>OU426996.1:10285872-10300872 GCA_911387935.1 Dolichovespula saxonica
CGTTCTATTAAAAGATTATTCGTTTTTAAATAGCGTCCAAATACTTGTATCTCTCTTCTTTTATTTCTTTTTTTTTCTTCTACTTTCTCTACACGCGTATTGATATACATGTATACATACACACATATGTGTGTGTGTGTGTGTGTGTGTGAATATACTCACTGAATATTCATCGGTTCTTTTATAACGTGGCATACAAACGGTGTTCTTCTATTCGCAAAAATTTCGCTTTTACCATGGGAACGCATAAAGGATACGGATATGATACATACGGCTCGTAGTATTTCGGAGCGTCGCCTCCCCCTCCCCTCTCCCCACCCAGCAACCCCTTCTGACATAGGTACACGTCAATCATTTATTTATTTTATATTTCTTCACCATTTCGTTTCCCCATTACTTTTTCCAACATTCTTCTACCCTCCTTGATCCTGACCGTCATCGAGGATACACGCTTCTTCCGTTCGGTCCTTTTTTTCTTTTATCGTCGTTTTTTTTTCTTTATTTTTTTTTTTTTTTCAAATCTTCCTTTTTTTATCTCCATCGAACGGGCTCGAATTATTAAACGCATAAATTGCGAGAACGAGGGAACTACGTCGGTGAACTCGAAACGCGAACCGACGACTTTCAAATTGCAAACGAAAAAGGCCCAACGGAGGAGAGGTAGAGAGAGAGAGAGAGAGAGAGAGAGAGAGAGAGAGAGAGAGAGAGAGGTAGAACGATATCGCACGCGTTCTACTCGTTTCCGTGAAAAGAGATCCGTGGGCGCGCTCACGGCTTAACAAGGCAAAGTTTTCGTATTCGAAATGACGCCTCTGCGAAAAATCTGAATTGTTGTTTTTGACTTTTTCTCTTTTTTGTTCCTCCTCTCCCCACCCTCACCCCTCCGCCACCGGTCTACTACATTTCGTTCCTCTCTCCCCACTCCCCCTATCCTTTCTCTAAACGAAAACCAAATTCGGTAGGGATAAAAAAAGAGAAATCGAAAGGAAAGCGGAGAATGAGAAACGGAAGAAAGAAAAAAGGAAAAAAACAAACAAAAAATAAAATAAAACAAGAAAAAAGTATAGAATCGCATAGAGAGAGAGAGAGAGAGAGAGAGAGATGATACAAACGTTATATATAAGGAGGCACCAAATCGAATTATCGTTTTTGTTTATGTTTTTATTCTCTCCTTTTTCTTTCTCTTTTGTTTCCCTTTTGTTCCCTCCATTTTCCTTCTATCTATCTATCTATCTTTCTTTTTCTTTTTTTCCTTTTTTGTATTCGTCGTTGAACAATGTTCACCGGGTGAAGCACAATTTTGACGAGAAAAAGAGAGAGGAAAAGGGACAATAGTCGAATAGAACGGCAAAAAAAAGTGTCATTCGCGATGAAAACCAGAGGATATTCCTACTTTCTCTGTCTCTCTCTCTCTCTCTCTCTATCTATCTATCTTTCTTTCTTTCTTTCTCTTTCACCACACTCGCACACAATCTCTCGAAACTATTCGCGAAGCACTATCGGCCTCGTTTATGACGGTACTCGTCGTCAGCGGTGAGCTTACGCCCGAGCAAATTTTCCGAAATAAACCTCCCTTCGTTCCTCTCTCTCTCTCTCTCTTTCTCTCTCTCTCTCTCTTTTCTCTCTGTGACCATCGAAAAGTAACGCCGAGAGTATATCTTCGACAAATTGGCTCTTCCTTGAAAATATTTCTATTTTCCCTTCGGTCTCTATGATCACGAGCGACGATAACTTTGTCGATAAAACGACGATGCGAGATTCCTTCCTCTTGTCCCTCTCCCTCCCTCTCTCTCTCTCTCTCTCTCTCTGTCTCTCTCGTTTTTTCGCCATCTCACTTTTTCCAGGACGAGCCCTGGTGATCTACAGGGCTATACCTGTACGAAAAGAGAATCAAATATTTTCTACGCTTGGACGTACGAAAGCACTTACTACTCTTTACGGTATCACAGAAGGAACGAAACGAGGGGAAAGAGAGAAAGAAAAATAAAGAGAGAGAGAGAGAGAGAGAGAGAGAGAGAAATAGAGAGAGAGAGAACGTGCAAAGTATAGGAACTCGCAGCATCCGTAACACGGTAGGAAGTAGCGAAAGTAGGCGGTAAAAGGAGGCGGGATGTGGCCGAGTTGGCGCCAGTACCAAAAGATAAAGATAAAGAGAGAAAGAGAGAGAGAGAGAGAGAGAGAGAGAGAGAGAGAGAGCATCGGTAGTCACTCCCACGGATAGCTGCTGGCAGGAACGCGCGGCAACGGAGCTGCTGCTGTTGGACAAGTTGTACCCTTCAGAAGCGAATTAGAATGAATCGACCCTCGTCCTCTTCTCTCCATCCGAGAAGCACAGTCTTCTGTCTCTTCCTTTTTTAGATTCCATTCTTTCTTTCGTTTTCTTTTTTTTTCTATCTCTCTCTCTCTCTCTCTCTCTCTCTCTCTCTTTTTTTTTCTTTTACCCTTTTTTGTTTCCCACGAAATCTTCACCCTCTCGGTAGCGAAGAAGATTTGCTTCCCAGTTCTTTTCCCTATCCTCTCTCTCTCTCTCTCTCTCTCTCTCTCTCACTCTCTCTCAATCTCTCTCACTCTCTTTCGGTATCCTCACCGACGTCTCTCGAGTTATATAAAGTTTTTACGATTTTTCGAGCCCCAGTAAGGAGTGACAGCTATACCCGGTCCGCGAGAACGGGAGATAGAGAGGGATAGAGAGAGAGAGAGAGAGAGAGAGAGAGAGAGGGAAACGTTGGCATTTCCCCTGCGACCCTGGAACGACGAGGACGTTCGACCTAGCCGAGGGATAATCCCGTGTATCTTTCGGATAAGAGACCTATAAATTTGTTTGTCCTGTCACCGAGCCTCGCTTTCCCTCCTACAACGGCGCGAGCATTAAGGTGGCAAGCTCCAATCTGTTGTGGGTTTACCGTGGCCGCCGATATGGCTCCCGCGACGGATTCAAAGCCGCCACTACCACCATCACCACCTCCACTACAACCACCACCACCACCACCACCACCACCATCACCACCACCACCTCCATCTCGACCTCCACCTCCGTCTCCTTTCCTCTCAGCTTCCTCCCACCCGTTCTTTCCACCATCCTTTCTCGAAGTAGAGGAAACAGGCACCACCTTCGCTCGACGAAAAGAGAGAGAAAGAGAGAGGGTGAATCGCAGAACGCGACCCTCAACGACCATATTCCCCTGGCTTACTCCGGATTCCGGGCAATTTCTCGATCCCCCGCCATCTTGCCTTCGGGCTTTGCAACGCTATACTCTACCTCGGGGGTCTTATCGAACTTGAAAATAACGCGACTACGTCTTCCCCAAGTTCCTCTATTCCACCATTGCTGTTGCTACCGCCGCCCCCTGTTGATGCTGATGCTCCTGCTATCGTTACTACTGCTACTGCTACTACTACTACTACTGATGCTATTACTACTACTACTACTACTACTACTACTACGTGTGCGTGCGTGCGCGCGCGCGCGCGCGTTAGACGTAACCTCGATCGACTCTAATTCTACTTTAGCACGCGATAAGAATATTTTTCTTTCTTTTTTTTTTATCCTCCCTCTCTCGCGTACTTGCCTCTCTAGAAACGGCACTACGACCATCGTTAACCATTTTTTATTCTCCTCCCTTGCCTTTAATTCCGTTCTTTTTCTTTTCAAAATTCACCGACGAACACGTCAGTAAATTCGATCTCGATTAACGTAAACAATTATAATATGTTCGAGCTTTGACGTCTAAGCATAACGGGGATATCTGCTTTCGTAACGTTGTTTTAACAATTAGATTAGTTGTAAAACGGCATAGCGTCGTTATTGTTACATGATATACATCTCTCTCTCTCTCTCTCTCTCTCTCTCTCTCTCTCTCTCTCTCTCTCTCTCTCTCTGTGTGTGTGGGTGTGTGTGTGCGTGCGCGTGTTTATCGCGTATCGTTTCACGATCCGCACGGCCAACACTTTCTCGATGACAATACAAAGCGATAACTTGGTGGAAATAACGGGCTCCGGGAAAGTTCCGAATGAAAACGGATATCGCAAAATGTAACTCGTTAAGTTAGTACTATGTCTCTATCTCTCTCTCTCTCTCTCTCTCTATATATATATATATATATATCCCCTCCACTCTCTCGCTCTTTTACCGAAAATGTTATTATCGGCATGCGTTGCCGGCGGGCGGCCTTGTTATTACCGCTATCGTTCCAATTCGTTGATAATGCTCGATGGAATACGTTGCTCGATATTAATCGCTTTTCGCTTCCGCGGATATACGATATTCGACGAGTACAAAACGCAACAATGCGTTCCGCTCGTTGAGTTAGCTAGCTCGCCCACTCGAATACGATCGCGACGACGCCTCCGCGTATAATCGCGCGTTCAAAGCGATTTCGCACGATTCCGTTCAACGTTTCGTCTTCTCCCTGCTATCCGTACTCTTTACGAATATCAAACGATATCCATTCATCTTTTATAACGCAAAACATGCGACGTAAGTGTATATTTCCAAAAAATCAAGTACGAGTAATCCTCGTCGGTGATCGTTCGAGGAGGATAAAGAAATTTCAAGAATTAGGGAAAGAGAAGGAGAGACAGTTAGAGAGAGAGAGAGAGAGAGAGAGAGAGAGAGAGAGAGAGAGAGAGAGAGAGAGAGAGAGAGAGAAAAGTGTCTCGTGCCGCGTTTATTTTCTCGGAGCTTACCGAGAGTGAGCTTTTTTTCGAGCCGATACTCGATGGCTAATTGCACGTGCAAACGTCGCGCCTTTAATGCACTCGCTTCGTTCCCCGCAACGATGTACTTTCATGGAACTGTTCATCCAATTCGAGGCACGATTCATTAATACCTGTCCTCTCAAGGGACCATCTCTGCGTGCAGAAGGAATAGGTGGAGTTGGAGGAGGAGGATGAGGAGGATGAGAAGGATGAGGAGGAGGAGGAGGTTGCCGGTGGTGTAGTCGTGGTAGTGAAAACGAGTACTAAAACGACCTCGTTAGAGAGAAGGCAGTATACCGTCGTCGTCGTCGTCGTCGTTCTCGTTCTCGTTTCATGATTTTTTTGCCGTTGTATCGGCTTCTCTCGTTATCAGAATTTATATATCTCTTCCCTTTTTGTTTGTTTTCAATTTACCAATCCGGTCCTCCTTCCTCTTTCTTCCTCTCTCTCTCTCTCTCTCTCTCTCTCTCTCTCTCTCTCTCTCTCTCTTTATCTCTCATTCTTTATCTCCGCGTCTTTTTTATATTATTCTCTTTTTATTCGCTCGCGTTTGCCTTTGCCATCCCATCCGAAACCCAATTTTACTTTCGTCAGACGTCGTATAATCGTCGAAGGTTCGCATTGTCTACGACTAACTCCCTACCTATTCCGTTCTCGAACAAGTACGAAGAGAAAATCTTTCCTCTTCTCGATGGAAAGAAAGAAAAAAAACAAGAAAGAAAGAAACAAAGAAGCGACGCTGTCAAAGCGAATGATCGTTTGTTCGTTTGTATTACTATCGTGAAATGATACTCGATGCAACGCGATTTCTCTCAAAACCAATTTTCGTATTAACGATCGAGTTGGAATAAAAGAGAAATAGAGATAAAGAGCGTGGTAGTAGGGAACAATGAAATTTCAATGAGGGAAAGAACACGAGAAAGAGAGAGAGAGAGAGAGAGAGAGAGAGAGAGAGAGAGAGATATTTTCGTTTAAATGAGCTTTTAATGAGAGTAAGTAGTTCAAACGTTACAGAGAGAAATTTGTAATTTTTTTCAAAGCGGCTCTCTAAAATGATAATTTGTTGAATTCGTTGATAACGATATTTCAATGAACACGTTTCTATATTTTACATTCGCCTGATATTTTTACTTTTATATATATGTATATATATATGTATATACGCATATATATATATATATATATATATATATATATATATATATATATATATTATGTATATATATATATACATCTCGACGCGATTTGTTTTAATTCTTTTCAACAAATAACGAAATAATAAAAAGACAAATAGACGTTCTACGAACGCGCGCATTCGTTGATATAAAATTAGAGACTCGCAACTTTTTGATTAATGATTTCGCGACCCTTTCAGAAACAAATAAAAATAGAATTCAACACGATTGCGCCTAAATGTAGACCGTCGCTATACACGGACGTAAATATGGTACGAGTCATCTCGCTGCTATCTGGCGATAGAAATATCGAATTAAAATCTCGAACGAAATAATCTTACCGTCCATCGATAAGGCTCTGCATCTTGATAATATTTTTTCTTTAACGATGATTCGTTATTATCGACATTACGTTCTTTTCGTCGGCCGGTAATGTCACGTATTATCTATCTACGATAAAACAGAACGCTGATTTATCAACCTCCGTTACGACGATACCTTCGGTCGACAATACTCCGTCGATAACACCTTATATCGACGATCGCACAAAACCTCGTCGACAATTGCCACCTACGTTACCGACGACGACGCACGATGCAACTAACGATAACGTATGGCGTTTGGCTTATCAGCCATAGCTTCAAAAGGGAAACAAGAGAAACTCTTGTATCGTGAGTCGCTCGTAACGAGGACTTTCGTTCGATCTTCCACCGAGTAGATCGCTTCGATAGAGTAGGAGGTAGGTATTGCAAATTTCGTTCAGAAATTTTTTTTATTAATCAACGAAAATTCCGTTTGATTGTCTTAATTATCGTATTGAAAAAAAAAAAAAAAAAAAAAAAGAAAGAAAAGATTGACGATGTCGAGACAACGATAAACCAAAGATTGTTCTCTATTTTTCGAGAAAGGAAAGGAGGAATTGATATGGGGTGGAAAGGTAAAAGACGACTAAAAATCAAAGTTCCGTGGAGAGGTCTCCGAAGTAAGTAACTATGACTCATAGTCATGCTCGATTGGAAGTACTTCGACTGCAAAACTGTCCGTACATAATTCCTCGGATTAAAGGGACACGTCCCAGAGGATGGAAGGTAACGGAGTACCCCAGGAGGAAGAAATTCGAGAGGCTTACCGTACGCTCTTAGGTCTCGTTCATGGTAGATATCCAACCGGAAAGGGTTCTTCTCTCGGTGTAAAGCCGAGAATCCCCAATATAAATGTCAACTTCGCTCTGACATCTCCCTCCCTTTCTTTTACCGTTGCCTTCCTTCGTTCTCTCTCTCTCTCTCTCTCTCTCTCTCTCTCTCTCTCTTTCTTCGTCTTTCTCTTCAACCCTCTTTCCCTCTCTTCCTCGAGTATTCTTGTCATCGAGGTAGGGACCGAGGACTACTTTCGTTTCCTTCGACGACGTTGTTACTCTTTCGGTATCGGTTTACTCTACTTCACCCCTCCGACTCGTTTACCCGTTTTATCCGAAAATTTTCAGTCCTTTCCATCTCTTTCAAGTGGCTACACCTATACAAGGGAGCTAGCTACGCGAAAAGGGGCCACTTCCCTATTGTGACATCCCCTTTTCGATCTCTTTCGTCTTTCTCTCTCTCTCTCTCTCTCTCTCTCTCTCTCTCTCTCTCTCTCTTTCAATCTGTCTCCATCCCTTTCATTCTCGGCTTTTCTCCTGAAACAACAAACAAAGTAGACGAAGGCGGAAACGCAAGGCAGCCTGCCGGCTGCGTAATCGCGGACGATCTTTGAGCAGGAAGTGAGAAGGCAATTTGGGCGAACCGCACACCACCGACCGTGGGAGGGGGTGGGGGGTTGGGTCCGGTGGATAACGAACGACTCGCCAGGAGGTAATTAACGGTGTTTTCCATCCCCCGGAGTAATGCTCCTCGTTACGACGGTTCCCACTCGTAGACTATCTCTCGCGAACGGGGGTCGAGCTAGAGACTCTTCCTAAAGCGTAGGAGAACTTATGTATGCTCTTTCTCTCTCTCTCTCTCTCTCTCTCTCTCTCTCTCTCTCTCTCTGCGTGTCTTGGACGAGTCCAAGAAGTAACTTTCCTACCTAAAGGCATCCTCTTCCGAGTACTTAATTTCTACGTCTTCCTAGGTATAACTGGAGGAGCAAGGAGGAAAGATCGACGGTAGATATTCCATACTGTCGTCGAGATATCTCGTTAATAACATATCGATATATCTTACGTTTTTATCCAAGCGCCTCGAAATAGATACAGAATGAATTTGCAGAAAAAAATTGGTTTTACCTTTTGATAGATCCTACGACTCGAGAACGCTCTATCGAAACGGTAAATGACCCAATCCATGGAGGTGGAGAGGGGCGGGGGGCGGGGCGGGGGGGGGGGGGTAAGGCGAGAATCAAGGTCTTTGGGGTCGGCCCTGAGAAGGAAGATTTTTCACGAGGGTCCCGAGTTCCACTACGAGTATAGCCTAGACGATGAGCCCACGGTGGTAACCACGTGAGGTCGAAATCCTTAGGTAATTCAGACACACGTACGAATAAGCTTGTAAACGTCAGTAGTGTGCGTTCACTATCTCTGTGCATGTGTGTCTGTTTTCGCGAGCGAGCGCGCACGCGCGCGCATGTGTGTGCGCGTGTCGTGTGTGTGTGTGTGTGTGTGTGTGTGTGTGTGTGTATTCATGCGGACACGCCTACCAAACGCCACGACTGCGGCGGAACGCGGCCAGAGAGTTGCCTCGCTCCGGTAAATAATGCAAGCCGGGGTAATGGCGCTATCTCTGCGCATCTTTTATTAAACGTTCGCTTCACCGCCCCCGAGCAGCCTACCCCCGTCTCCACCTACCGCCACCCACCACCAGTCAGTCCACCCTACCCTCCTCCTCCTCTTCCCCGCACCGACGTTCTCTCCTTGCCGCCTCATTCACCATCCTCGTCCCACCCTCGCGGTATCTACCGAATCTACCACCCCCCAACCCCCCACAACCCCCTACCTACCTAACGCTATCGCGTTACCTGACTGCTCTCTTCGTAGACTCCGAATCTTCCAGTGACCTGACCCCGTCCCTCTTCTTGTTCATTCCTTTATCGTAGCCGTCGGAATAACGCGGGATTTTTATTTTATTATTATTATTATTATTATTATTATTATTATTATTATTATTATTTCGATTTTTTGCATAATCCTCCATCGCGGAATATAAATGTATAAGAAAAAAAACCAAGATTTCTCTGTCGATTTTCTTACCATTGAGAGAGAGAGAGAGAGAGAGAGAGAGAGGAATGTAGGAAGAGTATAAAAAGGACGTAGGAAAGGGTGCGAACTTACGGACCCTTTCGATTTTCTCGCTGTGCTGATTTCAATTAGCATTATTATTAGAGCCGACGTCGAACCTGCCGATAAACGTCGTCGATTCTCTCCGTCATAGGAGTCGTATATGTTCACGTGCACGCACACGTGCACGCACACGTACACCTCTACGAACTAGTAAAGTGCGATAGAGAAACGACGCGACTACACATGCACACGGGCACGATTAAACGCGCAGGTCTCACGCGCGCGCGCGCACACACATAGAGACGAACGAGGAAACCCTCAACCTCACCCTCAACCTCATCCTCACCCTCACACTCTCACCCCTCGCTCACCTCCCTCTCCCCTCCCCATCTCTACATAGAAGCTCGACTGACGCTTTGCTAGGGGGTGTTTGAAAGCGGTGAAATCAATGCCTCTGTTTGCACTGTTGAGGTCGAACCGAATTCCCGTTCCTGCCTGCTGCCACTGCCTACCGTCGTGTCTACGTGCTGTCCATGTCTCTCTCTCTCTCTCTCTCTCTCTCTCTCTCTCTCTCTCTCTCTCTTTCTCTCTGGCCGTTTAAATGTATGAGCGTGTGCATGCGATCGTGGGTGTCAGAGATCGTCTACTACTACTACCACTACAACCACTTACCACTACAAACGGACGACACACCGTAGTCCCATTCCGACTCCTTTCGGAATTCCGAGAGGTAGCTAAGACGAAAATACCGACGCAAACGAAAAGGGACAACTACTTTATCGACGTTATACGTAAGATTTACGAGATAAGATCTCTTCCTTTTTTTCCACCTCTCCGATCCCAAAAAGATTACATCTAATTCGAGAAGATATATATACATATATATATATATAAATGTATATAAAAGAGAACATTTAAATACCTACGTTGCAGGTATCTTCGTTACCGATATCGTAATGAAAAAAAAAAAACTACATGAGATATCTCGAGATATCCTAAGAAGAAGAAGAAGAAGAAGAAGAAGAAGAAGAAGAAGAAAAGAAGAAAATGAAGCTTCTCGAAGAAGAGTTTAACGGATAAGGAATACGTGGAAAAGGAGGAGGAAAGAGGGAACCGGAGAAAGGGACGGAATAGGTATAATAAGGTAAAAGAGAGAAAGAACGATAGTTCGATAGAGAGAAAGAGAGAAAGAGAGATAGAGAGGTAGAGAGAGAGAGAGAGAGAGAGAGACAGAAGAGGATAGAGCGGCACGGACGCAAAAGATAACGGGCCGCGGTCGATCGATCGATTCGCGGAGGCTTTTGTTCGTCTCCGAAGCCCCGGGGTCTGCTGCTATCCGATTTAACTACGAGACAGGAGCACTCACTCGGTGCCGTAGTAGTATCGTGGGATAGGGGATAGGGGAGAGGGGCGAGGGGAGGGGGAGGGGGGGGGGGTAGAAGGTTGAGGCAATCGTCCCGGTAAGAAGCACGATGGCTTTATCTCGCGTCGGCTTAAGCCAAAGTGCATCGGGTATATCCTATAGCGAGTGAGAACGGAGGGCTGTTGGCTGTCTCCTTGGTATATTGGGCTATGGGGAAGGGTACGAGTGGTGGTGGGGGGGGCGGGGGCCGGGTGGGGTGCTTTCAAGGACGAACTACGAAGGAGATCGAAAGGACGAAAGGAAGGTACGAAGGAAGTGGGAATGGGACGTTGAGCTTACGCGAGTACGCTTAATATACCTGGTAGAACGATCCGGTGAGCTTCGATGGGCGAAGAGGTCAGGGGTCAGAGGGCACGAACGCGACGGCTATTGAGCTATTACACGGTTAAATGGGCCGACCCGATTCCCTCGACGTGTACGTACCCTCGACCTCGAATCACCCGCGGCTAAAATACATGAGAGAGAGAGAGAGAGAGAGAGAGAGAGAGAAAACTGAAAAGCCTCAGGAGATCGGTGAACAGCCTGTTTGCGTGTTACTGAAGAAAAAGGTCAATGAACGTTGCCAAGAGGTATACTTTTAATTGCTGAATTATTAGCGAAAAAGTTAACGTCGCTTTTTCCTCCTTTTTTTTTTTCTTTCTTTTTTCCTTTTCTTCTTCTTCTTCTACTTCTTTTATTCTTCAACGGAGGGATGGGGCGGGGAACGAGGCGGAGAGGGGGGGGGGGAGGAGGGACTATCTTATCTCTCAGGTAATTTTCTTCTCAAATGAGATGATTCCTTTTTTGTGGTTTGATAAGGGGCTCGGAGTTTGCTCGTTGGATTAACGAACGTTCAAATGTTTTCGATCGACGGACGGATAAGTTAAATCCTTCTAATGAATTTGTTATGTAGCACTTTGTGGGTAAAAAGAGACGGGTAAAAATTAATCGGTATGACTCTTCTTTGACCGTAGAGGTACGCGATACTATACGCGATTAGAGTCATTAATTTTGTCAATATTCTCCCCCTATCGTTCTTGTGATAATAGTCAAAGATATGCTGTGTTAATTTAATAATAATAATAAAAAAAAAAAAAAGAGAGAAAAAAGAAAAAAGAGAAAAGAGGGGAAGAGAGAGAGAGAGAAAGAGAGAGTGAGAGTGTGTGTGTGTGTGAGAGAGAGAGAGAGAGAGAGAGAGTAGGGCTTTAATTGCACGAGCGTTAACGAGATCGCGATTATCTTTTCAAGCGTTTCTGATTTAATTGAAAATATCGGTAGGATCAAAATCTGGTGTTGCCTTTGCCGCCATTAATACGCGAAACGCAGCGCAATTTTCTCCATTAATCGACGCGACGGCAAGCAATCGAGCGGGCTTTTAAACGGTCGACGTATTAATGGCAATTTGGGAAAATTGTTTCGCTCGTGTAAGTACCTATCCTCGATACTTCTTTCTTTCTTTCTTCCCTTCTTTTTTTCTCTCTCTTTTCTTTTTTCTCTCTCTTTTCTTTTTTTTTTTTTATTACCTTCTTTCCGTCCTTTACGTAACTTAAAGGTCGTTCCGACGTATTTCCAGGGTTACGTTCAAATGTCGCTTGCTTCCATTCGAGCTATCTCGAATTATATCGAGAAGATAATGTAGGAAAAAGAAGAAAAAGAATAAGAATAAGAAGAAGAAGAAGAAGAAGAAGAAGCGGATCGTGGTTGGCAAACGCGAGCTTACGCCACTGTCAGAGCCTCGGAACGTAGGGAGTGCGAGTGTCGCGAGCGGGGCTTGGTTATTTCACGGTCCACTCGCTCCACTCGCACCCCTTACGGACGGTGACGGGCCCCCTTTCGAAATCCACCCCTAAGAATTAATTCGAGAGAATCGTCCGGCGAGCGACACCCACCTCCAATTTCTTCTTCTTCTTCTTCTTCTTCCTCTTCCTCTTCAACTTCAACTTCATCTCCTCCACCACCACCTCCACCTTACCCCCCTCCCCCCACCTTTTACTCCTCTCCTCCACGGATCAGCCGGAGATTCGCCTACCCCTACGAAATCTTCCATCGCTTCTTCTGCTTCTTTCACGCCAACGCTTCCGACCACCCCTCCTGTTTTCCGAGATAAAGAAATAAAGAAATAAAGAAATAAAGAAATAAAGAAAGAAGCAGAGCGATGCCCGCGTGTCTATTGTCTGGGATAAAATTCTTAACATATACTTACCTAGGTGTATCTTCTTTTTAACTTAAGTAAGACAAAGATAACTTATAGAGGAAGATTATGGAGCAGTGTTGCAAGCGTTGTAAGTACGAAGAGGAGTACTCGGAGGAGGAGGAGGAAGAAGAGGAGGAAGAAGAAGAAGAAGAAGAAGAAAAAGAGGTAGTAGTGTTGGTAGAAGAAGAAAAAGAAAAAGGAGACACCTTCTAAATTTAGGATCAAAGAGGAGCACGAGCAATTTTCCGTCGATCGAACTTGGCCAGCTCGGAGAGAGTCGAACAAGCATGCCTTGTCCTCTTCGAGCCACGCGCGAGAACGCGTGTGCCGCTTCAAAGAGGAATCTTACGTGAAGTTCCTTCTTCTCCTTCTCTCCTCCTCCTCCTCCTTCTTCTTCTTCTTTGTCTCCATCTTCCTCGCCATCCGGCCGTCTAATGGCCGAGCACGTTTAACGCAACTTTTTCTTCTTCCTGTCGTTCCTTGAAACCGAGGGAGTGCCATCTCGAATCCTCCTTTCTCTGTCTTTATCCAAGCTAAAGCCTAACTTTACCTAATCAAAGGAAATAATACCGATGAATCACTCCGAGCATAAAAAAAAAAAAAAAAATAAAAAAACCTTTGTCGAACGAACGTACGAAACGAAAGGAGACGATTCAAGAATATTAGAAAACAACGACGACAACAACGATCCTATCAAATTCAATCTCTCCGATACTCCAACCATTATACTTACCTTAGAGAATATAGATTGTAACGGGCCACAACTCTTCTCTGCTCGTTTCGAAATACGAAACATCTCTTCGAGTTCGATCCCTTTTTCCTTTTCCTATTTTTTTCTTTTTCTTTTTTTTAATCGATTACCTGTAGACACCAACCGATCTGCATCGTCGTCGGTATTACGAAAGCTCCGAAAGTTATCCGTTCGAGTTGGTGAGCGGTCTCGGGGCAGTAAACGTAAGAGGATGATCTAAGAGGGTTTTATACGATTTTAGATCGATTTTCAGCGTTCGTCGACCGGCTCTCTCGGCTGATGTTTCGTCGTCACGGTGATTTAACACGTAACGACACCAAATTTACAAGGCGTTCCACTCCTATTTATTCATAGTCGGTCTAACATTCTCTATATCTCTATCTCTATTTCTCTCTCTCTATCTCACTCTCTCGCTCGCTCTCTCTCTCTCTCTCTCTCGCTCTCTCTCACTTTCGGTGAGGCAGGTCGAACGAAGCATCGAAATCGGTCTTCCTCGTGTCCACGTGCCATGGACTCGTTGGCAAAGGTTTACGAGCGTAACGTATGGTAGGCATTTATTTTACAGAGGAACGCTCGTTGCGCCTCACGCCGTTCGTTTTTGCACAATTTCAGCACAATAAATTTGTCTTGTATTCCGTGTGGTCGGGCAAACCCCGTGTATGTATTCATGTGTACGTAATGTGTACGTGTATGTATGTCCTATCTGTTTTCGTGTCTCTCTGCGTGTCGGTGTGTTTCTCGCTAAATTCATTTTGATTTCTCGCGTATTTGCACTTGCATACTCTCTCGCAATATAGTCTCTCTCTCTCTCTCTCTCTCTCTCTCTCTCTCTCTCTCTCACTTTCGTATATTCAAATCCACTCGTACGTCTACTCGCTCACACGCATACCTTAAAGCTACGAACTTTTCGGATAGAATCTACTTCCCTCCTTCGATGGCGAAAAAGAGAAAGAGAGTGAAAAGAGACGAAAAGAAAAATCAGGACGCGTTTCGTCACGAAACTCTCACTTTCCAATTCCTCTCCCTCTCCCTCTCCCTCTCTCTCTCTCTCTCTCTCTCCTCCCTCGTTCAACGAAACAAAAATGGAATATATTACAAAGGTGAGAAAATTGGCTTCGCAACGAGTGGAAGCCCCCTTTTAAGATTCGATCGAGGAAGAGGATTTTCGAGTTCGCTACGCGTGCGGATGCGCGTGGGGATGGGGATGCGCGTGTGTATGCGTGTGCGAGGATAGGGCTAGGACCGAGGTCGAGGAAGGGGTTGAGGTTGCCGCCGAGGCCGAGGCAGAGGCCGTGGCGGCAGTTGGCGTCGTAGGGAGATGATGTCCGAAGAACGTGGCTCCCGGTGGAGGGTAGGCCGTTGGCGGTGCCGCTGGATGATGATAATATCCAGGTGGTGGCGGCGGTGCCACGGCCGACGGATGATGTACGTGAGCGTGCGAGTGTGGGTGCGGGTGTGCGTGCGAATGCGGTAAGGGATGTTGATGGGGATGCGCGGCAAATAGGAACGCTGGCGCGTACGGTGACGGAT
>OU426996.1:10303372-10320872 GCA_911387935.1 Dolichovespula saxonica
TTTATATCGTTGTTCGTCGTCCCTCGAGCGACTTCTTTTCTCCGTCTCTCTCTCTCTCTCTCTCTTTCTCTCTCTTTCTCTCTCTTTCTCTCTTTCTCCTTCTCCGAGGACTATCGGTTATCCGATTCTATTTTCTCGTCAAAGGAAATGTCTTTCTCTCTCTCTCTCTCTCTCTCTCTCTCACTCTCTCTCTTCTTCTCTCTTCCAGTTTTCATCTCTTTCTTTCGGAATTCGTAGTCTTCCTGGTTGGATTCGTTTCGAACGTTCTTCTTTCGTACATATTTACAGGGAAACGCGTTGCTCGTAACGAGCTTCGTAACTCGTTAACGTCCGCACGGCTCAACGCAGAGCAAGGGAATTATGCAACTGTTTCGCAGTCCATCCCTCTCTCTTTCTTTATCTCTCTTTCTCTCTTTCTCTCTCTCTCTCTCTCTCTCTCTCTCGACCCCTCTCTCTCTATATATATCCAGTCGTCTCGTCGGTGTTTCATAGGTGTAACGCGGAAGAATCCGATCTACCCGTTAAAAGAATTCCCCCCTTTTTTACAATTTTCCCCATAATTTTTTTTCCCCTTCCCCAACCCCTCCCCGCCCCGCCCCGCCCTCATCCACCGTCCCCGCGTCTTTTTCTCTTTCGTATTTTCGTTTAGCGTCGATTCACGAGGAACTATCGCTTTCTTCTTGGCGACGTCACGCGTTTAACGACGTGCGTATCAACGGACACGGAATAATCGCGAATAAACACGGATATCCGATTCGCCTTTTAAACAAACGTTCGCCCGGCCCGTATCCGATACGATTACTATTCCACGTAGAAAAAAGCTCATCGTCCACTTTCCTTTCTATTTTATTTTATTTTATTTTCTTTTCTTTTCTTTTCTCTTTCACTCTAGCAACGCCACCGCGCAATATAATAAGTCCTTAAAAAAAGGAGAATGGAAAATCATCGGCTCGTTAAAGAGCGTCGAGCGGGAACAACGAACGAAATCATTTATATCGCTTAGCTCTTTTTCGTCCTCCCTCGTAGGACTTAGGGCGACAGAAGCGCGATTGGGGACGACGGGTTGCGTGTTCCCAGGGGGTACGTTAACCGGGGGGGTACACATGGGACTACGGAACCAAGTCTCCATGTCGTGCCGTTCGGGAATACTTATCTCGTCTCGGTTTTCCTCATTAAACACAATGTGCCGGTGTTTAACGACGTTCAAGCGCGAGTAAATATTCCCCGTAGATACGCGATTTTATCGTTCGCCGAGCGCACAAATGTTCGGCCAACGATAGATACTGGATTCGATTTCGTTGAATTTGTTCGGGTCCATATACCTATCGAGCTTAAGTTCGTTTCTATCGTATTACTCGACACTCTCTCTCTCTCTCTCTCTCTCTCTCTCTCTTTGTACGATTATTCGCCGAAGAAATTCTTTCGTATCCGAGTAAATAATACCGCGTTGACCGAAACACACATATATCTCATCGTCTATAACTTTTGAGGATATTATTTTAATAGTCGATTTGAGACGGAACTCATTCGGTATAAGTTTAAGAAATAGGCTGTGATTAAAAACTTCCTCGGAAATGTAGCGGAAAGCGAATGGATTTCGAAGTACGAGTCGAGAGTCGCTACGACGTTGACGCGAGAAGGAGATGTTGCTACGAGAGAGGGGGAGAGAAAGAGAGAGAGAGAGAGAGAGAGAGAGAGAGAGAGAGAGAGAGAGAGTGAGGGGGTAGCGAGGAAGAAGAGAGTACGACATCCGTGGTAGTAGGGGGGTAGGATGGAGAGAGTGTTCGTATATGTGTGTGTGTGTGTGTGTGTGTGTCAGAGAAAGAGAGAGAGAGAGAGAGAGAGAGAGAGAGAGAAGTCATTGTGATGCAGAAGAGCCAATTTTCTGGGCGGCTTGGCGCGATGCGACGCGATACGGTGTGATGCCGGCCGATTATCATAACAACCGACGATATTATTCCGTCGGCGGATTCGGGGCCGGAAAACTCTCGACACGCTCTCTCTCTCTCTCTCTCTCTCTCTCTCTCTCTCTCTCTCTACCACCGTTCGAAACGGATTTTACCGATCTCTGCCTGGCTCTGATGCACTTTTAATAGGAAGCTCTGACCACCCTATAAGATGGATTGCTCGAGGATCGTGTAATTCCGATTCCATCGTACGATCGATCCGTTCTCATCCTCTGTCCTACGTATACCGTCCTATATTTCTTTTTCGTCCACTCTGTTTCATCGTACCCTCTCTCTACCCCCCTACCCCACCCCTCTTCGGCCTTCCTAAGATCGTCCTTTAACCTTTTCCTTCGATTCGTCATAAAATATGTTTCTTCCTCTCAAAAAATATCTCTCGTACGAAAACGTCCTCGTATAGAACGTTGGACAAATTCCAATTCTCCTCGTTAAACTCGATTTAAACTCTGTTAAACGCTCGATCATTTATCCTCTCTCTCTCTCTCTCTCTCTCTCCTTCTCCCGCTTTGCCTTTCTTTTCAGATTTAATTAGCACTCTTTAATATTCATAATGTAACTTCTACCTAAAGTAGTTCCTTCCTCCTTCGGATTCACCTTGACGATCTCTATCCATCCTTAAAATCTCCCATTAATTCAGGCATTCAACGTTAGAGGCAATTTTTCTCGCAAATCACTACTCTCTTACTCTCTCTTGGTCTCGCGACCAAGAAGACGATCAGAAACGATCGTCTGTACGACCAGAAACGATCTTATTTTCTTTTTTTTTTGGGTGGGAGGGGGGACAGGAGATGGACAAGTTTAGGGCTGATCCGATCCGTTGTCCCATGCCGGGATAAAGGGACGATGATGGGGGAGTGAAGGGGCGGTTGGCGGCTGGCGAGGACGGGGACGGGGAGGTAGGGAGAGGGAGATGGGGTCGCGCGGGGGCAGGAGAGGGTTCAAGGACTGGTTAACGCAGATTAGCGGAGCAATTTGTCACGCTCCGACAGCCCTCCGCCACTTCCGTCTCTATCTATGTCTTTCTCTTCAAATCCTCACCCTCTCTTCTTCTTCATCTTCCTCCTTCTCCTCCTCCTCCTCCTCCTCCTGCTCCTCCTCCTCCTCCGCTTCCGATACTTCTTCGTTGCCCTTATCGGCAAAGGATACCTTTTCGGCGCTTATCTGTCCTCCAGACTCCATTAAATTCGAAAGTCAACTGTGAAATTGCGTACCCTTCGGGACGACTTACTTCGGCCAATAAGCATCCGAGGCATTCCTTCGAATTTTTACCGACGCAACTAACGCTCCCTAAAGCCAATATTGTTTTTGTGGTCGCTCGATTAACGTTATTACCGTTAAAAACGAACCTGTCGGGTCTCGAAATTTGGAAATTGGATGATTCGAGACACCGAAGGAATTTATATTATCGTAAATCGTGCGTCTTGGACTACACCTGATCGAGATAAACAAGGAACGTCCGAGAAAATGAGAATGAGAATGAGAGAGAGAGAGAGAGAGAGAGAGAAAGGGAATAGACAGGAAATTTCGAGGAACGTTGGTTCGGGGGAACGCTTAACATACGTTTGCGTGCACAAATAGCCAACATAGATGGGACGAAAAATCGCGCTCTCTCTCTCTCTCTCTCTCTCTCTCTCTATCTCTTTGTGGAGGAACTCGTCCTTCCAGTGTCTAAAGTTAGAACGAGGAAGAAGCGTGAGAGGGCGTACGAGAAGAAGCTGCTCTCCTCGTGTCGAACGACGAGGAGACGCGAGAAAAATACGATAAACGGCGCCGTCCCGGCAAAAACGGGACTTACCATTCCTTGGATTCGATGAAGATCGCGCGAGTAGGAGACGGCGTTAGCGTGTTAGTTGAAATACGAAGGAGAAAATGAACAAGGGAGACAGACGCGACGACGGAGAGCAAAACAGGGAGGAGGGGGAGGGAGGGTAGAGAGGAGTGCAAAGGGAGAGACTTAATTTCCGTTTCTCGGGTAGCGTTCGTTTGCCAAATAAATTCTGTGTAAACTATTTACGAGAACTGCGTCAGGTCGCCGTTGTAAATTCGTGGTACGTACATTCCTGCTCGTAAATTTATGCCGTTCTACTTGCTACTAAAATCCGAACGACGATCATCGTGGATACGTACGTCGACCGTTATACCCTTGAAAAGGAAGCTTTCAAAAGCCTAAAGATCGAGCCGATCCGTACCTTCGATTCGTTACCGTGTCACCGTCGTTAATTGTCGCGAGGAAAGAGCGTAGGAAACGTAAGGAATATTTTTTATTCACCTTCGTTAACGCTGCCGGAATGACGATGACGCCGGTGTTGGAGCCGATTGTGGATAACGCGTCCGCCGGTGAATTTGTTTGGATCGAGTATGTTTTCGACCGAGAACGCCAAGCACCTCTTGGCGGTGGGCGGTACGGTGCTGGTAGCCGTGGTGCTCGTTATATTTCCGGTCGCGGTTCGGGAGCTCGCGTTTCCGCCGGAACAGATCGTCATTACCGCGGAACCAGTTGCTACGTGACCGGAGATGTAGACCGACGGCGGGTTGTGCGGTGCCATTTGTACCGGGACGCCGTGGTGTCCGCCACCTGGTACGGTTCCTTGAACGCAAGAAAAACCGTGCGTCATGCGTGTTCCGAAGGGATTCAGAAAGAGTTCCTGATCGGTACCCCTGGACGAGGGTGCCGTCAAATCGACCGGACTGCTCGGATTGCTCTCCGGACCTTCCTCTCGGCAAACGTCGACCTCCACGTCCTCCTCGTCTCTGTTTTCCCTGCTGTCATCCTCGTCCTCCTCCTCTTGTTCCTCCTCCTCCTCCTCTTCCTCCCCGATACTCCTGTTTCTCCTCTCTATCGTTTTCCTATCCTCCTCCATGTCCTCCATGTCGTCGTCCTCTTCGTCGGCCTCCCGTTCCTTTCGTTCGTTCTCCTCCTCATCCTCCTCTTCCTCTTCCTCCTCCTCCTCCTCCTCCTCCATGTCGACGTCAACGTCGTTCTTCCTATCCCTATTCCTTGACCCGTCGAAATCCTCGGTGGTCGTCCTCGCGACTGCTCTCAAGATCGGCGAGATCGTCGCGGTCACGCTCGGACTCGAGAGCGAGCTCGGTGGCTGTTGTTGATGCGGCGGCGGCGGCGGTGGCGGTGGTGGCGGTGACGAGGACGAAGGTATTTGTTGTTGAACGGCCGTGCCAGTTTGTTGTCCTTGGCCTCTTACGTTTTCGTAACGTAGGAAAGGATCGGCGGTGCGTACGTGGAGCAACACGTGCCTCCTTTCCTGCGAAGGCATCGAAAGTGGTACGCGCGTGTCCGCCTCCTCCCTAGGCAGGACGACCGGTCCCAGAGGCGACACGATTCTACCCTCCTGCATCCTCCACATCACCCTTGGCCGATATACGAACGCCGATTTTCAACCGATCTCCGTCATTCTCTCGAGGAAGACGAATCTATTTTGGACGTTGTTACACTCGACGACACTATCGACGCGAATCCATCACAAAAAACTCGAATTTGAACCAAACGCACACCGGGATAACGAGTATCTACGCGTGTACGCGCGTACGTGCGTGCGTGCGTGCGTGTGCATATACATATATATATATATATATAAAAACATATATGTATATATACGTACATACACACACACACACACACACACACTCACACACACATAGATATATATATATATATTTATGTATATATATATATATATATATGTAGATGTGTAAGAATGTGGATGACTGCAAAGGAGAACGAGCAGAACGAGCAGTGTGGAGTCGTCGTTTCGTGCTACTCGGCGTGGCCGATCAGCAACGTCTTTCCTTCGGCGAGGAGGCGATGCGCGGACCGTGGAAGCTGCGCCGAGAACTCCCACGTAGAACCATGGTGGCAGAATAGGTGGTATATATCGGCGTATTATTAGTACTCCCGAGGAAAGCGTCGTCGTCGTAGGAACGACGCGACGTGAACCGAGAACCGAGAAAGCGGGGTGGTTGTTCCGCCTCGAGTGGGCGGAGCGTAGGCCGGCTCGCGCACCCGGAAAGCTCTTTCCTCGGCCAATGGGCGTGCCGATAGAAACGTTCGCGGGGGTTGCGCGGACGCACGTGCTCCTCGCACACACGCACACATCGAGACGTCGCGTGCCGTAGAGACCAGAGCGCACCCCTCTGGCCTCTTCGAGCTTTCACGCTCGATCCTGAATGAACGAGTGCGAGAGAGAGACAGAGAGACAGACAGAGAGAGAAAGAGAGAGAGAGAGAGAGAGAGAGAGAGAGAGAGAGAGAGAGAGAGACTGTTAGATAGTAGAGGTAGACGCGTGCAAACGTTTCACGGTCCTCGCCAGTGTGAGCGAGCTTTCGCCAGATACTCGGATATGTACACAAGACTATACCACCCCCCACCCAACGTTACCTCTCGGGCCACCACACCCCCATCAACCCCCTCGTCACGATCCGACTGGCTAAAGTGGTTTGTCTTTGATTTAACCACCGCCACCGCTATCGCCGCCACTACCACCACCACCTCCACCATCACCGTCTCCACCACCACCACCACCACCACCACCTCCACCACCACCACCAACGTCGCCGCCGTGCTCGCTCCTCCGTCGATAGAGGAATCCTACTATCTCTCTCTCTCTCTCTCTCTCTCTCTCTCTCTCTCTTAGCAAGCCTCACAACACACGCACTTTCGGTTACGTCGAGAATGCGGAGGAATCGTAGCCTGGCTAGCTGGCTAGCTGGCTAGCTGGCTGCTCGACCGTTGTGTCCGTGATTGCGAGTTACACTAGGCTCTAGCAATGATCTTGTTGACTGTGTTGGTATCGTTGCTATTGGACCCTATCGGTCTAGTGTCGTCGCGTTGGTGACCGTGCTGGAGGCGGCACCCATCATTTTCCTTCTCTCTCTCTCTCCCCCTCTCTCTCTCTCTCTCTTTATCACTCTATTGAGCGTAGGTATAGTAATCACGCAGGGTATAATCGTAGTATCCCGCTTTCGTCCTCCCCCCCTCTCTCTCTCTCTCTGTCTCTCTTCCACTTTTGCTCCTGAATTCTAGCTAAGTGTGTGTGAGATAGAGAGAGAGAGAGAGAGAGGGGGAGGGAGAGAGAGAGAGAGTAGACTAGGTAGAGACAACTAAACCAAAATCAACACACCGATGGATGGACGAACGAAAGCGAGTCGCCACTGGCAGAGCCAGTGTTGCTGTCGCTGCTACCGCCGTCGCTCTTAACTCCGGCGCACGGATATTGTTTACCCGACCATTTAGGTAATTGCTGGCCTACCGCCCTGCCAGCCAATCGAACGTAACCGGTAGATGAGCCTGCCACACTGAACTTGCACGTTCTCCTCCCTCCCTCCCTCCCTCTCCCTCCTTCCCTCCCTCTCTCTCTCTCTCTAATTGAATATACTCGCCATCTCTCTCTTGTACGTCCTCGTCCATTCGATGTAAATCTCTCGATTCGCTCTTGACACACATATATATATATATATATATATATATATATGTATGTATGTATGTATGTATTCAACTATGTACCACGTCATCGAATTAACTCCGGGCAATCGTACGATGATACCTATATCGACGCCAATCGATCCTTTTCGCGAAGCACGCCCAACGATCCTTTGTCTTTCACTTTTTCTCTCTCTCTCTCTCTCTCTCTTCTCTTTCATTATCACTCTTCTTTTTGTTTTAGTTCGTACCGTTGACAAAATAACGTAACTCGTTAAAATCACCAAATCGAGATTTTCCTTTTGAATCCGACGTGAAAATTCTCGTGAGCGTAGACCAAGCGCGTAGGACTCATCGTTCGCTTCTTTTTCTATCTTTTTCTTTTTCTCTTTTTTTTTTTTTTTTTCGTGTCGAATCTCCACGAGAGAACGCTCGTTAAATGTCAAACGCGAAAAGACGAGAAAAGGGAATATATATATATATATATATATATAGAGAGAGAGAGAGAGAGAGAGATAGATAGAGATAGAGATAGAGATAGAGATGGAGAGAGAGAGAGAGAAAAGTGGAGTTGGAAGTAGAGATTGTGTAGGTGGGTAGGAAACAAGTCTGTGGCGCAGGTGAATTTTCGAACGTCGGGATTAGGCCACCTGGCAAAAGCGAGCCGGGGGGATAGAGACTAGAGGCGAGTGTGTTCCTAATAGTTCCGAAACGGTGCACCGCTTGTCGAAGGGTGAGGGGGTGGTGGCGGTGATCGTTCGCTTGCTAGGTGGCCGGCGGATAGGTGAATGGATAGCTACTGGATAGATAGGTAGGTAGGTAGGTAGGTAGGTAGATAGGTAGATAGGTAGGTAGGTAGGTAGAGACGAGATCGGAGAGGAAAAGAGAGGAAGGTAGTAGAACGACGAGATCGAACAGACCAGCCGTGACCAATTTGCGCCCGTTCGTGCTCCCGATTCTGATCTCGATTTTGCTTCTACGTGCACACACACGCACACGCACCAACACACACACAAGCATATATATATTTATAGTTATATATACGTTCAGTTCGCACACATCGGCATTTTACAGGTACACGCGTACATTTAAACCCTCGCGTGTACACTCACAAAAGGACACAGACATCGTCAAGGGAAGATCGAGCTTCGAGACCGTGCAGCCAACCTCTCACCCTACCTACCTCTCTCTCTCTCTCTCTCTCTCTCTCTCTCTCTCTCTCTTTTTTCCTTTCTCAATCCTCTCACCCCACGACGACAGCCCTCCTACGGAAAAGATATTCGTCAGAGAAAGTCGCGTTGTGTCGCTCGGTGAGCTGGCCACCCCAAAAGTTTCACGCCTATCTGGACCGGCGGCAGCGCCTATTCGCGCCACGATAATTGGCCAATTAAAACCGGGCGACCGTTCGAGTTACCTGCCATCCGATAATTATACGATATCCGCGTGGTGGTTCGACCACGTATCCACGCGACCGTACCTGGGGTGGGATGCTTCGAGAGGAGGACGGGAGGGAGATTCAGTCAGAGAGATAGATAGATAGAAAGAGAGAGAGAGAGAGAGAGAGAGAGAGAAAGATGCCTTTGGAGGGACGAGAGAGGACCAGTGGGATCGACCATTCCGATTACGTGGCTTCGAATTCTACGACTACGGCTATCCATCCCACTCTCTTCCCTTTACTGCCTCACCTCTCTCTTTACTTCCTCCGTCTGCTTTTTCTTCTTCTTCTTACGCTTCTTCTTCTTCTTCTTCTTCGTTCACTTCTCCGTGCCTGTCTATCCTCCTCAACGTAAATCAATGCGACCAGCGCTACGCCCTCTCCTTAACCCTCTGACGCATGACCGGAATATTCGTTCACGCTCATCCGAACCCCGTTCTCTTATTATCCTTAACACCGTTTATTCTTACTTTTCTTCTTAAACTTATTTCGACTTCGATAATACTTAAATATCCGAGAAGAAGACTTCTCTCGCTCTTTCTTTTTTTCTTTTTGTCTTTTTGTCTTTTATCTACCTCCAACGGTCGTATTATCGATGACAATTTACGATGACGTAGCTTCGATCGAAGGTAACTTCATTAATAACGACGGTAAGTAAGTAAATTACCGTCCGCGTGGATATTCGTTATTTCCCTTTTTGTTGTTGTTGTTGTTGTTGTTGTTGTTTTTTTCTTTCTTTCTTTCCTTCCATACCGCAACGGTCGAATCGATCGATCGTTTTACCCTAATTAGAGCTCGCAAAGTTTCTGACGAAGTAAAGGAAATCGCGTGTAACAAGGGTGGAAAATGAATTCTTTGCGTAGTCACACACACACACACACACACACACACAGAGAGAAAGAGAAAGAGAGACATTTTATTCGTAGTTCGCGGTTTTGTTGAATTTCCTTTTCGATCGTTCTAGCGATGACGAGAGAGAGAGAGAGAGAGAGAGAGAGAGAGAGGCCGGTGGGTCGCAGTGGGGTTTGGTCGAAAAGTAAATGGCTCGCAGACGTGGCGGTGTGCGGTAACGGCGCTTAATTAATCGTAAATCACGCGGCGGCCAACGTAAAGCGAGTTTACGCTGCGACGAAAAGGATGCGTGCGCATAATGAGTGGCATACATTATTAGCGAGCCGCTTGATCGTTTTAAATGTCGTACTCCATTCGCGAGGGCAATTCTCGCAATCGCGAGAATTCGAGTCGCTCGTCGCTCGTCGTCGTCGTCGTCGCGACGATTTTCTTTCGGGCGTTCAACGTTTTCAACCATCCTCTCGTCCTCGTCGAAATTATTTATCGTCTTTAGTGCTCCGCTTATTTTCATTTTATTCTTTTTTTTTTTTTTTTTCGAAACGAGACTTTCGCCTTCTCTCCATATTTTTTATCTACGAGATGTCGGATAATATCGAAAGGATTAACACGTTACACGATTATCCAACAATAATATTCATTTCTCAATAATTAGCTCTTTGAAACATTGAATTTTCTTTCTCTCTCTCTCTCTCTCTCTCTCTCTCTATCTCTCTATCTCTGTCTTTCCCCGTAGACATCGGGCAACCAAGCGGCCCTTTTCATAACAAACCGGATCCCGGTAAAATATCGCTAATGAGTCGAGTTAGTATTCCGTGTCGCACGCTAAGTAGGTGAAAAGCTCGGAGAGATAGGAGTGGAATTATAAGGGAGCTCATAATCGGTTACAAAGCGAAACGAGAGAGAGAGAGAGAGAGAGAGAGAGAGAGAGAGGTTGCGTTTTGTTGTAAAATACGATTCTTCCTCTATTTCTATCGTTTCAGTCTCGAAGAGAACGAAAATTTCTATGCGCTAACACGGAGGACAGAAAGAGAGAGAGAGAGAGAGAGAGAGAAATAGAGAGAGAAAGAGAAAGAGAAAGAGAGAGAGAGAGAGAGAGAGGAAATACATAGACAAACGCACGCACGCACGCACGCACGCAGATTACGGAGGAATACGCGAACACATTGACGAACGTGCTCGTTTGTTCGCGCGAATGCTCTACTAATTCCCATTTATATCCCGGCAGTTTTCCTTCCCCCACCTCCCCTTATATCCCCTCACCCCGCCACGGCTGTACACTCTCAACGGCCGATATAATGACGTGCCGTGTGTAATCGCATAAATGTTAATCGTTAGCGATTACACGTTAATATCGTTCCTATCGCACGCAATTACCGTCTCTTACGGGCTATTGAACGGCGATTACCAATAATAATTAAACTATATTATCGAATAATCGATATTACGAAATACCTATACCTATATACATACATACATACATACGTACATACATACATATATATATTTTTATTCCGAAAATTTCGGAGTGCATGTTCGTACGCATTCACTTCTCGAATAGAAATTGAATATATTATTTCAAATATATATATATATATATATATATATATATATATATATATATATGTATGTATGTATGTATTCGTGAAATTGAACAAAAATTGACTCGATCGAACGGGAATATGAAAGAGGATATTTTGTATCCAAAGTAGGTGATTACACGGATATAATTCACGCGTGCTACCGTGACTATTATATCGTATACGTGTATACAATATGTGCAATAAGAGACATTATATATATATATATATATATATATATATATATATATATATATATATATATACAGATATATATATCGCATTAGATGCGGAATAAAGTGGAGAGAAGGAAGGGGTCTCTTCCCGTCGGGGGTGTTGGATGGGGTAGAACGAGGGGTGGCACGGGTATCGCTTACGCGTTATTATTGCAGCGATACGACATGGCTATGGTGTCAGCCGTGACCTCCCATGGGGCCCTTCCACGATATCATATACAATACCGGTACCAACTGTCACACCATAGTCGTGAAACGAAGAAGAGAGACAGAGAGAGATAAAGAGAGAGAGAGAGAGATAAAGAGAGAGAGAGAATCGGCTGGGCCGTGCTTTATGGCGCGTCAAATTAAAAGATTCCCTTCTTCTTCATCCCTCTAACTGCGATCCGATCCACTCGAACGCCGAGAGTCTCACCTATGTCCTTCTCTCTTTCTCTTTCTATCTCGAGTGTGTCTTTGTGTGTGTGTGATTATGCGTCATAGAAGGATGCCGAAGGAAACGCCGATTTGCGAACGACGAAGCACCAAACGGCGAGTTAATTTCGCGTGAAACGAGTCGTACTCCAGCGCAAAACTATTATTCATTTCATGACTTATTTAAACGGTCTTGCGACTTTGATTTTATTCTACGTTTTAGCCGTATTAAAATATCCGTTTAACGTTGATCGATATAAACCCGAGAACGTCGAGCGCGTTCGAATCATCGATGAAAAGTATTACAAATTAACCTATTTAATTACAAATTAAAGCTACGTGAAAGCAATCTCGGAGCTAATCGAAATATGTTTCTTTTTTTTTTTTTCTTTTTTATACGCGATCCTCGAGACAAATATTCCGTGAAATGCGGAAATACACGGTGTAGGACTCGCTGCCTTCTCTGGACTTCTGCGTCGCTTATCAATCCTTTTTTCCCTTTTGTCCCGAACGGATTCGAAAGAGAAAATGCGCGAAGAAAAAGAGGCAAATAAAGGGAATAACGTTAGGCGGAATAGCGTATTCGCTCGAGACGTTTCAGAGAAAGCGCCGCGGCTTCGATCGTAACTTATCCGCATCGAGGAGCGGTGCCACCGGATCTCTTCACCAAAGTGAGCGAAACTCAAGGAAGACGAGAAAGGGGGAGCGTGGGTGGCGGGGGGCGGGACGGGGGTTGAAGGAGGTGGAGGAAAAGATGGCGAAGGAGGGGAGAGGAGGGAAGCGCCAGCTCGCTCGTTTGAATTCTCTACGACTACTAGGGCGTATTAAGCGGCTGCTCAGTCGCAATTTTGTGTTAAACTTACGATCTCGCTCTCTATCGCGGCTCGTTAGTAAAAATAATCTCCCGCGATGGCAGACTCGAGTAGTCGAAGAGGAGGAGGAGGTGGAGGTGGAGGTAGTGGAGGAGGCCAAAGTGCGATGCCATTCGTAAGATCTTCGTCGTCTACAGGAGACGACTCTATAATTCTCTCTCTCTATCTTTCTCTTTCTTACTCTCGGTCGGGCTCCCTCTCGCAACTCTCAGAGATTTTCTTAAGAAAGGAGGCGCGAATAAACTCGGACCAGGGTCCCGTCTCACTTCCACTCCTCCGATACTCTCTATCGCTGTCCTCCTCCTCCTCCTCCTCCTCCTCCTCCTCCTCCTCCTCTTCCTCCCTCTCCCATATCCATCTCGTCGTACACGCTCTCTCGTTCGTTCGTTCGTTCGTTCGTTCGTTCGTCCGCTCGTTCGCTCTTTGGACGTTCGCCTTTTCAAAGTGTCAAGTGACAAACGGTCCCGCTAGCGAGTAGGCGTAGTCGTCGGGGTGGATATAATTTGTCAGGAAATCACCCAATTAGCCTCCCAGTTATGCGGCCCAACAGATTTAACCAATTAGTTTAGCTATGCGAGCCCTAATACATTTCCACGCCGCCGCCGGCAACTACCAGCCGCAGAGTCGCGTTCTCTCTCTCTCTCTCTCTCTCTCTCTCTCTCTCTCTATCTCAATCTCTCTATATATCTCCTGTATGCACGTATACACGCTCCCTTTCTCTCTCTCTCTCTCTCTCTCTCTCTCTCTCTCTCTTTCTCTCTCCGTTTGCTGCTCGATATTAGGCGGTTAGTGTATATACCTATATGCGGTTTGGATGCGGTATAAAGTCCTCGACGATGACGAAGACGAGGAAGAACGTTTCGTTTATGCGTTCTCCTCTTCGAGACTCGCGTGCTCTGCACGAGAGAAACAGAGAAAGAGAGAGAGAGAGAGAGGGAGTGAGAGAGAGAGAGTCTATCTATAGACCGTGCTCCTGTACACGTTTCGATACGACAAGGAAAATGCTCGTGTGAGACGATAGAAGGAGAAAGAGAGCGAGAGCGAGAGAGAGAGAGAGAGAGAGAGAGGGAGGGAGGGATGGTAGGTGAGAGGAGAAAGAGAAGAGGAGGATGAGAGCTGGACCGAGAGAGCAGAGAGACGAAGCAATTTGTCTCCCTAATGAGATGTCACCCCATCCGTGCGCTCGCGCGTACCCGCGGCCAGTATAAGGAGGCGGTCCGAGACACGTTGGAACCGATCGACCAGAAATTGGCTGCCCCTTCGCGACCGTTCTTCCTTCTCTCTCTCTCTCTCTCTCTCTCTCTCTCTCTCTTTCTCTCTCTTTTTTTTCTTTTTTTCCTCCCTTCTATTCCTTCTTTCCTTTCTTCCCGTCTCTTCGATTTCACGTTTTCCTTTTCCATCCCCCTTTCCTTTCTTCTCTTCCCCCTTTTCTTATCTTTTCTTTACGTCGATACAAAGATCCTCAAGTTCAGGTTTCTATTGAGCCATTACGTGAATCGAATCAATTATAACGACTTCGGCAGAGTAATTAAATATCAGCGTCAATTGTTCATTCCGAAATGAAATGCGTAATTAAAAAAATGAAATTAACGATTGGAACTTTATAGGAGTCATTGTAACCTGGAGAGATAATTAAAGTCCTCTTGCTAAATCGTCGCTTTCTCGTAAATACCGTCTTTCGATGCTGCGAGTAGGTTATCGAGAAGCGCTTTAATCGTCGAAACACGCTCGAGTGCTCCCGATCGGGCAAGATTATACATGGAACTGTTCCTCCTCCGAAGAGTGACACACACACAGATAGATAGAGAGAGAGAGAGAGAGAGAGAGAGAGAGAGAGAGAGAGAGAGAGAGAGACAAGAAGGACGGTCAATGGGAGCGAGCCGAAATACAGGATCGCTTCGGTCGATCCTAATTGAATCGTCCTTTGGCCTCTAAGCGATCGCAATTCCGCCTACCATTGGCAGAGAGAGAGAGAGAGAGAGAGAGAGAGAGAGTTGATCGACCCTCTTTCGAATCCACCCCCTTTTCGGCTTTCTATTACGTGCGGTACAACCTTCTTCGTAGAGAATTTTACCAACAAGATTGTCTAGAGAAAAATAGTAATTATTTTTCAACGCACTCCCATCTAATAATTGAAATACTATCTCCCTCTTTGACTAGGCTTCGCCAAAGAAATAAATGGACCGTTTAAAAAAAAAAAAAAAAAAGAGAGAGAAAGTAAAACACGAAAAAAAAAAAAAGAAAATAAAACATTCCTATTTTGTGGGACTCCAGGAGAAAAAAGTGACACGCATGAATGAGCTCGAAAGATATTTTCTTCCTACTAATTACGTTTTTAATGGAGGGTACAGTTTTCAGTTTATCTGGTGTCACGTGGTCAACCGAATACCAGCCTGATTTTAGTGCGTTGAAACAGGGAAAAGATATTTCTTGATTAAATTTTATTCCCTTCTGCAACGGAAAAAAAGAGAGAGAGAGAGAGAGAGAGAGAAAGAGTGAGAGAAAATTTATTTACCTTTCCCCCATCAAATTTTATAATATTCGTTCATTAACAAAATTGATGTGTAAGCGGATCGAACGTAACATTGGCGGAACGGGCTGACACGCGGGGCCGAGATGCATTTTTGGGAATCATCCGGGGTAAAATGAGAGGCTCCGAGAAAAACGGATTTGAAAGTCACGCGACGGTGGTGTGATGCACGTTCCGCTTTGCACGCTCGCGCACGCTTGTTTGCGATATCGGCTGCATAAAGCCGATAACTCCGCATTGTTCGTCAAATTTTAACCTTCCGCGAGATCATGAAAAAGCGGAATATCGGTTTTTCCCTCTTTTCCGAAATACGGTTTTCCCTATCGCTACTGCTTCAGCCATATAACCTCCTCCTCCTCCTCCTCCTCCTCCTCCTCACCCCCATCCCCCTCTTTCCGCATGTATTTCAAAATTTCTTTCCACGTACATACGTTGAAAATGATGCAGCTTCCCACTCTCGCAAAAAATGAGGGAATTCAAAATGATATAATAACATCTACGTACGTGTTCGTACCTGCGTGCATGTGCGCGCGTTTGTGTGCGTGCGTTAGCGTGCTAACCATATGGAAAAAAAAAAAGAAAAAAAAAAAAAAGTTAAGAAAGAAAAGATTTAGAACGTTGGAACAAATTAAACCGATCGGAATAAAGTCCACTTTCCTTCGATCGAAGAAGAGAGAGAGAGAGAGAGAGAGAGGGAAAAGAAGTATCGAAAACGGCGATTTTCGGTCGCGTGGCCAAAGAACGAAAGGCGGGCGGGGGAGGGGTGCGGGTTGGGGGGGGGGTAAGGGGGGCGAGGGGAATCTGGACGATCGTAGTCGTTCTCCCCCTTTGTTTTCGAATCAGCCTCGTTTGCGGACGCGGGGTATTAAATTAATGTAGTCGACTCCGTAGCCGGCGATTAAACAAAGGGTGAAAATCGAGCACCCTCGTAACTACTACCCCCGCTGCTCTTCCATTCGTTTCCTCTCGTCCTCATCCCTCTTCCTCCCAACCAGAAGCAACGAAAACGAGCGAAGAGCCGACACATAGAAAGAGTTACGAAAGAACGATCGAGATTAAGAAATATACATATAAAGTGTTCGTCGCCGTAGTCGTCGTCGTCATTGTTGTTGTCGTCGTTGTTGTCGTTGTCGTTTGTACCTGTACATAACGCAGATTTACGCGTTGGCACCGTCCTATTACCTCGACGAGGCAACGGCAACGGCAACGGCAACGGCAGAACCGGCAGAATCGAGGTAGAACCGAGAGTATAATGTACTCACACGCACGCGTACTTGGCACGAGAGAGACTACGAGGAACGAGTGTCCAAGTGTTGGTGCGGAATCGTGTGGGGTGGCCGGCCGGCTTCGTCCGTTGAATGCGGTTTAATATTAATGGGAACCGATGATAAGCAGCGCAAACAAGCGTCGAGTCTCCCGGGAGAGATCTACCTTCTGTTACTCGCGTGCACCGTATACGCGTACACGTATACACGTATTCATCGCGTATACACGGACACGGAAACGGTTGTTACTCTCTTGCTCTCTCTCTCTCTCTCTCTCTCTCTCTCTCTCTCTCTCTCTACATATATACGTTCGCACGATGACGCAGTGTATATAGAGTCTATTCGACGTAGAAGGAGAATGAGGCGGGGGGGGGGGTGGTGGTGGTGGAGGGTGTACCTCAGAGGCATTGCGTTTGTGGCAGGGTAGGGCACGCGAAACCGTCTTTACACCGGGGAAGAAGGGCCCCTTAACGTCCTTCGTGCTGATCATTTAGGCGCGCGCGCGAACCTACCCCTAACTGCTACCACCTAGCGGGACGAATGCGCGTAAACGACGGGGAGGGGAGTCGATCGTTTGCCAGTACTTACTTTGAATGTTATCCGGTAAAGAGAGAGAGGGTAAACGGGGGGTGGGCTTTTGGAGAAGCCACGAGTTTCCGAGTCTCTCTCTCTCTCTCTCGCGCGCGCGAGTACATACACACACACGCACACACACAGAGAGAGGTTTGGAGATACGCACACTTTAGCGATGGATGGATTTCTCTTCTAACATCGAACTACTCTCTCTCCCCGTGTACCCGACTCGTTCCAATCCGAGGCTTCGACCGCCGAGCGAGTGTTTGCACGGCAAATTAGAAAACGATCGACGAGCGACTCGCCAAAGGGAATCGTCATGGGGTAGGGGTTGCGCGCTCCTGT
>OU426996.1:10323372-10360872 GCA_911387935.1 Dolichovespula saxonica
AAGGCTGAGTGATTCTCGATGAACCGTAACCGGTCAAAATCGCTCGTCTCTATCTATTTCTATCTATCTACATACACATATGTACATAAACATATATATATATATATATATATCCACTTGTCTAACCGTTCCTGTTTCAAGCGTAAAAAAAATCCCAAGACGTAGGATCATTAATTTTTGTCAATTGTTTTATACGCGGCCAACACGAACGATCGCGAAAAGTTTTGCAAATATCGCATTATTATCGTTTATGTACGTTTATCGTAATCCGCACGCTGATCGAAATATATCGTTTCAAGTGAAATATTGCGTCGGTAGAAAAATCATCGGGCACAAATAAATTTAGCGATTAATTACATACGCTTCATTCTCCCTAATTATTTTCGACGACCTCCCCGGCGTATCCCAACACGATTCTGACTCCTCCTCCTCCTCCTCCTCCTCCTCCTCCTCCTCTATTCGTCCTACAAAACCTTGTCTCTCTATCTATAGGAATCTGTTTCTCTTTCTCTTACTCTTTTCCTTTCTGCCATACTTCGAGTCGAATCCCCAGCCTTCATCTACATGCCGTCGATCTAAATCGGCTTAGAACGGAGTACTGCTTTAATGCGAACCTTAATGGACGGAAATAACGAGCGTTACAAGGAGAGAAACGCGAAAGGAGTTATCGCGAAGTGGAGTAATAGTAGTACTACTACTACTACTACTACTACTACTACTACTATCGCTAGTATTACTACCACTATTAGTAGTAGTTGTAGTAACTCCTAGCCAAATCGATCTTTACCCTCCCTTTCTCTATCTCTCTCTGTTTCTCTCTCTCTCTCTCTCTCTCTCTCTCTCTCTCTCTCTCTCTCTTACCCTCTTTTTTTTCCCCTCTCGCACGTGAAAATATACTTTCAGAGTTAATCTGGCTTAGATCGCTTGACATTAGTTGATTTTTAAGTCAACGTTGTCTACCAATTTTATATTGGCTTTTGGATATCGGAGAGATCGTCGACGAACGTTGGCGACAATTATAATTTCTAAATCGTTTGGAAAAATAAATATAGCCAGATGAGATATCTTCGATAACATATTTCTCTGTTGGTCGACGTGTCGTTCCGTTCGAAAAGGACCAGACAACGAGATAGTCTCAATCAAAATATCGTCAAGACGATTCAAATCACAAACGTCGTAACAGTCTGTCTCATATTCTCTCTCTCTCTCTCTCTCTCTCTCTCTCTCTCTCTCTCTCTATCTCTCTTTCTATCTCTTTCACGTTTGCTCCGATTTTCGAAGGAGCCCGGGTCGTAAGGCAGACGAAAGTAACGGCATGGAAAAGTAGTCGGAAATCGTAAAGTGCTCGACACCTCGATCCTCCTGGACAAATAAGACGCTGCGCGAGTGGGAGGAGTGGAAGGAAAAGAAAAAGAAGAAGAAGAAGATGGAGTAGAAGGAGAGGGATAAAGAGAGACAGAAAAAAAACGAAGAGGAGGAGGATGAGGAGGAGGAGGGGGAGGGAGGAGATACAGTAAAACGGATGGATGGCACGGTGGTTCCGAGTTGACTTCCATTCAAGTTCTTCGCGCGAAGGAGGAGTAATAGCTAAAGAGAGAGAGAGAGAGATGGATAGAGATAGATAGATAGATAAAGAGAGAGAGAGAGAGAGAGAGGGAGGGTGAGGGAGTGAGAAGAGAGAGAGAGAGTGAACTCGGGGAGGCAGCTAAATAATAATTCTCACTTAACTAACTCGGTTAACTAGCTTCGTCGGAGCTAATAATAAAGGCGTCGTCGTCGTCGTCGTCGTCGTCGTCGTCGAAGTAAGAGGAGGAGGAGGAGGAGGAGGAGGAGGAGGAGAAAGAGGAGAAGATGGAAGGGGATGATGCTTTTCGTGAGGGCACCCTGTCGTTGACGAGGAGGGGACGGACGGCCGCGGAGCGAGTCGAGGTCTGAAGTCAATTTGTCGGGGAATGCGTTGGCAACACGTGCGGCAACTATTCGCTTCTTTTACCCAACGTCCATCCTTCTTCTCCTTCGTCTACCAACTCTCCCTCTCTCTCTCTCTCTCTCTCTCTCTCTCTCTTGCTCTCTTTCTATCTCCGTCTTGCCTAGGTTCTCCAAAAAAAAAAAAGAAAAAAAAAAACGAGAAAGAGACAGAAAAGCTGGCCGAGTAAATGAGAAAACGAAGAACCGAAGATTCTTCATACTTTAGAATTATGCCTCGCCGATTTTAATATTCTTGAAATAAAAAAAAAAAAAAATAAACAAAGAAAAAGAACAAAAAGATCCGAAATCTTAAAGAACAATAATCGAGTACTCGCGTCGTATATCGAGTGTTACCGTTAATTTCTATTCCAAGGTAAAAGTAAAAGGAAGGCCTCTACGACGATTTTCGAGAATATAAAGGCGCGCGTGACCCTTCGGCCTCCTACCGAAGAAGCATTCGGGTTGTCCTGGGACGGTCCACAGGCCGCCCACCGTCCTTGCCACTACGTAGGTATCCACTTATAAACACGACCCTACTTACTCTTTCCGTAGTCCTGGCCTCGTAGGATTCGCGTCAGAGCGGTAAAAGGGTAGATAGATACACGGCACGGTATTAGTAGGTATTAGGTGTTGGCCTGAGAACTGGCGCACGTGTTGGCGAGGAATCCCATCCCTCCTGCGAGTTCGGATAATTCTTTAAGTGCTTCCTTTCCCCTTACTCCACCACCTCCATCACCTCCTCCACCAACGTCTCCTCCATCACCACCCTCGGCTTCGTCTCCACCTCCAGCTTGCTCCTTTTCTCTCTCTCTCTCTCTCTCTCTCTCTGCTCCTCCTCATCCTTCTTCTTCTTCTTCTTCTTCTTCTTCTTCCTCGAAGCATCACACTTACCCGCCGGCCGATCCTCGATCTCGACCTAAACCTCCTCCCTTTTCCTCTCGACCATCTCTCTCTCTCTCTTTCTCCTTCTCTCTCTCTCTCTCTCTCTCTCTCTCTCTCTCTCTCTCTCTTCCTCGTCCGTGATGCGCTCGCGGTGCCACTTTGAGATCTATATACGACCACTCCTTTTTCTTTCTTTCTTTCTTTCTTTCTTTCTTTCCTTCCTTCGTTCCTTCCTTCTGTCTTTCTTTCTTTATTTCTTTATTTTTCTCTATCTCCCTTTCTCTCAACCTTTGTCGCCTTGGAACCGCAACGCGACGTTTCGATCGCAGCATTTTTCTATTTTTTTCTTTTTTTCTTTTTCTTTCTAACCAACTCCATCCGATAGACGACCTCCTTGCTATCTCTGAAATTGAAATAATGTACGTGTTCGTTATTAATGGCTCGATTGATTTTTACGACGGAAGAAACGATGTTAAATTCCCGGAGGAGTAACGGTTGTCGATCGTTCGACGGATTAACCTTTTAAAATGACGAAACGGGAGTGGTGGACGATCGACGTGCAATCGTTTCGACTCGGAACGTCCTTCCCGTGAGGAAATTTTCCCGCCAGACGAAAGGAGGAATTCAAGGAGGACTCCGAGGAGGACTCCGAGGAGGACTCCAAGGAGTTTGTCGGCAAGGACATCCAAGAGAATCATTAAAAGGGGTTAACACGGCGAGGCTCCGTGCGGAAAAGTCAACGAACCGTTCGAAGGTTTTCGAACATCTGGATGAAATTAAGCCGAACGGTTCTTCCGCAGACTCGCTGTCTCCGCTCCCGTTTTCTCTCTCTCTCTCTCTCTCTCTCTTTATTTCTCTTTCTTCCTTCTCCTTGAAAATGACGTTCTCTTCTTTGTATATTCGCGGTGATGCCCTTCCACGCGAGTAGTTAAGATACTAATTAGTAATTAAGTAGAGTGAAACTAGTTAAGGAACTTGTCCGTGTTATTACCGCGTGCTATTCTTGTCGAGGATTATACGAATTCTTCGAGGAAAATCCTCGAACGTGGAAAATCAGATTATTGTTATATATCTCGTCGCAATAATTTTCGATACGTACGAAGGATTTCATCGCGATGTCGAAACGATTCTCAGGAAACGTAACGCTTGGTTGATCCCGTGAAAAATTTATTTCGCCGAGATCAAAGGATCTGGCTAAATGATTACGGAAACTATTATAATACGATTTAAATTGACCAAGCGTTATAACTTGCGAACTTGATTACTCGTAAGTACAATTCGATCCTTTGGAATTCATGTATTGTGCTCCGTTTTTTGCAAACGGAGACGAAGGAACGACGAAGGATAGGAAATATCTACGCGTAATACGTGAAAATAATATCGTTCGCAATATGTTCTCGTTTGATATACGCGAGCCTATTTACCCACGTATAGCGACGAACTAAAGTAAAGGAGAAACACGTTAAAGACATTCGAACGTAAAGGCAAACCCCATGACGAGCTTCGGATCCTTGTTGACATTCGACGTGTACCGTAAAACAAACATCCCAATCAATTTCCGTTTATCGAACGACGTCTCGATCGTTGGACACATAAATCGACTCGAAAGAAATATTACAAATTATCAATTACGCGAGATCGTTTTTCTTCTTCTTTTTTTTTTCTTTTTTTTTTTTTCTTGTAAGTTTACGCTAACCGTCAGATCGAGAATTTCGTTAATGAACAAATTCTGATTTATTTTCAACTACTGCGACTTAGCGAATACATCGACGGATTTCTATCTCCTGTACGTACACAGAGATACTAGGTTTATAACGAATAAAAAAAAAAAAAAAGAAAAATCAAAACACAAAAAAAGATGCGATGATGAACGATAATGCAAAAACTTGTCGACGATGTAACGCTCTTTGCTTTTGCAAGCGTATTTTAATTCGTAGTAGGGGAGAATTGACTAAAAACAAAACAAAAAAAAACAAAACAAAAAAACGAACAAAAAAAGGAAGAGAAAAGCGAAATAGGAAGTCTCGAAACAATCGGTATCGAAGCTCAACGTTTCTAAGGGTTGAAACGAATAACTACGACGATGTCGAACCGCAATAAACAAGGACGACGAGAGAGAGAGAGAGAGAGAGAGAGAGTATAGAAAGAGTAGGGGGAGAGTAAGTGGGGGAGGTGGAGAAAGTACACGTAGGAGATGAAAAAAGCGTTCGAAGCAAACGTCGAAAAATCCGTTCGAAAATTTTCGACCGGTTATGTTGTCCCATCGACGCGAATAAAAATGCTGCTCTTCGAGATCGAGAACAATCGTTTCTCGTGCGCCCGTATCTCGACAACAACGGGATAGCGTCGTTTCGATATTACGTTAAAATATAGTATCAACGAGAAAGTTTATGGTACGTTTTTGTGCGTCTATACCGAAGTACCAAACGTGGATGTGTTCGATGCGAAAAAAGTGGCGAACGCGTTACGAAATGTATATGTAATTATTTTTCTCGAGCGTTCGCGTCATATCGACGATGAGGATGAAAGATGGGTGGAGGGAGAGAGAGAGAGAGGGATGGAGGATGGGAGAGAGGGAGGGAGGGAGGGAGGAGTGGCAAGAAAAAAGAGAAGGAAGAGGAGTACGAGATGAAATGGAAAAAGAGAGAGGTCTCGCGATTGCGTTTCTCGAGTAAATAGCAGAGTCGAACGATAGATAGAAAAAGAAATAAAGAAAGAATGGTAGGAAAAGAAAAAAAGAAAGAAGGAGAGAGAGAGAAAGAGAGAGAGAGAAAGGGAAAGAGTATAAAAGGAGATGGCAGGGCGAGAAGAAAAGAAAAGGAGAACGAGAAGAGAGAGCGTCGTTACTAGCTGGTAGCTGGGCGTGGAAACTAAAGCCATGTTATGTCGTGGGTATACATTTTCCACGGGATCGTATCCAGGGTGGCGAGGAAGAAGGAGAGGAGGAGCAAGGAGGAAAAAGAGGAGTAGGAGTAGAAGCGTACAACGCGACAATTGCCGAATGCGGCAATTCGCGCGAATCGCGTGCGGGGACTTAGCTATCGTTAGCACTCTCTCTCTCTCTCTCTCTCTCTCTCTCCTCTCTCTTACTCTCTCTCTCTTTCTAGCTACGAGGTAGACCGGATGAAAACGAGGTAGTACTACTACGAGCGTTTGTATAGATACGGCCCTGCGGCGGTGGTTTGTAATATTATGATAACCCTGGCTGGCTCTCTCCTCCCCTTTCACCTCCTCTTCCTACTTCATCCCTCTCTCCTCTCTCTCTCTCTCTCTCTCTATGCCAGCCAGACCGCCAGCCAGCCAGCCAGCCAGCCAGCCAGCCTCCCTCCTTCTCCCTCTCGCTTTAGCAGCCTCGTTTCCCTCCTACAACGGACCAGGCTGCGCGCCCACCCTCTTTCAGCGGCCATGTTGCCGGGAAATATGATTATTGTTATTATTTGCACCCTCCTTCGGCCGTATCCTCCTGACTCCTCATCTCTTCGTGGCAACTCTCCCCCGCTAATACCGTTCTCCCTCTCTCGACATGCGAATCTCCACCACCACCACCACCACCACCACCACCATCACCATCACCACCCCCTTTCTCGGTTCCTCCTTCTCTCTCTCTCCCTCCCTCTCTCTCTCTCTCTCTCTCTCACCCTCTTTCTCTTTCTCTCGATATTCTCGACTCACCCATCCGACTTGATTCTACTCCTCTCATCCTACTATTCCTTCTTCGCTTTCCCGTCCTTACTCGTCGACGAATTGAGAGGAAACGAACGAGAACAGGGCCGAAGCAACCACCCGTCAACCGATTCTCTCTCTCTCTCTCTCTCTCTCTCTCTCTCTCTCTCTTTCTTTCTCACGAGTGCGCGCGCGCTCGCTCGCGATCTCGCTTTTGCGGCCACTCGCAAAACTTTACAACGCAGAATGCCATCTCCGCGTCGCACTTTTCAGCTCACCCACCCACCCTCTCCACCCTCCCACCCCTCCTCTCCTTATCCTACGTACCTTCGCTCTTTCACTCTTCCTGGACCAACCGCTCCTTCTCCTCTCTCTCTCTTTTTCTCTCAACCCCCGGACGCTCTTCTCGCGCCCGTTCTTGCTTTCCTTTTTTCTTTTCTCCAATTTTTATCTCCTGTTCTTTTTACTCGCTCTTCTTGTTTTTTCTTTTTTTTTTTATTTCTCTCTCCCGCATTCCCTGCGGAAACGTTTCATCGACCGAGTTCTCGACCACGGCTCGCCCTTCCATCCCTTTTATTTTTTCCCGTTTTTTCTTTTCTGTTGTTTTTTTTTTTTTTTTTTTTTTTTTTCGCTCTTGTCTCTCTCCTTTCTTTTTTCCTTCCCCCCTTCCTTCCTCTTCTCTTCTCTTCTCTTTCTCTTTCTCTTTCTCTTTTTTTCGTTTTCCTTTCCCTCCTCGTCGATTTTCTCACCGATGGCATTATCTCGCTAACGATTAATAACGTCCGAGCTAATTTTCCTTTGAGCAGCTTTACGACGGATCCGTGCGGATAGCTTTAAAACAACGATCCCCCATACGGTCTCGGGCGCGTAACGGGTGAGAGGAAACAATGGGGAGATAGGAGATAGGGAAAAAAGTAAAAAGAAAAAAAGTAAAAAGAAAACGCAAACAAAAAAGAGAAATAATAAAAAGAACGACGACGACGACGACGACGACATTGGCGGCGGCAGAATCGTCGCTAATGAAAACGTCAGTGATAGAGATGGGTGGTAGTGTGCGCGCGCGCGTAGGTCGGTATTAAACGGATTCCGATTTCGGTGGCATAGCGAATCGGTGACTCCTCGTTGCGGAGGTACGCGTAATTCTCTGTAAACTCGACTAATCGTGTTATTCGAGCTCCTCACGAGAGCGAGCTACGCTCATCGCTGATGTATCACATAGAGAGACGAATAGAGAAGAGAAGATAGCTTATGTACCTATCCTCCACGTACGTACATACATACCTACATACGTACGTATACGTACGGGTACGTACAATACGAACGTACAATACGTACGAGTGGGGTTACATACCAATTCAAGTTGAGTAGAGTAAAGAAGAGACACGCATGCATACGTCGAAGAGGTATAGAAGAGATACATTGAAGAAAGTCTTCTTGCAAGTCTTCTTGCTTGAGACGTTCTAAGAAAGAGATATCGCGAATATGTGGTCGTACCAACCTTGGTGGTAGTCTAGCAAGAGTCGCGGTAATAAATGGGCAACACGAGCGCTTATAAGGGGTAGGTAATCTAAAGCTTTCGAGGCGAAGGCGCGTCGGAGAAAGGAGCCGAGCGGGAATGGAAGCTCGCGAGGGGGTTCAACGGGTGTGGAAGGAGAGGAACGGAGGAAGATAGGTAGAGATAGAGATAGAAAGAGAGAGAGAGAGAGAGAGAGAGAGAAAAGCGCGGTAGTGGTGGGATCCGGAGTAAGGGTGGTTACGGCGAGGGTGTGAGATAAGGTATAAGGTGGGTAAGATGGCGGACAATTTGCCGCTCGACTACTCTTGCCCGCACCCCTCTACCCTCGACGATATCCCCGCCACGGTGGCCTATGTACCGGGTAATAGATGTTCCTCCTTCGCGACCGAGAGAAAGCTACCTCCTTCTCCTCCTCTTCTATCTCTTCGTCCATCTATTTATCTCCATCGTACTGTACCTCTCCCTCTGACTTTCTTCTCTCTCTCTCTCTCTCTCTCTCTCTCCCCCTATCCCTATCCCTGTCTTTCTTCAGCCAGGACAATTTTCCATCGTCCTCTCCCGTCGTCTCGATGCTCTGGCAAAAGCTCGCTCGCGCGCCTATCCTCAGCCACACGAGTACGTACGTACAAAATGTACGTAAGTACGTAGGTACGTACGTACGTACAAGCGCATATACGTGTGCGCTACCCCGCCTACCCCCGCTACCGTACAACACAACGTATATACGTGTTTCATGTGCGACGGTGAGAGAGAAACGCGGCGAACACCCTGATACGTTGCGAATGCGTTCACGTACACGGAAAACTCAGTGCCGCGGTATTCCCGTCTCTGTGGTACGTAGGTATTTAAACGCTCTCCACACCGTCACCTGCCGCCGCCGCACCACCCTCTCTCTCTCTCTCTCTCTCTCTCTCTCTCTCGTTCTCTTTCCCCACTACAAAACCCCCCTCGTTCTCACTCCAACTCCCACCGACTCTACTACCTCTCTTGGTTTCCCTTCCACCGCGAAGCAGCAACACGCCCTCTCTTCCATACCGGCAGACCGCACCAACGTACTCCTCTCTCTCTTAGCATTCCATCCGCCATCTTCTCACTTAATAAAATAATTACCCGGGGCCAATTAAGCGTTCCTCCCTCCCTCCATCTCTCTCTCTCTCTCTCTCTCTACCCTTATTCCCCCCTCTTTCTCTCTTTCTATCTCCCTCCCTCTCTCTCTCTCTCTCTCTTCCACCGTCGTAAACCCCTCGCACTTTTGCCCGAAGAGAGGTAAGCGTTTCACCCGGATTATCCGTGCGACGTAATTCGACCGTCGTCGTCTCTGATCTCTCTCTCTCTCTCTCTCTCTCTCTCTCTCTCTATACGTCGGGCTATTTTATCGCGAGACGACTTACGTTAAATGGAAAGACCTCCTGACGGAAAATAATAAAATAATCCATGGTTTTTAGCCAACAACCAACGAGACCCGTTAGATAGATGGATGGATGGATAGATTTTTATCGTAAATCTAATTCGATTCCAGTTACGCTTCGTATAATTCGCATAGAATGGAAGTGCTTTAAGTCGACGAGGGGTTTAAGAGGATACCGAATAACTCGAGATCACGACGGGGAAACCTAACGGTGGTATATATCGATTTAGGCAAGACGTTTCTCGTCTTATTAATTATTCGACGATTGCTTACTCACCTTTTCGCATACCATACGAACGATCTCGCTTTCATTTTTCTTTTCCGATCGCGACGATCCACGGATTTGATCCCCACTCCTCCCCGTTCGACGACCAACCGTTAGATTCTTTCGAGCTAAAGTTACAAAAAAAGAAAAAAAAAAGATTAAGTGCTGACATCTCTTCATACCGACGATACAGTTCCTCGTAGAAACGATCGCAAGTAAATCCACGTTTCGTTCAAAATGTTTCCTGTTGTCGGTAATGCAGTTTCCCCGAACTTTACATACCGTCGGTAACTTAACCACAGAAGATTCAACGGTTTCTGTTTTATCGTTCGAGGATAAAGAAATCTAACCACGTCGTCCAACGAACCTTCCGATGGCCATCGCAAAACTCTTTTAAGTAACGAACGAATTTTTGAATTCCCTTCGTGTACGGTTCGTTAAATTTGGATTTACCATAGTACGTGCATTTTATCTATCGGGATCTCACTTGTTTCTCGTACGCGTTTGTCGTAATTATTTAAATTTGAATTATTTCGATGTATTTTATAAATATTTTTCTCTTACGAAAACAATGTACTTCGCGACGATTCTCGGATGAGTGGATTTCTATTCTTTCAGATACTTTGATCTTCGAATTGGCACGTCAGTTCCGAATCTTTTTTTTTCTTTTTTATTACATGCGTTCTATCGCATAATATCGAGTCCAATGACTGGTTAAATAAAGTTTTACCTATGTACGGATAAGCATAATCGGAGAGAAAAATTTTTGTCACGCGTTGAATCAATCGTTGGATCACGCGCGAGAGATTTTATAACCTACGCGAGAGCTTATTTACCGATTCTTTATCGCGCTTTTAGTTCGTACTTCGTCCATATCTCGTCGCTAAAGTCACGACGCGCCTCGAGTCGAAATACGTCGAGCACGTATCTTGATTTCGTCTAATGAAAATTTAAAGATGACTGTACTCCTGTCGCGTATCTGTTCTAGTATTATTAAAAATGATTGCTTGTCGCACGTGCGATCTGTCGTTTTCCTTAATGCGGATCGATTCACTCAAGTAAGAAGTAAACATTTCTCCCGACAAGATAACAGAATTTATGGCAGAAGTGGAAGACATTATTTAACCTATACGTTAGTCATTTCGGGGATCGGTTATTTCTTGTACAAAAAAAGAAATGATTTCTACGAACGATTCAGGGATTTCACATTCGGGATGCCCGTCGTCAGATCCGCGACGATCTTTACGCCGAGTCTTGTGGATTATAGAGAGAAATATAATTTTATAGCGGACGTGGTCGAGGTTTCGGCACCTTCGGTGGTTTACATAGAGATCAAAGATGAAAAAAAGTAAGTAAACATCGCTCCTTCCTCGTCCGTTATCGTTATTTGCGTTGTTTCTTTTTTTGCGAATTTACGATCGCGTCGGCTCACATATTCCCTAATTGTGGAACCTTTTGTAATAATTAATTTAAAAATAGACTAGATATGTTCACAGGGAGACCTATCACAGCCAGTAACGGTTGTGGATTTATCGTCGCTTCCGATGGTTTGATATTAACCAACGCTCACGTCGTCATTAAGAAACGTGGTACCTCTGTAAAGGTATACGAGACTTTACCTTCCGTTAAAGCCTAAGGATATCTTCTGAGAATACTTTTGTCGTACACCCAAATCTATTCTTTCTAGGTTCGTCTACACGACGGAACCGTATATACCGGCGTAATAGAGGACGTCGATATGCAAAGCGATCTTGCGACCGTAAGAATTAATAAGGTAAAATCTCAGGACGGACTTTATACTTATATATACGTATGATTCGTGAAAGAGATCGTCCCGTTTAATTAGAAATACCTACGAACAATACGTCGTTTGTATTTACAGACAAACTTGCCGGTGATGAAACTTGGAAATTCTGCGGATATCAGGCCCGGTGAATTTGTAATAGCCATCGGTTCCCCTCTGTCGTTGAGTAACACGATAACTAGCGGAGTAGTGAGCAGTACGAATAGACCTAGCGAAGAACTCGGTCTTGACAAGAACCTGACGTATATTCAGACCGATGCTGCGATTACCGTTAGTAACGAAGAAAAGAACAAAAAGAAATAAAAAAAAAATAAAAAAAGAATTAAATGTTTGACGTTCCTACAATGAAAACCTATGCGTATTTCTAGTTTGGAAATTCCGGTGGACCATTGGTGAATTTAAACGGCGAAGCGATCGGTATAAATGCGATGAAGGTTACCGCGGGTATTTCCTTCGCTATACCTATTGATTATGCGAAAGAATTTTTGAGGAAAGCCGAAATACGTAGAAAAAACAAAGGTAACCCGATTAGTTGGCCATTTTAATAATCCAACGCTCTCTAACCATTATAATTATTATTCCATTAAAGGTAAAGTTCCTGATACGATGGAAGCACACAAAAGAAGGTACATGGGTATAACGATGTTAACCATTACTCCTGACATCCTTTTCGAATTACAACACAAAAGGGGCTCTTCGTTGGACATAATCAAACACGGAGTATTTGTTTGGAGAGTAATAGTTGGTTCTCCCGCTTACAGGTGAGCATTAAATTCTGATATCCTATTATTTGTCAACCACCCTCCCTCCTCTTATTATCCTTTAACATTTATACGTTCCTTATATTTTTGTTTACCGACGCAGCGGTGGCTTGCAAGCGGGAGATATAATTACGCACGTCAACGAAGAACCAGTATTGGCCGCTGTGAATATATACAAAGCGTTGGAAAGCAGCGGTCCGTTAAAACTGACGGTCGTAAGGCAAAATGATATTCTCACTATGATGATCGATCCCGAAGATTGAAGTTGCTTATTACGTGGAAAGCATGATAATAAAAGTGCCCGGTGTTATTACTCGATTCGATGAAAGTACAACGAATCAACGGAGAAGTCGATGAAAATGAAGGAAAAGGAAATCAAATATGTACATGTGTATAAATTTACTGATCGCAAAAAAAAAAGAAAAATATATAAAAAGATAATTATCTCTCTCTCTCTCTCTCTCTCTCTTTCTCTCATAATCATTTTTCACGTACCTGTTTCATTTCCACCCCGCTGGTTCAAATATAAGAAAGACGAGCGACGCGAAGCCGAGCTCGAACGCTTAAAACGACCAGTTACGATAGGGTTCTACGGTGTTTATGTGCTCGTACGTACGCCGGGTGTGGTCTCTCGACTGGACGGCATTACGTTCGCGTTGTTTACGACATAAGGCGACCTCCACAAATATGCGACCGGATCTACGGTGCGGACGTGGGTGTGCTTCGCGAGACCTCTTCGTGATTTTTAAATCGAATCATTTTACCGTCCTTGGATCTTCCTACCAGGATGGACTTTCTTACGTTCTCGGATACCACGGATAAGGGGGAGAACGGACTGCCGTGTCCTCGAGTGGAGCCTCCTCTCTTTTCTTTCTTTTTTTTTTTTTTTTTTTGAAAGAATTTTTCTTCTCGTTATCGGTTTTTTGAAGAAAAAAAAAAAAAAAAGAAAAAGAAATTTTTCAAAGACGACTAAAAATCGTCAGAGATAAAATAACAATCGATCATATCCTCCGAAGACACTCGTATTTGATTGTCTCGAAAGCAAAGATAGGCCGGTCTTGTTCCTAAGGGCATTATCATTAATTCACGCCTGGCAGTTCTTTAATCTTTCTTATACACACGCCCTACCCTCTTTTTCAAAGCGTCGACGTTATTCTATTCTCTGATTATCCACGCTTTTGACTCGGCTATCCTCCTCGCCTACGAGCCATCTAACCGAGCCCTTCCCACGTACTTACGTGCACACGTTGTCCGAGTCGTTGGTAGCGCGAAAACAAATAGACATCCGTGAGATGGCTTCGGATTCGCTCCTGCTCTCTTCAAGTAATAGAAAGAGAGAGAGAGAGAGAGAGAGAGAGAGGATATGAACGAGATACACGGCCGATTGTCTCCACCTACACACTCCTGCTCGCGTTCACGAGCTTTTCCAACGACGAATGACCCTGTAAAGATACCCTTTAAAGGATCGAATCCACTAGCACGTTCTCGTCGCTAAACCTACTCTTGGATTTTCTTTTTTTTTTTTTTTACGAGTTCGATGACCTTCGACGGAATCATTAAACAACGCCCTCGTAAAAAGCAAGCCCCGTGGTCGCTCTCGAGAAACGGAATACGACCGAACCCCCCGAACCAACGGCGCGTAGTTTCGAATACACGAAGAAGAACCTCCCCCCGTCCCGCCTCCTCCCTCTCCAAAGAGAGAAGAATCTCACGGGTAAATAAACGTTTCGTTCGGTTGGAGATAAATATCGATTCGGCTTTAATTCGCTCGAAGATTATCGGTCACGAAACCCCTTCCCTAACCCCTCGAGCGTACTTTACACAGATCGGCGTTTTATATATGTACAAATATATATATATATATATATATATGTATATATATACTTTGCGGATAAGCAAGTTGTACCTTGCATAGCGAAGTACAAGTGTTATGTCCGGGTCAGGTACGGTGAATAACGCCAAGGACGAGGGTCGCGTGATTTTATTACGGTTAGGGCGAGAGATACTCGTCCGTCTGCGGTTTGTTAGTTGGTTGGTTGGTTGGTTGGTTGGTTGGTTTGTACGGAGATGGCCGGGGGTCTGGAGGAGGAGGAGAAAAAGAGAAGAAAATAAAAGTAGATAATGAAAGGAGAGAAAAGAAGGTCCGTGTCCCGGTGGCTAAACGATTTCAATTAACGCGATCACGTACAATATCTCGCGTACCTCTGTCAAGGACGAACGAATTATTTTCTTCTATCCCGATTGCTCCTGTCGCCCACCCTTCCCCCCCACCTTCCCTTATTTGCCTTCGATCACTCCTCCGATTTCGGCTTCGATCATTTTTATACTCGAAAATGTACTTAACCCTCTTTCGTTCCTATAAGAATATTGTTTGTCTACTTTTATTTTTTTTTTTTTTAGTTTTCAATAAAAATAAAAAGAAAAGAGACGAGGTAAGACGAACGCGCGAACGACCGAGAGGAGGAGGAGGAGGAGGAGGAGGAGGAGGAGGAGGAGAGTCGTTTCGGCCGAGGTTTAAATTCGGTTAAATGAGATTCTCGTACGTACTCATTTGCATTTGCATATTTATACTTAGGTACGCGTAACAAGTTTTGGTGACGCTAATGGCGCCGTTGGTGGGCCCCCATGAATAGTATAGGGACGAATGTAGTCGGTACGTAAGTACCTCACCTCTGCGTGTATAGCTTTAAAACACGGGGAAAATAAAATAAGAAATCCCTTTATACTCGTCGTTGGCAAAAGTCATACCGAACGACCTCGGGAAAGCTGGTAGAGTAAAGGAACTCGAGAAAGAGATCGGACCACTTTGTCCTTTCTTTTCTCCGCGTTTGCGGGCTTTAACGCGATGGCCGAGCGGCTTTGAAAGATCCCGAAGTAACGATTATCTCGTAAAACGTAAAAATAAAAATTAACTGGGAAATTTAGAAATAGAAAAAGTGATCGATATATCGTAAAGCGCGACAGTTGGAAAATTTTCGGTAACGTTCAACGTTAAATAACGATACCGTACGAACTATTTAGGCAAGTTTTAAATCGAACATATTCGTCTTGACTCTTAATAGAAAAGTTTCGGAAGTGGTGTGATAAATCGTATTATAATAGGAGAACTCGCGTTGCCTCCGTTTAACTATTATCGATCCGAAGCGTAATTATAACTTCGTAATACCATCATTAGGCTCCCTTTATCGTCATTTTAATCGTCATTATTGTCGCTTGCTATTTCCACAGGGTAATATACGTACGAGTTAACGCGATAACATTTATTTAGTATCGAGTTTATACCCGGCTACTATTAGTTGGAATATTCTTGTTCTTGTTTTTATCTTACTTCTTCTTCTTCTTCTTCTTCCTTGTCTTCGTTTTCGTTTTATTTCTCCGTTTGACTGCCGGCAAAAGGCGACAAAGAAAATCTATACGCCAGTCCGGCGAGCGAACAAGAAAGAGAGAGAGAGAGAGAGAGAAGGAGAAGGGGAGGGGAGGGAGAGAAAGAGAGAAAGAGACAGAATCTTCGATCCCGGATGGAGGGATACCGAGAATGAAGAATTCGGTGAACGGATCTCGTTCGTTCGTCCTTCGACTACGGATACCCCTGGTTCCTGGATTCGAAGTCATCGTACTCGACTTCCTCTTGTCTCGGCCACGTATATAAGTCAAATCGAGATCGAAAGGAAGGTGCATAATCCGTACAGTCCTTCGTCGAGGAAGGAGGTCGGAAGAGTAGAGTGGCAGAGTTTTGTTGCACGATGCAGCCGATGGTGAGTCCTTTGATCTTATATCTCTGACTTTCTTCTCGGAACTAAGAACGAACATACAAATTAGTTTCGAACTTGACTTATATTAAAACCCCCTAAGAAAAGTTATTCAATTTCTACCAAGTATTCGAAAATCTTCCGTGACTGCTTTCGTCTTTTTTCCCCCTCCTCCCCCTCCCCCCTCCCCCGCCCCTCCGACCCCTTGAAATTCTCCGCGCAAGACTTTTGGCATCATAAATCAACAACTTCTGATTTACGCGGAAACTACATATATTTTGGCAATTAGTAAAGTCGAGGTAACATCCTTCCTTCGTTATATAAATATCGTCCTATTTCGACTATTAGTTTTGCTATATATATGATCGAGTAAATACTACGGGAATAAACTGTAAATCGTGGCAAAATACAGACGACCGAACATCGGCTATTCCAATCACGAGTGCGGCCATCCGCAATGTGTAAATATGAGTACACGGGGATCGTGAAACTTCGACCGCTGATTACGTCTATCCCTCTCTCTCTCTCTCTCTCTCTCTCTCTCTCTCTCTCTCTGTCTCTCTCTACGCGTGCGTGTGTATCCATCTATCCATCTATCCATCCATCTACCAATCTATCTATCTTCTTCTAATTTCCCCGTCAAATTCACAGAATATTCCATCTCCCTCGACACTTTCCTGTTATGGGATTAACAGATCGCGCGAAAGGGATAGATAAGAGTTTACACGATATATACAATGTTTCATTGGATCAATGCGTTCTTCTTCTTTCTTTTTTTTTTCTTTTCTTTTCTTTTATTTCTAACGCTTTTTTTATTGATCATTAAATGGGATCTCTTTATAGATCGTTATTGAATCGCATTCGATTTGTAAGAAGATCGTTTCTCGATTCTTTCCCCATCTTTTTTTTTCCCCTCCCTATATTCCTTTCTCTCTATCTTTTTTCTCTCTCTCTCTCTCTCTCTCTCTCTCTCTCGGTCCGAGAACATTTATACGAGTTTTATTGGGTCGTAAAGAGAGCTGAATCTCTGGAGACTCATGCAAGTATAAACTCACCCCAAGCGGCATGCGTTCAAGGGAAAGAGTAGCCCCCTCGGTACTGTCAACGCTCGGACCTAAAATTCGCTTTTCTCTCTCTCTCTCTCTCTCTCTCTCTCTTACTATCTCTCTCCATCTCTCTTTTTCTTTTTCTCTCTTTGGACTACCTACCCAGCTTGAATCCGAAAGTGTCTCTTGGACCTCTCCACGAAAGGAATTCTAAAAAGCTGAGGACGACTCGACGACACTCCAGAACTTTCTTCTTTTTTTTTCGAGAAAAGAGAAGAATCTACTGGGCGAGCAAATAAATCTGTTCTCATTCGCAATCGGTGTTGTATAGAAAAAGAGAGAGAGAGAGAGAGAGAGAGGGAAAGATAAATCCATACTTAAATCCTTTCGAGTAAATCCAAGCGATGTTTTTTTTTTTTTTTTAAAAGAAGATCTCCGACGTATTATTAAAACAGATAGAATGTTTCTTTTTTTTTTTTTTTTTTGTAGATAAAGTTAAGTCGAGAATCGATAGAAATTATGTAAAATCGGAATAAATTTTCAGATAGTACTACTGGCGATCTTGAGCGCGGCCTCGTGCTCGCAGTTGACTCTGGTGCCTTACGCCTATCTCGCGGATCCACTTCCGGTGTACCATCAGTCTCAGGACACGAGAACCGGGGAGCACGCGTACAGTTACTCAGGTGGGCCCTCGGCGAAGGAGGAAGTCAAAGGTCCCGATGGAGTCACGAGGGGATCTTACAGCTACGTCGACGGTCACGGTATATTGCAGTCGGTTTTCTACGTCGCCGACGAGGGTGGCTTCCGGGTCGCGGCGACGAATCTACCGACGGATAAAGATCTGCCCGTTGAAACGGCCGAGGTGCTTTTAGCTAAGAGTGCACTGTTCGAGGAACAGTCGAGAGCCAGGTCGTCGGAGTCATCCTCGTCCGGTCTTCTTCGTCGAAAGCGTAGCTCGAACGAAGAGACGAAGTTAGAACGTACGAAGAAGGATTCGAGGAGCAACGAGGGAAACGATCGTTCCAACGATAAACCATACGGAGCTTTGGCAACTTTTCTATTTCCAGGATCGATAGCTACGGCAACGTCTCGTCAGAGTCAATTTAGGATTCATCAGAGCGTTCGTACGGAAGGTGTCGATCCGATCGGCAACGCGATCACCGTCGAGGCTTCCGCGCCCGTTCTTTTGCCTGTTATCGATCCTCTCGCGATCGAGACGATCGTCAAAACTCCGTTGATCGTATCCGACGGTCCGGTCGTAAGCCTCTTAACCGGCCACGATTATCATCGTAATCGCATACAGATCCATAGAAATCTCGGATTGGAGGGTGAGGAGGGACGCAAGGACGCCGTCAAGATCGAAACTACGTCACTCGCTGTAGTTCGTCCGCTCGTATCCGAGCCTGGAGTCGCGATCCTGGAGCATCGACCTCCCCTTCTCACGGCCGTTTCCACTCGAAACGATAACGCAGATTCACCGAAGTGACGAGCCCCAAGAGATTCCGACCATTTGCGAGCCGCCGCCCGCGAGTTCGCAGATTCATTCGAGTCGAGGAATCGAAAGGGCCGACGATCGAACGAACTTACGAGACTATATCGATAAAGGGAAGAATCGAGACGAAGCGACAGGCTTCTCGTTAATAGCGACACTTTTAACCATCGTCCTTTCATTTCTTCCGACTGCCGCTCTTTTGGAATCTCTTTCTATTTATTTTATCGATCGAAACGCTTTTCTAGGATTCTCGCGACGTCGCGGGGATAGGGAGGAGGGAGGGAGGGAGGGGCGGAGAGTCCGAGAGTTTCGATCGATCGATAGCTCGCTCTACCCTCCAACGCCCGTCATTTATGTTTCTAATAACTACGTACATAAGCGCATACATGCATGCATCCGTACATACGTTGGTATGTATTATTTAGCATATGTCGATGTCATCGGATCATTGTTAAAGCTTCACGACCGTTCGACAAATAAAATCACTTCGGTTCTCTCATTGATATTCGATTTAACATTCTTTTACACGACGATCGAATTCACACACACACGCACACACACATATATACATATATATCGCTATGAAAAATTTAATCCAACTTCGAGGACATCTAATTCCGAGTGACGACCGTTTATAATCAATCGTATCCGTTCTGTAACAGTCGTCTCGATTATACTCAGAACTCGAAACGTCGGAAATCTCTCGATGACAGTGGCCGACCTCGATCTTAATTTGACGAGTCGTTCTCGGTTTCTGTCCCTTCTCACTCTTTCTCAGCTATGTCAGATCGAAAAAAGCGACTTTACAACATTTAAACGAAGTTAAACGAACTATCTCCTTATTCTCTCTCCCTCTCTCTCTCTCTCTCTCTCTCTCTCGATGATACGCGGAAGCTGTACGCGAAGGAAAAAAGTCAAAGGCGTGTTCGTGTGCCTGGAAGCAGGTGGAGAGCCAAGATTTTTTCGAGTGGCCTCGAGAAACTTGGAACGTAGTCGACCTTCGCTTAACTTCGTAATAATGTCCACATTTTTTCCCCTCCCGACTTCTCTTTTTTTTTCCCATTTCCCTCTTCCCCTCCCGCTCCTCCTTCGTTTCTTTTCCCTTCCATCCTCGTCCCCAACGACAATCGCGAAATATGGCATTTAATTATTCTCCCACCCGTAATTTATTCCATTACAAAGCCGTGTATAGCCCTACGAAATAACGTTATATCGGCCGCGTACGTAATAATCGTTACAACGCGTTAATATATTAGACGGAATAGAATTTACGCGGTGTTACGATAATCGAAGAAAATGGATGGATACCGGATAGTCGAATAATATCGTTCTCCCGTTTTTCCTCCCCTCCCCAACTGCCCTAGGGTGCGTTGTTCGCCATATTTCTCTTAGGGGAGCTCGTAAAGAATCGATTTATCCGGTTTCCTCGTCGTACTCCTCCCCTTTAGGGCCTTTTAGACCTTTTGTCGGATCGATCTAATCTCCGAGTACGGACAGTTGCGACAAGTGTCCTATAGGGTCGTCGAACCCAACTGAGCTAAGATTAGACGCGCATAGAGAGAGAGAGAGAGAGAGAGAGAGAGAGAGAGAGAAAGAGAGAGAGAGTCTTCGAGAGCTCCGTGGAATATCTCCTAATACGCGTCTAAAGTTCGCCTCCATCTGGCATACCATTCCTTCTCTCTCTCTCTCTCTCTCTCTCTTTCTCTCTCTTTCCTTCTCTTTTTACCGGAGGATACTCGTTTCACGAGTCACCAAGGAGAGAAGGCCTCAACCTTCTTATTTTCGCGCAAGCTGCATATTCTTGTGCACTATGGCGTGTGGGTGTCCATAACGGATGGCTAGGTGAAACAGTCCAGCATGGATTGTAACCGCGGATCGGTAAATTATGCGCGGACTACGACGAGCTTGCTTTGAATCTTGCACTTCCTGTCCTCAAACCTCGATCGTTTCCAATCGCCTAAAAGCGGATAAAAGAAGAATAAGAATAAGAAGAAGAAGAAGAAAAGAAAAAGACAAATGTCTCGCGAAAAAACGAGAGAAACTCTCGAACTGTTACGTTCCATTCTTTGCTCCAAGATTTTTCGAACGAGACAAACGTTACCCGTTGAAATATTCCATATTCTGTTATCTGATATTACGTATAATAATACAATAGAAATAAATTATTGAAATAATGAAACACGTTGAAGTTTCGGAAGTGCAGAGAGAGAGAGAGAGAGAGAGAGAGAGAGAGAGAGAGAGAGCTTTCCACGAGAATTTCGCTATGGTGCAAAGTCAACGTAGTTTGGTCTCTCTCTCTCTCTCTCTCTCTTTTCTCGCGAGTACCGTTGTTTATGCGGTCATGCCAGATAAAACGAGGAGACTTGGCTTAGACGTACGAAGGTAGAAAGGAACGACGACGATTCTCCCGCGCGATAATAGAAACGTCCGACGTCCTTCTGATAAAAGGTCTGCATATGTTACACCCGGTACTATACTCTACGTATGCGTTAGCGCATGCGACTGAGATAAGGACGAGTATAATGATTCCCGCGACGTTCTTCGGTGCGAGACTACCTACTCCTTTCTCTCTCTTTCTCTTCCTCTTCCTCTTCACCTATCTCTCTCTCTCTCTCTCTCTTTGCATAGAGATCACAAATTTGCACAGTTTATGCGAAACTTTGACTACGTTGACGTCAGAAATGCACCTAACGGAGAAAACCCAACCATGGCGTATATTATACGAGGCAACGTATTATGAAAATTCTATACTAGTATCGATACGTTCAGATAATCCAGATCTTTTGTTTACTATTTATATTGTCGCCCTTAGATGATTCGATAACTAAAAGTATCGAGTATCCTACACGCGTGTACCTTTCTTCCTTTTTTCTTTTTTTTTTTTTTTTTATCGGAATAACTCGTTTTCACGATCGAATGAAATATTTTTAAAATACGTAAGCACGTACGTAGGAACGCGGGGAAAATTAATACGTGAAATGTACGTTTAAAAAAGGGTATACCGATTTTCTAAGAATACGACGTATATTCGAACGGCGAGATCAGCTACTTAAAATCGTCTCATTAGCGTTACGTTACTTTTTCGAAAGAAAAGAAAGAAAGAAAGAAACGAAAGAGAGAAAACGAAAAGGGGAACAGGATCGAAAGAGAGATAGATAGATAGATAGATAGAGAGAGAGAGAGAGAGAGAGAGAAAGAGAGAGAGCGAAGGGACAAGAACCTCTTATCGAAGTTACGATTGATCTTAATTAATTAGTCCGTACTTTGCCGTCATCGTCTCGTAGCAAGAAGTCCTAGCAGTCGAAATAGGCACGGCTCGCGTTTCGAAAACGGGTTAGCGAAGCTCGCGTTAAGCTCCCGAAGGCATTCGTTCCGAAGTTTCTCGAGCAATCAGCAAATGGAATCGTTAGTTAGCCGGTGTAATCTTCGATCGGATGTTAGTTCTTCCTTGTAGTACACGCTCTCGCGGAACAATCGTGATTCACGATCGCGTTCGAGGCCTTCCTAAGGGAGAAAGGAAGGAAGGAAGGAAGGAAGGAAGAAAGAAAGAAAGGTAAGAAAACTAGTCGTGGATTCACGCTGTTTATCGCGAGTCACTTGGACGAGAAGAACGTCTTTGGATCGGGCCGGCTAATTAGCATATTATTTATCGGACTCCGGGCTCCTTTATTCTTTACTTCCTTTCTTCGTTCGCAATTACGAAGCGCGTGTAGCTTTCTCCCCACCCCTTTACCCATCTTTCGAATAACGCTCTCCGTAATTTCGTTCGATTAATCGTACGTACGTAGCAATAAATACAACCACGAGTATAATATCTGTGCGTGTAACATGGGGGAAAAGTTTTCACTTCGGGAGGAAGGAGGAGGAGGAGGAGGAGGAGGAGGAGGAGGATGGAGTAGGATGATACACCGAGACCGCACCGGGAGATAGCTATTAGATTTCGACGCTGAAGTTAAATTAGTTAATAAATTTTCGTCCGTTAGGATAATTTCGATTTCTTTACCTTGGCGAATTTTAATCGGACGATATCGCGTGTCTCGCCTTCGATCGTTGTTTCTTTTCTTTTCTTTCTCTTTTCTTTTACTTGATTTTTTATTGCGTTAAGAGAGAATCTAGAGGGGGGAGGGAGGGGTGGGAGGTTAGTTCGAAAGGGTCGACGATCCTTCAAACGCGCTCGAACGCGATAACGCCGAAGGAAAGAAAAAAAAAAAAAAAAAGAAAGATTCACGTTTCCGTAAAAGGAGTATGGTTTTGCCTTCGAGCACCGAATTCACGATAAATTCTCTCAAACTCGTTTCGATCGTTCCCGCTCGTTCACGATTTATCGTGCCGTTCGATAATCCGATCGATGAAAGGCTCAACCTCCACTAGTCGATCCCAACGGGAAAGGAAATAATTTAATTATCGATACGTTTTAATTAAGATCACAGGCGACGAATAATTTCGTGCTTCGTAAATCGATTTTTTTCTTTCTTCCTTCCCGCATTTTTTTCTTTTTTCTTTTTTTTTTTTTTATCACGTCGATGCAAAGAGAGGAAAACGGGGGATAAATATCGATCGAATTCCATTGGTCGTACCGGCGCTGAGCAGATTTACAGCGACGTTTCGCGGCGTAGGCACGCGAAAAGGGTTCGCGGAAGGGTCTGTCTCTCTCTCTCTCTCTCTCTCTCTCTCTCTCTCTCTCTCTCTCTCTCTCTCTCTCAAGAGAAAGAGAGATTTCGTGCGAGCATTTTCATAAATTATAGCGTCACGGTATATTATTTATGTAACACTTTAACGAGGCAGCACCGTAATTTTGCGAGACGCCAATTTTTTTCTTTCTTTTTTTTTTCTTTTTTCTTTCTTTCGTGTTAGATTCGTTGGTTGGTCCATCCAACGTACGGATTGACCGTACGGATGATCTTACGTGCTGCCGGCTCGAACGTTCACGAGATACGCGCGAGTCTTTCAAGCGTGTGCGCGTTCACGCACGAAGATATTGACGTCTCTATATATATCGCCGAGAGAAAAGGACATTAAAGGATCCGCGAACGCGGACGTACGTTTGTTCGCTCGCTCGCACTCTACACGAATCATACACACCGGCTAAGCAACAAGAGGAAGGAAGAAGAAAAAGAGTAGGAAGATTTTACGAGGGATGGAAGAGAGTATTCGCCTCGGCATCGACGATAAAGAAGACGTCGAGAGCCCTTCTTCTATGGTCCTCCCTACGGGTTCCCGCACGCCAGGTCCTACACCTACCTCGAAATATCTTTCGGTCTTCAAATATTTTCATTATTTTTTTTCTTTTCTTTTCTTTTCTTTCTTTCTTTTTATCTTAATAAGCACAAACCGAGGAATCGTCGGGGAGAGGGGGACCGACGACGTTCGTTATTATCCGTTGCATAAGAATTTTTATATTTACGCTCGACGTTGGAGAAAACGTAACGAGAACGAACCTCGATAGGGAAAAAGGCTATCGGAAAAACCGATAAACCGAGTCGTATCCTTTGTGAGAGAGAGAGAGAGAAAGAGAGAGAGAGAGAGAGAGAAAAGGAACGCTCCACTTGACACGGGAGTCGGCGTTTAAGTGCCAATGTCAAAACCAACGCGATCTCTCGCCCACGTGCTCGGTTTAAAACTCTGAAGAAAAGAAATCCAACTAGCTACGACGTGGTCTCGTGTGGTTACCCACTACAACGATGGAGTATGCATGAGTAATTCCAATGGAATTGATGAACTCGTTACGTCCTCCTCCAACAAGCCCCGCTCTTCCCCTCGCACTCCCTCGTGCTTTAACGTCGTAGGATTAAGTGCCGTACCCCGGCGGTAATCTTAACAATAAAAACGAGAGGACTCCGACCTCCCTCTAATTTACGCAACGCGATATGGAAATATTTTCTTAGCGCGGGATATTCTCCCTGTCCCTCTATGAAACGGGATATACACGCGTATGGGACGTAAGGATAAGGATATCCGAGATTTAATATCCCGACCGACGTTTTCAGTACCGCCTAGCCTTTTCGTTCCAGAAATGTTTTCCACAACCACCACCACCACAACCATCATCACTCCCCTCTCTTTTCCATACCACTTCGATACCTACTTCATTTCTTTCTTTCGTTATAAATTTATTCGCAGAGCGCGTATCGATAATCGACTTAAAGTCGGCCCGACGAAAGGAAATTCGTTCGACGACGTACGATTGAAGAAATTATTATAACGTCGATTAATCCATCGGTTCGATCTTGAATCATTTTTTTTTTTTTTTATTTTATTATTTGCGATCCAGTATTATCATCGATCGAACAGGGAGAGGGGTGGGGGGGGGGTATGATGTCCGAAGGATCGAGAAAGAAGATTCGTTTTTTCGAAGGATCCAAAGGATCAACGTACCGCATATATATGTATATATGTAGAACTATAAACATTGATTTATCTGCCTGGAAATCGAACTCCGGCTGATTTGTGGCCTTGGGCGGCCCTGAGGGGAAAGAAACGTATAGGGCCTCCTCCTCATAGGGCCTCCTCATAGGGCCCGGGTACACGTCATCCTGGTGGGGCATCGCGAGTGGCTCGTGCTGCTGCAAACAGGCAGTGCAACCAGAGATGCAGAGAGAGAGAGAGAGAGAGAGAGAGAGAGAGAGTAAGAGAGAGATTCACCTGGGTATCCTCCTATATAAGAGGATGGAACTCTGAGCTCACACTCTCATATACGTTAGCTGAGCCCGCGGGGTATTATATTCTATACGCGGACACGTGAAAAAAAAAAAAGAAAACAAGAGGAATAAGAAGTGACTGGGGAAGTAAATAATAACGAGGGGAAAAAAAAAAGAAAAGTAACGAGTCCATCATGATAAGCGTGAGTGATAAGCATAGAAAAACAAAAAACACAGAAACAACGCGATCGCAAACGCATCTTGGAATTTAAATGAAATAATCGATATTCTAATTCGTTTTACGCAACGCGATATGGAAATATTTTCTCTATACTCTAAACTAACTCGTACGTTCGCTCGTCGAAAATACTTGTTTTCCGTCTATAGAATGAAAATTAAATTATCCTTGCATATCAGCGGTCGGTCGATCGATCGATTCGGTCGGTCGATCGATCGAATTAAAGACGAGTAAAAGACAAGTCCGTTGAATTCGAAACCGAGTTAGTTAGCTTTCATAGAAGTTGTTTGCAACGCCGGTAAGAGAGAAACCCGTCTTAATTGTTCGACGAAAATCAACTCGACGAAGTTTCCAAACTCGAAGGGACTCGTACCGTCTAGCTATATGGCTCTCCTTTTGCCATTTTCGTACGTGCCCTTTTCTAAGGGCTTTCCATCTCTCTCTCTCTCTCTCTCTCTCTCTCTCTCTCTCTCTTTCTCTATCATTGTTCTCTACTGAATACTACGATGCTTCGATCGGAACGTACCTTTTAGTCTTATCTTCTCGCGTTGTGTAAATTTCTCGTTACTCGCTCTTTAACGCGGCACGTGCTTGAACTTCCTCGTTAGTCCCTTTTCCATCCTCGTAAGTCGATTTCTTTGATAAAAGGGCTCAAACCAAACGGGGGAAGACTCCCTTCGTTTTCGTGACAATTAACACTCAATCGATTAAGTCGATCTCGTGTAACTTTATATGCTTGGTTTTTTTTCCTTTTCTTTTTCAGACGATCCTGTTCAGTTTATTAATCGGTTCTTCCTTGAGCAGTCCGTTAGCAAACGTTTGGCTAAGTCCGATAGGAAGCGTCTCGCCGTTACGACAATATCACGTGCAAGATGGATCTGGATCCTACAGATATTCATTCACGGGACCGCATCACGCCAAGACTGAGTCTAATCTGAATGGAGTCACTCAGGGTGGTAAGTCGTCCTCGTTTTCGTTTAGGTATTCAGTACGTACCTGCCGAATCGTACAACCTCTTTATCTTCGTCGCGCATCCTTCGTAATAACGATCGTTAAATAGACGCGAAAGTTAATATTATATTCGTCCTTGAGTACGTTCGATGCAGTTAATTGTGTCGAAAGAATAGAGGGAGGGGGGGCGCGGTGGGGAAAAAAAAATATTGTCACCGGATGATGGTAGGTGAATAATCGATCCGTTAAAGGAATTGCATTCTTACTTGAAAGCGTGACGACGAGAGACTACCTGCCTACGCGTTCGCCGATGAATTATTCGTCATCTAACGATGGCGCAATAAACATCTATGCAAGAGATATCAATTTGCGAACGCAATCGGCATGCAACGAAGGTTGGAAAAAGAAGAAGAAAGAGTGAGAGAGAGAGAGAGAGAGAGAGAGAGAGAGAGAGAGAGAAAAGAAAACGATTTATTATTTAATCGAATAAAAAAAAAAATGTGTTCTATATCGTTTCTCCTCTCTTAAGGTTACTCCTACATAGACGCTAACGGAATTCTACAAACCGTCTCTTACACCGCGGACGATCAAAATGGCTTTAGAGTCAGCGCGAGCAATCTTCCTCAAGCGCCCAAGGACGAGCGCGATCAGATCGAGGACACCCCGGAAGTCGCTACGGCCAAGAGAAATCACTTGGAGGAATTGCAGAAATCGCAGCTGGCCGATCGACCGAACTGGAACGATCAGAATATTCTATCCTATAAGATCTTACCTCCGTATGTCAGTTACGCGCAGTTACAACAACCGTCCGAGAGCAAGATCGTTGAACGAGAAATTCAGGTAAAATACGTCTCAGCCGTACCAGTGTATCTCAAACCGTTTTCATTATACGAGTGGAATCGAAGATATTTTATCGTTTATATATATTTTTTTTTTTTTTTTTTTTTTTTTTTTTTATATAAAGAAAATATTTTTCGCGCGCGTTAATATTCGGCGTAACGAGATCTCTCGAGATAGAAAAGAAGGAGGTTCGCTTTTAATCTCGATTAAGTCGATTACCGAAGAGAATAAAATTTATTTATCGATATACACCTGTGTCCGTACAGAGCACGAAAAATCCATTCCTGTTGTCCCAAGCGGAAGCCGACAACATTCAAGTACCGAAGCCGGATCCGACGCTCTCCGAAGCGTCTCCAAGCTCGTTGAACGTTCGGGAGACCTCGGCAAAGGACGAAGGACAATCCGAATCGAATAATCCTAACGCTTTGGAGATAGGAAAATTTCTACAAACTGCAAACGTTCATAGGACCGTGGCATTGCCTGCCCCATACGTTTTCCCCGTTCTACCGTACAGATTACTTCACAGCTCGCTTCGTCATACTCAGGATTCCTTGGGCCAATACGATTACAGTTACACCGGGGATTCCAGTGCAAAAACGGAGTCGAGATCTTTGGACGGCACTACGAGGGGTGCTTACAGTTACATAGATCCCAATGGTATTTTGCAACAAGTTCATTACGTCGCCGATCATAACGGATTTAGAGTGCTCGCTACGAATCTACCGGAAGCGAAATAACTAATGGCCCATAGAGATATTATTATTTTCTTTTTTTTTTTTTTTCTCTCGAGCTATAGATAAGTAAATGAATAAAACGACGAATGAGATGGATCTTATGTTCTTACGCAAGATCCGATTAATAAGTGTTTAGAATTTCATACAGAATGCACGACGCTAGAGGTTATCACGTACAACGCTATCGGCGCTCCAATAATATTTTCATTGTTCAACCCCGAAATATTTGATTACGAACGAAGTAACGTTTATATCCCGTCGAGAGAATCGATCGTACGAACGATCGTCTCCTAAAATCATCGTTGTAATTAACTTCGAGATTAACGATAAACTAGGTTTAAGAATAATTTTACATTAGCAAATACACGCATATACGTTCGAAACTGTGCCTTGCCAATCGTCGAACGATCTCTCTTCAACTCCGTCTTCCTTCCGATAATGAAGTCTTTCTATCGAAGGCGAAAGAAAAAGATAATAAGATAAAAAGATAAAACGGATCGCGGAACGTAAACGCGAATGCGATGATTAAACGCGGACTGAAACCCCCCTCCCCCCCCTCCCTCCCTATCGTCGATATCGAATTTATCGGCCGAAGTGAAATAAGCGCGATGTAATGTTTCGCACATTTCGCAGAACAATATGGATAATTATTGCCATCGTTGGACGTTGAAATAACATGGAAATGCCAGGCATCGAAGCGAACTCGTAGCCGCTGGCAATAACGAGATGGAACACTCTCGGAAATAGTTTAACATTATCGATCTGTCTCTCTCTCTTTCATTCCCTCTCTCTCTCTCTCTCTATCTCTCATCCCAGCTTCACGGCGGAAATACTACAGGTGTCGTTTATAAACGATTAAATCGAAAACGGCTTGATCTCGTTGAAAACGGACAAATTTGTTAAAAATAAATCGAAACTGAAAGGTCGAACTAATCTATCAAATTCCCGTACCCGTAACAATTATACTTTCATTATTTTTCGGAGTAATCAATCAATCCTCTTGATATTCTATTCTGTGACGTTATTGTGATATCGAAAGCTACAGGTGAAAAGCACAGGGAAGAGAGAGAGAGAAAGAGAGAGAATCAAATTTAATCGAACGATGTCAACGCGTCGGGCGCACCCGTCGAAATATAATAAGCACGTTTGTGCGTCCCTACGTAATACAAGCGTAATATTTCCAGTTGAATTATATATATATATATATATGTATATATATGTATATGTATATACATAACGTGGGTGCGTCTGTGCGCGTATTTAGATTGATGCTCGTAGACGTTAAATTGGACGTTGCAATCTAAAGACATTAATGGGATCGTTAAGATTTTGTCGAGTCGCTGATAAACACTTCTAAAACGCGTTACAGCGTAGTTCACCGTTTTTGCTCGACCATTCATTCCATTCGTCGTCCCAATTGACGTTATCCGATGCAATTAATAAATCGCGCGTGTATGCACGAGGAACGATATCGATTAAAAATCGATTTTGGTCGCTGTTTAATCGTTATTATCTTATTTTATAAATGCGTGATCGTTCATGTACGTACCTCTTGATTTTCCTCCTCCTCCTCCTCCTCGCGACGACGTACGACGATATTAAAACGAGAAAAGACCACAATGATAAAACATCAATGGACTGCGGAACTTTATTCGCACGTATTTCACATTGTTTATTTGCGTTCGTTCGTAACGTTATTATTCATTACGGTATAATCGCATAATACATTGATCGCAGATATTATATATTCGCCGTTCTTTCTTTATTCACCCTTTTGCGCGCGATACGCAATCGGTCGTAAGGAATCGCAAGTGATTTGCTCTTAAGCGCGAGTACTTCCCTTTTATTTCCTTCTTTCTATTCATTTTTCTTCGCAAGAAAAGAAATATCCACCGATGCGAAAAACGTTCCAACGTGGACGAGAGAAAGGAAAGAAGAGAAAAAAGAGAAAAAAGAAAAGAAAAGGAAAGAAAAGGTACGTACGTATGTATATGTATATATATATATATATATATATATATATATGTATGATGTACGTATTATATGTATGTATGTATGTATGTACGTATGTATATCGGCAGGAGGAGCGCGGGACGAGGGGAACACACGATTTGCACGATTCAACGAACACCATTTAGACGTATAGAAGATTAACGACTGTCGACATTTGGCTTAATCTTATTTAACATTATATCACCGTGCATACACGAAATATTTCGTGGATATGTACAACGCGTGTATGTGCGGTCACAAATACATAACTATCGATGTCTCTCTCAATTAAAATTCAATCGTCACGATTCGAGAACTCTATACACGATGACGATACAATAATCATATTTAATAATACTTACGAAATCTAAAGTGAACGCGTCTTTTCGAACACTTCCTTGTCTCTTCCTCTTCCTTCTTCTCCTCCTTTTCCGTCTATCGCTTCTTCTCTCTCCCCCCCCCCTCTCTCTTTCTCACGATCCTCAACCCACTCGAGCGGATTACTCTTACGTTAAGTAATTACTGCGCGCTAACGCGTTTCGTTCAATGGTCGATTATTATCTCATTATTTACGTCACGCTATTCTCATTCACGATCGTCGTTGTCTTAAGGTCGTTTAAATTTGCTTTTAAACGAATCCATGTTATTTCTTGTTTTTTTTTTTTTTTTTTTTTTTTTTTTTTGGGAACACAGAGAGACGGAATGAAAGAGTTTGAGACATAATGAGAGAGATAGCGATAGAGATGAAGATGGAGAGAGAAAGAAAGAGAAAGAAAGAGAAAGAGAAAGAGAGATAGAGAGAGAGAGAGAGAGAGAGAAAGAGAAGAGTCTCTCAAACTCTTTGGGACGAATGTATCCTGATCGTCGAAGTTCTGCGGTCAAAGGTGACGCGGTGCGCACCAGCTCCGACCGGCTAGAGTCATCTGGACTCGCTCGTCGAATGTACAGTCGGTTCTGATCCGGGATCCTGGTCGGAGTCGTCCACGGAAACGCCCTGCTGCTGCACGCGCTTTGTACAACTTGGACTTCTCTCGCTTCTGCGGGATCGAAATAAAAAAGAACGTACTCGATTAGAGAGAAATTATTACTTATTTTCTCCGTCTTCGAGTGTGGAGTGAACTATTCGATGAGAGTCGAGAGAATCGATCGGAGAAGGGGGGGGAGAGAGAGAGGCAGGAGAGAGAGAGAGAGAGAGAGAGAAAGAAACGCATACGCACACTCATCGTTACGTGTTCCTTTTATCTCTCTCTCTCTCTCTCTTTTACAATTTTATCTTTTTCGGATCGTTTTTCTCGTATATGTATTTGCGCTTCTTTGTGGTAGAAAGGGGAGAAAGAGAAAGAGAAAAAGAGAAAGAAAGAGAGATAGAGTGAGAGAGAGAGAGGTGAAAAAGGATGGAGTGAGAGAGAGAGAGAGAGAGACGACTGTAGTGACAATTTATGTCGTTCACTTCTCCGTTCGAAATTTTGAAAAAATATTTCAGCTTCGCGCGTACGGCTTAATATATGTATATATATACATATACATATATATATATATATATATATATATATATATATATATATGGCTGTAATTTGAAGGAGGTCGACGAGGTTAGAGATGTCGTAAAGGGACGATTTCAACGTCGAGGGTGCGTGATATCAACTCTTTAATAAAACGCGCCTTGTAACTTTGTTCCTCCCACCTCATCGCCAATTGGCTGCCGTCGCTACCGCGCCGTAACGTGCTGGTACGCCGTTTGCAGAAGCACCTGCAGATTATTCGCTTGAAGGCCGTACGAAAGTCCTTGCTGAAGAGCGCGTAGATGCAAGGATTTATCGCCGAGTTGCAATATCCTAGCCAAAATAGTACGCTGAAGACGGTCGGGTGGATGCAATTAGGGCAGAACGCGCGCACTAGATACATCGTGAAGAATGGAAGCCAGCAGAGTATGAAGCCACCGACTATTATGCCCAAGGTCTTTGCCGCTTTTGTCTCCATTCGAAATCTCTTCACCTGCGATACAAACGACGTCCTTTTTTCCTTCCTTTTTCGTTTTTCTTTTTTTTTTGTTTTCTCCTCTTTTCTTTTTATGCGTGCTTCAACAAAAACGCACATTAGACTCTACGATCACATTTTTAACGTTTCGTTTCGTTTCGTTTCGTTTCGTTTCGTTTTTTTTTTTTTACTTTCCAAACCCAACGTTCTCGACACATTGCCGTATCTCGTATTAATTAAAAAGAAAAAAAAAAAAAACAAAAAAATCGAACGAACGAACGAACGAACGAACGAGCTAGTAAAAATAATGATACAAACAAATCCCGGACGGATAACGACTAATAATACGTTATATTGTTACTTTTCCATGTAATTACAACGTTAAAGAAGCTACGTCGGTACCTGTGCTTTTATATTTCGTTTACCCATCTTCATCAACCTAGGCTTTTCCTCTTGGCCCTGAGCTAGTTCCCGTAGCGTTACCTCGTCACTCGTCAACTGACTCTCGCAGCTACTCCTTCTGTCGGGTCTCCTCATACTGCCTACTCTGTTTATACCACCGACCTATCGCAAAGGTCAAAGAGCGTATTACTTCGTTCTCTCTTGTTTCTTTTCTTTTTCTTTTCTGTTGTTTTTCTTTTTTTTTTTTTGTCTTTTGTTTTTGCTCTCCTTCGTTTATACATCCGACGAAGAATTTTCGTAGTAAATAAAAGTACGCGCGTACTATGTTACAGTGAAAATATTATCTATATATGTATGTATGTGTGTGTGTGTATATATATATATATATATATATATATATATATATATATACACACGTATCACTCTTAAATATTATTTCAAGATATAACTTTCTATTTCAACGGATATTATATCCATCATTCTTCTCCCTTTTCTTTACACAAAGTGAAAAGAAAATCGGTTTTCGGTTCGTTAACGTTTATTTCGTGTTCAAACAGAGATCACCCACGCGATCGCTTACCTTCAAATGCGTACTCCTAGAACTCGGACAGAGCTGAGTCTGGGTTTGTCCATTACTATAATGCACGGAAACTTGAGAACATCTCGAAGGAGTCCTCTCTAGAGTGTTGCACTTTGTGTTTAACGTTTCTGTGCTCGGATAAGATACCGAGATCTTGATCTTTTCCTTTTTGACGGAACTCCGAGTAGAATAATCCGGGCTCCTTGGGCTACCGTTGTTACTACCGTTGTGAACGCTTCCACGTCCACGATGTATCCTCAGTGTTAATCTTTGTTCGTCGAATCTGCAATAAAAAATGTCAAGGTTCCTCCCGTAATAATCGATTATTCCTCTGTCTACGCTGGGGCGGCGGGGGAGGGGGAAACCTTAAAACGTTTCATTTATTTGTTCGTTCGTTCGTTCGTTCGTTCGTTCGTTCATTCATTCATTCATTTATTTATTTATTCTTCCTTTTACCTGGATCCAAGCATCTTGGAGCCCTTGGTGGTACGAAAGCCCTGATTGATGGCTTTCGTTGTCGAAACGGCTGCGTTGTAGATTCTCCAATAGAAAAAGAGCATTACTAGCATCGGTATGTAGAACGAGCCTAGAGCACTGTAAAACGAGGATAATAATAATAATAATAATAATAATAATAATAATAATAATAATAAAACAAAATTTGCGAAGAAAATAGAAGAGAGAGAGAGAGAGAGAGAGAGAAATAAAGAAGGAATAATCGAATGTCTCGATCTTCTCTCGCGTATCGGAGATGGATGGTCGTAAAAAAAGGATTTTGATATAAAAAAAAAAGAATTCGTAACACTTTACGTAGGCTCGAGAGAGATGGGAGAGAATAAAGGCGACGACGGGTGAAAAAAATATGAATGGCCACGAATGAATTTCGGGTTGACGTGTACAACGTAGGATTAAATAAGCCCACGCGTACAGTCGGAGCAGAAAGGAGGAGGGAGGAGGGAATAACGAATAATTTCGGCCGGGCAATTTTTTTTCCCTCGCGAAAAACGCGGAAGGTTAATAAATATATATCGGAGAGACTCGCCTGTAAACGACGTATCCAGCGTCATTGGTCAACTCGCAGATCCACGGACACGGTTTCACCGGCACTATGATCGTGGTGGTGTTGAAGGGACCGTTCTGCGTAAACGTCACGTTGTGCGTGGGATGAGACTGGAACGATAAATATAAAAAAAAAAAAGATATATACATAGACAGGAGGATATCAATTTTTCGAGATAATGGTAAATTAAATCTTCTAGTTTTTTATTATTTCTTTTTTTTTTCATCTTCTTCTTCATCTTCTTGTTCTTGTTCTTTCCTTCCTTCTCCGTAACATACCCGTTTATCCTTCCAACCAACCAGGGGTGGAAAACAGATGACGAAGCTCAGAATCCAGACCGTGGCGACCAGAAGCCTTGCTCGTTTCGGGGACATTAACTGAATTGAAAAAAAATGATCGATCAACATTTTTCTTTTATATTCACTTATCGAGTTACTTCGAATGCACGAATTGACTGGGATCCTTTTAATTTTTTTTTTTTTTTTATCAAATTCTTTCGAGTACAAATACAAATCCACTTTAAATGCCAGAGATACGGAAAGAGAGGAGATAGATAGATAGATAGAGAGAGAGAGAGAGAGAGAGAGAGAGAGAGAGAGAGATCGAGTGTATCATCTAATAAACGACTATTTGAGATATTCCAAGCGTTCGAACGATGTGCTGGTGATTACTTGCCTGGGGATAACTGACGGGTCTGGTCACCGCCAGATATCTGTCGAGACTGATTGCACAAAGGTTCAGTATCGACGCGGTGCACATCCAAACGTCGACGGCCAACCAAACCGAACACCATAGATCACCGAATATCCAGACCTTCGGAAAAAGAAAAAAAAAATTGAAAAAAACAGAGAGAAGAAGAAAGATATATATATATATATATATATATATATATATATATATAAATAGAGAGAGAGAGAGAGAGAGGGAGTATATGTGTGTGTGTGAGATAGATAGAGAGAGAGAGAAAAAAGAAAGAAAAAGAGTGAAACAAAGTTTCGCACGAACAAAACGATTATTGTCGTGTATATACGTGTGTGAGAGATATTCCCATCGAGATAAACGTAGAACATTGCTCGTTCTCGCGAATGCGTATTTCCTCGTTTCGAATGTATGTAGACGCTCGTGCGGAACGGCGGAATATCGAGTACCACGAGAGTAAGCGAACACGATTGAACGCGTTCTTCTCGGGTTCGTTTTACTTTTAACCCGGCCGGTTTAACGCTGACTAAACTCCGAAGAATACGATCGATCATTAAATAGACGTTCGCGAGGGTACCCCAACCTTTTCATTTCTTTTTTTTTTTTGCCCTCCTCTTTCCGACAAATCAATATTATTTAATAGACGAAATGACACGAACCTGCCATATATCGTTACCCTGTCACGATCGAGAAATCTTTTCGCGAAGGATCGAGACTATCGAGGCAAATAAATAACTTATTAATCGACTCTATCGCGATTCCTGTAATTCTATTCGAACGGGATAAGCCAGTGACGGCGCCGCGTTAGGAAATCGTCAAAGGATTAATGGAGGACCAGTTTCTAAGCTCGTTATCTTAGTCCGGAGGCGACTTAATACGCACGTGCTCTCACACTTTCGAGCGATCGATAGAGCGAAAGCGAGTACGAGAAAGAGAGAGAATGAGAGAGAGAGATAGAGAGAGAGAGTGTGTGTGTGTATCAAAAGGCTCACCTACGAGCTTATCACGATGCCCGTTCGATCTCGATCTTGTTATCTGCGAAGCGTGCGGTTAGAACAAGGCGAGGACGAGTGGTAACGCATTAATGGTACGACTAGATCGATCTCGAATATATCTGCGTGCGGTTGCCGAGGGCGAATAGCCACGCGTACCTACGTCTCTATGTACTTAACCGCGTACATAGGGTAACGCATATAGGTAAATAGGTACGTACATATATGGGAGAAATTCGAACGCGACAGCCGAAGGGCCCTTCCACGGCTCGTTTTGCAGCTAAGCGTTCCTGCATAATGCCGTATCGTGTACGTAACGACGTATGGCCTTTATGCGATGGCCAAAATCTCTCTCTCTCTCTCTCTCTCTCTCTCTCTCTCTCTAACTCGTACCACACTCCCCATCCAAACACAGAGAGAGAGAGAGACGCGAAAGCGTCAATGTGTGTGCGCGCACACGTAGGCGGGACTTCGGCAACCACCTGTTTCAAATTACGCTACTACCCTAATATTCCGATATTCCGAGCACCGATACGATAGAACGCATTGTGAATCGGCTCTTCGAGTATTGTGGAAAGGAATCGATGTTTCACGACGAATCGAACGAACCGTGGAACGACGATTTACGATTTGGTGTATCGTTTGGATAATAGCGGGACGCTTACCTTGAAGACTTCCCAAGTGGCACTGAACGGAAGAACGGCGAGTCCGACCAAGAGATCCGCAACGGCGAGACTGACGATGAACATGTTCGTCACGTTTCTTAACTTGCTCGTGTAATAAACGGCGAGTATTACGAGAACGTTACCGAGCACTACCATAACGTTGACGATCGCCAATGTTATAAGGGTGAGGAGGATCCAAGGGCCGGACCACTCGACGCCCTCGTACAAAGCATTGCATGCGCTGGCGTTCAATTCGCGCATCTTAAATCGACTCGGCCAACTCGCTGTCGGGATCTTCTTCTCTCAAGAAACGAGACAGATGACGATGACGATGACGGCGACGATACGTGGGATTTATGGACACCAAAACCCCGACCACGCCACCATGAAACTCCATTCTCGAGAGTGTGATATTTCAATTATATGTATCCCTCTCGTTTTCGTTCGTTCTAAACGTCCTCTCGCAAGAGGAACGCTCCATTGCTTCTTCCTTCCTCGTCGTGCCCAATGACTTTTTCTTCTCTCTTTCTCTCCCCACCCCCTCTCCCACCGGTACAACGGATAAGTCTCAGCGAGAACACGTCGATTTGTCCAAGTCGATTATCCCAAGACGTTCGCACGGAATAAGAAAGAAGAAGAAGAGGAAGAAGGATGAGAAGAAGAAGAAGAAGAAGAAGAAGAAGAAGAATCCAAACGCTCCTACGAGATCCTTCTTCCTTAAGAGAAGACAAATCCTTGTTTTCTCATTCCCCTTCCGAGTTTATTTCGACGTAGACGCGCCACGCGTATCGTTCGTTCTCACTAAATAAATATTAATTATCCCAGGTCGTCGAGGGTTCCCACCGTTTTTCCCGTTCGATTAATTAAGAGAACGTGTACACTCTTTAAACACTTTTCACGAGAGAAGAATCACTTTTCCTTTTCTCCACGATTCGAATCTCGCGTGAGCTTGAAAACCAAGAAAACAAAGAAAAGATAAAATAACGCGAGCCTTGAAAAAGACAAAACGGGGGAGTCGAGGAGGGGGTGGAGGGGAGGAGAAAGAAAAATCGCGCGTACTCGTTCGAACCACGCGATATTTCCGTTCTCTTCTAAAGGATTTATACGCGAGATCTCGGGGATCCATAATGATTTCATCGGAAATTATTTTCCCATGGAAAAATCTTCGATCGATCAGT
>OU426996.1:10363372-10373372 GCA_911387935.1 Dolichovespula saxonica
TATAAATATATATGTGTGTGTACGTACGTACGTATATAGATACACATCGAATATAAAATATTTTCCTTTTCGAATAGAAGTATACCGGTTCGATGGAAAATGTCGCAGTTCGGGTAGAAAAAAAAAAGAAAAAGAAAAAAAAAATACAATTAGAATTATTCGCTGCACCGTTAACGTAAGAATAGAAAATTAGAGAAACTCCGATGGGTAAGTTTCGGTTCGCGAAAAGTTACACAATTCCGTTTAAAGAAAAATATAAGGAAATAGGAGGGGGGAGGGGTAAGGAAAGAACTAAACAGAAAAAAAAAGAAGAGAGAGAGAGAGAGAGAGAGAGAGAGAGAATGGCAAATCGCAACTGCAACCTTTTTCCCTTTCCCCGGCATATCTTCGTCCAAAGATGGGGGGGAAAATATATAACCCCGATCATTTTGCGTGGTCTACCACGTAGAGTATGTACCAACCGTGGAAGAACTCTTACCAAACTCACATAATAAGACCCAAAGCGATTTCTCGAAACTTTTCTTCGACTTTTCTTAGGTGGAGCTTTCGAGCACCGAGAAGAAGAAGCCTCTTCTTTCTCGATGATATCGATTCGTTCGCCTAACGGTCACGCTCTCGAATAAAATGCTAAGTTCGATTTAAACGAAGACAAGTTCGGTAATACATACATATTATATTATCGATTTTTCTCTCTCTCTCTCTCTCTCTCTCTCTCTCTCTCTCTCTTTCTCTTTCACTCACCGTTTAATCAACGACAGAAAAGGGAATCTGAATTTCATGAAAAAAGTTATTTCGAAGTATGTATACGAATGCATATATAGGTGTGTATGTGTGTGTGCATTATATATATATATATATATATATATATATATATATATATATATATATATCGCCGAGAACGTTCGCTTCGTTTCGTTCGTTACTCTAATTGTTTCTCGATTTATTCGAAGCATATAAAATACGCTTTAAATCTCGCAATTAGCCGCCGATACATTTATTTCCCTTTTAAATCGCCGATAAAGGTTGAAATATGCGCTTTCTTATTTCAACTCCTTAGCTTTTCTCTCTCTCTCTCTCTCTCTCTCTCTCTCTCTCTCTCTCGAACTAAACGAACTCCTTTAAAACCCCAAAGAGGGACGTTTTAAATAGTAAGTATACCGAATCGTCCTAGGGAAATAAAAAGGAGAGAAAGAAAAGAAGAATGGAAGTATGGAAGGAAGGAAGGAAGGAAGGAATAAAAGGTGGAAGAAGAAAGGAAGAGAAAAAGAAGGAATAAGCGTAAAAGAGAATCGAAGTGGCGATATTATATAGAATGTACCTCCTTTGGGAGGCGGCCGGCGGTTTTTCCCTACGCAAAATACAATTTCACAATGCAACCGTAAACGACGCATACACCGCAGGAAATTAGAAACTTGCACGTAAAGTGAAAAGCCGCGCTGGGTAAAGGCTGTGAAGTCGGTTAGTGGAAAGAGAAACGAGAGATTTTATACTAGCGAGACGTGCTCCTGTGCGTTTTATATAGGGTGTGCCTTCGCTGAAAAAAAAAAAAAAAAAGAAAAAGTTTTAATATAAACGTCGAAGTAAAACCAAAGGGTATCTCGCATACGTGCGGTAATCGATCTAGGGGTCGACACGTGCTCGTAAAGATAAATCCATCGTGAACGGGAGGATTTGAATTTTTCTCTGGATACGTCGTTTAATCAAAAGGGCAGCGCTCACGAACGTGCAAGTTTGAATATCCATCTAAAGAGCTATTTACCGCTATTTATGCTCGTACCGGGTCTCCTCGAAAAGCCATGATTACGCGTATACACGGCGTACGTACTCATACATATAGCAACCGGCTTTTCGAAAATTTCCACATGATCTGTGTACACACTAGCGAGAGAATATAGTATTTCGCTTACGAACTATCTCACCCCGTTCTATCTAACGTCGCACGCGCAATAGCGCCGGAACTTTCGCGGCGAATCGACCATTCCTATTATACATCAAACTATTCCATGGAATTTAGCTTCGTTGCGTCGGTCGAAACGGAAGGAGAGGAACAAATAAAAAAGAAAAAAAGAAAAATAAAAAGAAAACCCAAACCCGCGTAAGTAGGTACTCCAATCGCGAGCAGAGTACTCGTACGGCGTGACTTCTCGTCGCGATAGATTATATCGTGTTTCTCAAAGATAAACATCCTCGTGGCAAGCACGACGAAAGAGTCTCAAGACGACGAGGATCGAATATTATAGTTGGTCGATAGTCGTGTCCAAGACAAAAGGGAATTAGCAAGAGAATAGCACGGTAAAAAGGTGAGAACATCGTTGGTAACGCGACTCGTACAATCTACCTCGATCGACTTTCGGATTATAAACGAATGAAGTATTCCGAGTTATTATGGTTGATTAACGTCGATCGCGGTACTCGGTATATTCCTACCGTGATCCTTCGCCCTTTCTATCCTCGCGATAATTAATGATCCTTCTCTCCCTTCCCGTCGTTTCCACCGGCTTGAGAAATAACAAATCTCCGTCGGAAAATCAACATTCGCGTAATACCTCTTTCTCTTTTTTATTTATTCGATTCGCTATATAATTCGAATAGTAAAAAAAAAAAAAAAAAAAAGTAAAAAATCTTTCAAAACTATCGAAAACCGGGACAATGTTTCTCGCTCTCGTGCGTCTTTTCGTTTATTTTTCTTTTTTTTTTTTTTCGCGTATACATACGGAAGAGACACACATTTCACGATCGCGAACAGCTCCCGATTCGAAAAATAAGTCGTTCGTTTTCTTTTTACTCCTCTTTCGTTCTCTACGCCATGTAAGAAATTCCATTGTGAACACTTTCGGGAAAAGGACTCGCTATGAGACTTTTGGAATTATTTCTATCAATAGACCAAGTCTTCTCTCTCTCTCTCTCTCTCTCTCTCTTTATTTCTTTCTTTCTCTCTTCCTTCCCTTTCTTTCTTTCTTTATCTATCTGTCTATCTATCTATCTCTTTCTCTTTCCACGACAATAGGGAACCGATCATTGAAAGCACCCAATCTGATTCCGTATGGACTCGTAACGATATGATAGGGCCGCGCCGGCCTGGACGAGCAGCATTCAATGAGAATTTTAAGCCATATTGGAAAGGTATCGATATCGCGGGTACGTACATAACTACGTATGTAGGTCGATATTCGAGTAAATCGATAGACGACGCGTACGATGGTTTTAACCAAAAACATGACACGCATCATCGAAAACTATTCGGCCATTTAGCAAATGCCGATTAAGCGAGCGAGCGAGCGAGCGAGCGAGCTCCCCGGCATTTTCTATTCGGCCCGACGGGAGGGGAGGGGATATTTTATTAATACCCTTCGGCATATTTCGATTTATGCACCTATCGTTCGCCTATCGATCCAAACTATACGTCATCGATTTTGAACGAAAACACCTTCGACTTTTATCCCCTCGCTCGATCCCAACCCTGAACTCTCGACGATCGATCGATGAAAGGAGAGAATCTTTCGCGTTCGTTTTTTTTTCTTTTATTTCTTTTTGTTTTTTGTTTTTTGTTTTTTGTTTTTTGTTCTTTTTTTACAAAATTTCCATCGATTCGCTCCCGAAACAGTTTCGATCATACACGCTCGTTCACGCCTTTGTCACGGCATTGGCCATGTTTTCCGAGTGAATTCAACGAACGACGAAGTCGAATCTTCTTAAAGGAACGTCGTCGTTCTATTAAATGGAGGCGGGGAAGGAGAATACTCGATAACTCGGAGCACGAAACGACGAGAAAGATGACGATGACGACGACGACGACGAGTACGACTACGACTACGACGAGTAGAAAATTTCAAAAGAAGCCGGAAACTCTTTTTGAAAGCTTACGAATGTCGATTACAATAAACGGCAAGCGTTTTCCATTTTCCTTCCTTCCTTCCTTCCTCCCTCCCTCCCTCCCTCCCTCCTTTTTCCCCCTCTCTTTTCGTCCTCCGATAAAAATCTCTTCGCGGATCTTTGTCCCAAACAATTGTTTTCTTTATCGTTCGATAAGCGAAACTCCGAAAGTGCGATAATCGTACGACGAGTTGAACAAATTTATCGATGTAAAAAAAAAAAAATATAATTTTCACTTTGTAGATACAACAGCCCGCATTTTCTCCCGGAAGCCCCCTTTTTTTTCATTCGGCGTGGAAGCAAGTTTCGAGGATCAAGTTTTATGGATCCGTAAGTCCCTCGAAGCCGACATAGTGCCAAAGTCTTAAGCTTATACGACAGAAAGAGAGAGAGAGAGAGAGAGAGAGAGAGAGAGAGAGAGAGAGAGAGAGAGAGAAAGGAGACCATTTTTTTTTTTTTATTCGAACAAGAAAGAAAGAAAGGAAGAAAGAAAAAAAAAGAGGAAGAAGAGAGACGAACTTTTCGAAAAAAGAGACAAAAGAAAAAAAAAAAAAAAGAAAAGAAAATACTTTCAACTTCCTTTCCCTCCTTTTTCCATCAACGTCCCTTCAACTCTTTTCAATCTTCTTCTTCTTCTTCTTCCACCTACGGATATATTCGCCAATTCAATTACGATCCTAAGAGAAATCGATGAAACGAATTTCCTTATAATAAGTCGTTTGAAATTATTAATAGATCATTGTTAAATCGTTGTCCTCGAATCATTCGTATCGAAAAATTTGAAAGGATCATTCGTTCGGTCCATACAATCATCTTCTTTTCCTGTTTTTCCTTCCTCTCTCTCTCTCTCTCTCATTCTTACTTTCCTTTCCTTATCCTTTAACCGGACCCGAACACTACGTGGTACGACGTATATCTTAAAAGAATAATTTATGATCTCGAATAAGAGAAACGAACCCGGGGATCGATTCGTAAGATTTTATCGCGATTCCGCGTCCCTCGTTAATGTCCCTTCTTTGGACCGTCGAATCAACGACGAACGGCGACGCGCTTGCGTTTCGCTTCATTAATCTTTCAGCAACACCCACCCCCCGCCGTCGCGTACGTTTACTCTCCCCGTTCCACCACCCCTACGGGCTTACCAACCCTCCCTCCACCTCCACATCCACCTACACCCTCCTATCACCCCGTTCCTTTTTTCCGGACGACCGATCGTCGAATCATTTGAATTCTTTTCGAGTCGGAATCGCGTCATCTCCCACGTAAAGACTAAAACGCGCTATTACTTTCGTCCAACTAAATGACTTGTAAAGAACAATTTCGAGAAACTGGAATGAAAATAAAAGTCAATTTCTTTCTTTCTTTCTCTCTCTCTCTCTTTATCTTTCGACGAGGAGAAACGAGACGATAACGAGATAACGCCTAAGATGGTACAAGAAAGAAAAGAAAGAAAGGAAGATGCAAGGACCGATCTGTAAAAGAGAATCTTATCATTGTAGGAAACGAGATCGATCATTCGATCGATCGTTCGATCTATCGATCGATCGATCGAAATCTATAAGGAACGAATAGAAGACGCACCTGTGCTCGCAGTAGCGCAACGTGACATTCCAGGTTCAACGATGACGAACTCGAAGATGATAAAATGCCCGAAGGAGAGTACACTTTAAAAGATGGGGGAACGATGGACAGAGATGAAAGATCATCCTCATCTCTCTCTCTCTCTCTCTCTCTCTCTCGCTCGCTCGCGCGCGCGCGCGTGCGGGCAACTATTCACGATGAATCATGTAGGTACTTGCGTGGTAGAGTTTTGGAGGGTGAAAAAAAAATGGGAAAAGAAGGTAAAAGATGGATAGAGAGAGAGAGATAGCGAAAGAGAGAAAAAGAGAGAGAAAAAGAGAGAGAGAAAGAGAGAGAGAGAGAGAGATAGAGAAAGAGAGATGTATATGCGTAGGTTATAAGTGGAATGAGTGAATCGGTGCCGACGTGGGTCCCGTGAGAGAAAAGTCACGAGTCTAACTCGCCGAAAGAGAATAGTTCCGGTCTCGGTGCGAGTGACGAGCGCACTGAGAGATCCGGGCGTCCCGTACAGACTGCAGCCGCATGCGCGCCAGGAATTCACATCCTCCGCCAGCATCACCTCCTCCTCCTCCTCCTCCTACTCCATCTCCTCCAGCACCTCCACCTCCACCTCCGCCTCCGCCTCCACTTCATCCACCGCCTCATCCTCTTCCCGGTAACGTCGAACAACGCGCACCCACCCACACGCACACACACACACACACACACACACACACACACACGTGAAAAGAGAGACACACTGTACGCACCGGAGCTTTCTCTCTCGAGCGTGTATATACGAGAGACTCCGCGCGATCCGATGAGCGACGCTATGCTACCGTTCGTTTCTACCCACGTTATATCTCTTTCTCTTACCAATCTCTCTCTCTCTCTCTCTCTCTCTCTCTCCCTCTCTCTCTCCTCTCTATTTCTCCGTCTTTGTACCCTTCATTCTATGTTCTTTCTATTATTATTGTTATTATTATTATTATTATTATTATTATTATTATTATTATTATTATTATTATTATTATTATTGACATTATCATTATTATTATCATTATTATTATTATTATTACGACTTAATAAGTACGACAGAGATACGATATTTCCTATCATTAAAAGAACAACGATTCCAAGTAGTAATGGACAGTATCAAATCGACCGATCTATTACCAGTGGAAGATGATAAACGTTCGAAAGAACGGACACGCTTCTTTTTCTTTTTCCTTTCTTCCTCTAATATATTTTTTCAAAGAGAGATCGTAAACGTAATAAACACGTTAACCGTACGATTAAATATCTTTCTCGAATATAACATTCGTGTAACTTACTACCACGAATCGATTCTATAGAACGACTTAGAATCGCGAATGCTACGAACAACGGCTGACCACAACGGCGAATCGTCATCATCGTTGTCGTTATAATCGTCGTTATAATCGTCATTGTCATCGTCATCGTCATCGTCATCGCCATCGTCATCATCGCCAGCTCTCCCCGTAATTGCACACCATTTTGATCCTTAATTTCGACGCTTGGCGAATGAATTTAAACGACAATTGGAAACATCACGGTATGTATATGCTTTTTGGACGACTCTAATTGGACGATTAAACGTTCGACTAACATAAGATTACAAATGGTTCCATCTCTTTCGATTCCCCTCTCTCTTTAACGTACGAACAAACGTATCGCTTACGAACGAATCCCATGCGATAATCACGGATAAATGTTAGTCGAAATACGGACGAGTATAAATAACGTTGACGAAAAAAAAAAAAAAATAAAAAAAAAAGAAAAATATTCCCATTTTGCTTTGATCAAATTTTAACGTTTATCTCGTTGCGTCGGATCTTCTCTTTGATAGTCGCCTCAAATATCATCTCATCTCATCTCGTCCTGTAGAATTTTGTTAAAAACGTTTGGATAAGGAGAAATAAAATAATTCGAGGTGGAAGTAAATCCTTCGAGTAAATTACTTTGCGAAGCATACGGGCGTCTTTCGGAAAGGCGTGTTTAATCCGCGAGTACGATTAGCCGAAGGATTTCGAAATCTTAAAGAGCCGTTAACAGGCCAATCGTCCGAATGGCGTGCTAAGTTAAAGCGAGAACTATAGAGATAGAGAGAGAGAGAGAGAGAGAGAGTGAGTATCGCGAGTTTGTTCGTTGTTCGGTCAAGCCTCCGATACTAGACCGGCGGAGTCTGCTAAACTAAACTTCCGCCATAACCACTACTCTGTCCTTTGACGTTCTCTCGAGTGCAGGGCAAGCGTACCGAGTATATATATATATATATATATATATATATATATATATATATATATATATATTAAGTGTGTGTGTGAGTATGTATGTGTGTGCGTGTGTGTGTATCTATATCTTTTGGAGCCTCTTCACTTTGATTCGTAAACTAGAGCCTCCTCCATCGACGTGCACTTTTTGTAGTCAAATATCAACGGAGGAAAAAGCCTGAGAGAGAGAGAGAGAGAGAGAGAAAGCGAGCGTAAGGAGAGGTACACTAATTTACAGAGAAATTGTGGAAATTAGTTGATTGAATAATTTCATAGATTGAACCATTTCGATAGCTATTTCGATAGCTACTCCATAGGTCGATCTCAATACTTGACTCAGAGCGCGCTTCGATGAGTTTCTACTTAACTAAATTGAAATTAATCGAACGCTCTCTCTCTCTCTCTCTCCGTCCGTCTGTCCCTTTCTTTCTCATGATCTACCTACATTCACGTATCCGACGAATATATATATATATATATATATATATATATATATATATATATATATATATATATATATATAAATGTATACAGATTGGTCGGACTCTAAATTGGAAGTCGGAGTGTTCAAAGTACTCGTTCGTAATTTTCTCGTCCCAATCGAAAAAGCCGTCCTCGTGGATTGTCGTCACGGACGATAAAATTTGGGGCGGAATCTAACAAGCGGAAGTATTAAAACGGACAAACTCGTGGCAAGTGCTTTATAAAACGTACACACGCTTCCGAGGTTGGTATCGCAAGGTACCTCCTCCTATCGTATATACACACCATCGTATATTGCGCCACCCTAGCCCGTACACACGGTATGCATAAGTTAAAGTGCAGCGAACAAGGCCAAGTACTTAACAAGGCATTATTAACTTTGAAATGTCTGCGGAGAGAAACTTGGAACCGGGGAGATACGGGGCCTCGCAAGATTTTCGAATATACCACGAGGTGCCATTCGTTCGGCCGATTATAATTTTTCGAGTCTGCCCGCGCTTATTTAAAACGGCCAACGTGCGTTCGCTCCCCGTTTACCACGACTACATACAAAATTTTTATTTATCCGTCGTACGTTAAATCGCTCGAAGAAACGATTACAATCGACGTCCGTCGAATCTTACGATCCGTTTGATTTGATTCTAAGCTTCGTTTCGGCGATAAAGATATCCAAAGTGCGTATGAGTCCGATTAATACGGATTCACCACGAGTTATATTTTATATATACTATCGATAAAGCATGGAGCAAGGACGAGCGGAGAGAAAGAGGTCTGTGAAAGGTCTGAACGAGAGGGAGGGAAAAAAAAGAGAGAAAGAATGAAGGAAGAAGATAGGGGAAAGGAAAAAAGAAGGAAGGGAACAATGAGATGAGCGAGTAGCTCGCACGAGGGACGTGGAAAGAAAAAAAGCAGGAAGAACGTTTGTTATATTACGAAACACCGGCCGATATCTCTCTCTCTCTCTCTCTCTCTCTCTCTCTCTCTATCCGTTCTTTTTTTCTTGGCGCAAAATTAGAATCATAATTGACAAACCCATAGAGTCTCTTGGGTATGACGTATAATAAAAGTGACCCGCCCTATGAATAAAGAAAGTGGAAGAGAAGGGAAAAGAAAAAGGAGAATCGAGTAAAACGAGAGAGAGAGAGAGAGAGAGAGAGAGAATGACGAAGCACGAAATCAAAGCATCCTATCTCGTCCATTTACGTAGGATTCGAATAAAACGAAGGGACACGACGCGTCTTATTTATCCTTCGTAAAAACGTGAACACGGACCGATAACTGTATTGGAAAGAAAAAGGGTCGGTGGAGGGGTGGGTGGAGGGGTGGGGGGAGAAATAGAAAAGACCGAAGGAAGCCTAAACCATGGAGTAACGTTAATCGAAACGAATCGAATTCCAGTTCTTAACTTAACAGAGAACGATATGTATGCTTAGGTTTAGATGGAGAAAAGATTGTGCCGCAAACCTCGTCGTCGTTTTCTTATTCGCTAGTAGCTCTACAAGTGGTTGATACGCGGCGCTTACGTGTCCCTAACGTAGAGAGATTCACGTGTATAGACGACACGCTCACCTTACACAGTTCCTACAGTTTGGAACGAAACGAAATTGCGGAATTCCACGAGTAGCTTACGCGCGTTATTATGTATTACGTTTAAGCTCGCGCTTATCCGACCGTACGAGCATATTTCCGCTCGCTATAACGCTTTTCCTCGACGTAATACGAATAATTATATTTTTTTTTCTTTTTCTTTCTTTTTCCCATTCGAATAGATATGAGAATATGAATTCGTA
>OU426996.1:10385872-10390872 GCA_911387935.1 Dolichovespula saxonica
AAAAGAAACGAAGGGAAGAAGTAGAAGAAGAAGAGGAGGAGGAGGAGGAGGAGGAGGAGGAGGGGGATGAAAAGGAAGAAGAAAGAAAAGAAAGAAGAAAAGAGAGAAGTATAGCCTTGTTATTATATATCCTCAAGACGAATTTCAAGAAAACACGGTGCTTCCTTCTCGTCAAAGACGAGAGTCTCGACGTTAACGGCAATTTATATAAATCTATTTTCGCTCGGTTGCACGCCAACGACGACGACGACGACGACGACGACGACGACGACGACGACGACGAGGACGACGACGAGGACGAGGACGAGGACGAGGATGACGAGGACGACAATGAGAATAAGAAGATCGATCGAATCTTTCGGACGTTCCGCTAATAGTAACGAAATAAATACAACGAGACACAACGATTGAATTTCATTTGGGTTGAATCGCACGGAATTCAATCTGCGAACAGCTTCGATTCTCTCTCAGTTCTTCTATCGTTCGCAACGTCGTTTACTTAACGTTATAAACGTTTAGATTAACGCGATTCGCTCGTCTTACAAATATCATCGTTCGTCAAACGGACGGATATACGTTACAAACGTATGTCAAGAATTATAATCGTTCGATCACCGGTATATACGCCAAAGCAATAAAACTTATCCGTTGGAGAGAGTAAATTATTTTTATCGGAATTTCTTACGGCAAAGAATAAAAATATAATTGCGAGTTAAAATCGATCTTACTCTTCCATTTTTAATTCCGACGTCCTCGATCGTTGTTCGATTCCTTCGAGCGTTCTCTCTCTCTCTCTCTCTCTCTCTCTCTCTCTCTCTCTCGCTCTTCCAATTCTCAGACAGCGATGCCAATCGCAGATTCCCTTTTATTCCGGTTGCGCGCTGCATTTTACCGCCATTCGCAATCTTTCGCTGACAAACGAAGAAGACGAGAAAAGAAACTTGTCCTGGCTGGAAAATTGCCGAGAGACGTTTATTTATAAGAAACTTTGAATGGGACTTGTCGAATCGTTTTTCTTTTGTATATATATATATATATATATATTTATTTATTTATTTGTTTGTTTATTTACTTCTCTCATCGGAAATTGCTCGAGCGTTAATTATAAATACCCATCGCTTTTAACCAAAGACGCAAGGAATCGGAATGAGAATCAATCCGGTGAGACAGGTGAAGCGAATGAAAAAAAATTTGTACTTTTCGAAGACACCGCGTGCCCGTAACTCGATTTTCCCGGACTGAAGATCCGATAGATTTTGCATCGATAATTAAATAGAACACTCAATTACGGAAGGTGAACTTTTAATACGGACTAATCCCAACGCGCAACGATCGATTCCCATCGAACAAAACTCCAACCTTTCTCTCTCTCTCTCTCTCTCTCTCTCTCTCTCTCTCTTCTTTTGTATAGATACTGTTATACTCCGCTATAACTCCGATGGAATATTTAAAAGAAAAAGAAAAAAAAAATATATATATATATATAAAAAGAAGAAGAAGAGAGAGAAGAAAAAACGATATTTATACGATTTAATAAAAATATAATATTGTAACAAGAGTAGTATGCGCCGTCCTATCGATTCTTCTTCATGTAAATTCAAATCTTTTATTTCAACGAAAACAACGTGCCATTGTAAAAGAAAAATAAATAAAATTCGTACGATCGGATATGTGCTTCCCGGAACGAGTTACAGAGAAAGAGAGAGAGAGAGAGAGAGAGAGAGAGAGAGAGAGATAACGTTCTCTTTGGCATAAGCGATAAGCTTTTAGAGAAGACCAAAAGCTATACAAATGTTTGCGCGCTCGCAATTGATTATCAGCGGTAGACGTGATAATCGATTGAACTACGCTACGCTCTGAAAAGGGAAACCGAGACAAGAGAAACAACAGTGACAAGTGTTCCTGACAAAATGTAATATATATATATATATATATATATATATATATATATATATATATATAACAAACGGAAAAACAACGTTACGGTTGAACAAATTTTATATCGCTCGACGTTTTATTTATGTTCTTTTCCTGTACGACTAAATTAACATACATACACACACACACACGCGCGTTAGGTAATCTACCTCTGCGTATCATACGTGTGCGACGTTAATACGACGATACGCTTCGCATAGATTTTTACTTGGTATTTTTCAATAAAATCACCCTTTAACGTTTGAGTTTTATACGTTTTTAAAGAAACGGGGAATAGGAATTATTATATAGGGAGGTCTTATAAACCGACAAAGGTCGAACAGATGTGAAAATCGTTTAGCAGGAATATCGAATGGGGATGGGAATGGTACTACCTACATATATTCACGCAGAGTATACTTTCTACATTTTACACTCGCCCGAGGGATAAGTCGATCCTGTTTGCTCTTTTCAACGTTCCCGCAATCTCATCCAAGCTCTCTCTCTCTCTCTCTCTCTCTCTCTTTTCTCTCTCTTCTCTCTCTCTCCACATACAATTCTCGTAAAAGAGAAATAAGAAGGAAGGAATATGGAGCGCTACGAGGTCGTCGTGGTAGACGTGAAGGGAGGAAGAAGGTCGCGCTCATATCTGACAAAACGTTGCAACTGCAAAATCCCCGCGTAGAAACTTTACTGCACTGGTATCGGTGATGTACCAGGTTGGAAGTGGTGCTCGCGAGCGAGAGTATCTCGCGTGCGTAATCAAGCAGTCCCCTCCCTCCCTCCCACCCACCCTCGGTCTTCTCAGCCGGTGGCAAAACTTTTGTTTTCGCGTGTACGGGCGACACAGACGGCCGCGCCATGGGAAAAACGACCAAACATTTACCCCTGTTTATTGGGGTAAACTATTGTCGACTTTCGCGCGTTACTAACGAGGCAGGGAAAATAAATAAAAAAATAAAAAAAAAAAAATATTCGCGATAATATTAAACTATCTTTCTAATGCCCGTATCGATAACTAAACGTATGAATATCTCGTATGAAAGACACTTTTACGTACGTACTTACGTACGTATGTATGTATATACTTGTGTGTGTGTGTGTGTGGGCGCGTTCGTGCCTACGACGGGTCTCGATGAAAATCTTGGCAAAATTCGATTTTCCACGTAGGATGACAGAAAAATCCTAGCGACCGTAAGGATACATGCGTTTCGTCTTCTTCTCTCTCTCTCTATTTTTTTTTTTTTTTTTTTTTTTAAATAATATCCCCGAACGAGTAGAAATACCGGCGCGCAAAGTATAGCAAATCGATTCTAAAACTCTTCTGACTCTTCGATCGAAACGAGTTATCGCTTTGCCAGAACGTTAGTCTCTGATATACTTGAATCGCGTGCGTGTGCATTTATGTACATTGGTTATGTAAACTCGGATCGTAAAGGATGTCTCTTCGTAAACTAAGAGTAAGTCTATGTCATCGTCGTCTCTCTTTTTTCTCTCTCTCTCTCTCTCTCTCTATCTATCTATCTCTATCTCTCTCTCTCTCGGCGTCCTGCTTTTTAACCCTCCTTTTGATATTCCCTCTTCAAGGTAAACGTATAAGTTTATAAATAAACGAATTTGATTTATGTTTCCAATTGGGTCTTGCCTTATCTCTCTCTCTCTCTCTCTCTCTCTCTCTCTCTCTCTCTCTCTCTCTATCTCTCTCTCTCTCTCTCACGAAGTAAAATAAAGAAGCTTATAGAGAAAAGTTTTTTCTTTCAATCATTGAGTTTTCTCGTTTCCAACGATCCATCCCTCCCCGCCCCTCCCCCCACCACCCTTTCCCTTCCTCTTAGCGATAAATGAATAAAAAAATAATTACTGACTCGTCTAGACGGTACCGTATTTGTTTTTTTATCGCCTCTTGTTACTTTCCCGTACTAAGGAGAAACGGGTATGTGGAGAAAATAAAAGTGAGGAAGGATAAAAGACGACAGGATGACGGAGGAAAAAAAAAGAGGAGGAAGAAGAAGAAGAAGAAGAAGAAGAAGAAGAAGAAGAAGAAGGTTAGAAAAATCGTTGGCCCTCAAAGGGCCAACTACCAGCTACGATACAAAGTAGCTTTCTCTCCTCCCTCTCTCTCTCTCTCTCTCTCTCTCTCTCTCTCTCTCACTCTCTCTTTAACTTGATGCCGAGGAGACGATAGACATGTGTTTTCGAGCATTCGCGATTAAGGGTTACCATGGGACAGGTTGCTTTTCGGAAAAAGAAGCGCGAGACGAAGAGACATTTGTTTTATCGCCTCGAGCCGTAAACGAGACCGCTACTCGCCTGACGTTTGGCTTAAAAAAAAAAAAAAAAAAAAAAAAAAAAAAAAAAAAAAAAAAAGAGAAACAAAGTAGAAAAGAAAAAGAAAAAAAAACCAGAAAAAAACCGAAAAACGCTGGCTCTCGTCGCGTTACGCGTAAGTACTCGAATGAGTTAAGCTCGTAAAACATTTATTATTCTTATTAAGAATGAATGATTTTAAAGCGGCGACGACGACGACGACGACGACTAAGATGATGACGTTTGCGCTTCCACCATCAGCGCAAACGACTGGGATAAACGTGTCGAAATTAGAGTTCTTTTACACGTAGATATTATGTATGTTTGTATGTACGTATGTATGTATGTGTGTGTGTGTGTGTGTGCGTACACTCGGGTGTAAACACTTCCGCGCGTCTGTTCGCATACTCATGTACCTACTGACATTTTTATTTAGGATATTATTATGGCGCTGAATAAACGGAGGATGAAAGAGGAAAGGAGTAGTCGAGTGTATGTGTGTGTGTGTGTGTGTGTTGTGTGTGTGTGAGAGAGAGAGAGAGAGAGAGAAAGAAATTTCTCCGAAAGAAAAAGGAACGTAAGGGAATAAAACGTGGAATAGTCAGCGTATTATGGAAAGTCAAGTTCCACACTGAAGCGCGTCAACCTTGTGTAAAGAGCGCGATGATACTTCTCATTTCTCTCTCTCTCTCTCTCTCTCTCTCTCTCTCTCTCTTTATCTTTATCTCTCTCTCTCTTTGTCTAGTTCGTATTCCTGAAACTGGAACGACGTGACT
>OU426996.1:10395872-10811106 GCA_911387935.1 Dolichovespula saxonica
GTGGAAATTAGCTAACTCGAGTTAAGCGGCTAATTTGTCCTACCTCCTATACGTAACACACCCTCTTTGGCCCTTCTTCTTCATCTTCTTCTTCTTTTTCTTCTTCTTCTTCTTCTCTTTTTTCTTCGCCCTTTTTATTTTCACTTCGTTCCACATTTTTTATTTCGTTTCTCTTTCCCTTTTATTTTTCGTTTTCAACGATCCTCCTTTAAAAAAACCTTTACGAAATATATGTGTGTGTATATATGTATTTTGAAGATAATCTAATCGTTCGTTTATTCGTTTAAAGGAATTAATCTAAATCGAATCGTCATGTACGCACGGGGGCGAGTAGTGAAAAATCCTCGGCGGTATATCCTAGCCATTGTGCGAACAACAAAACGACGTGGACCATTATCTCCCCCCTTCCCTCCTTCCCTCCTTCCCTTCTTCCCTCCCTTCCACCCTCTATCCCACCCTCTCTCTTCCCATCGGCTCCTTTAGCCATTCGCTTATTGTTCCACCCACGCGTTTACGTAAATTCTCCTCGTCCACGACACTCGCCCGCGCCCCTCCTTCCCCCATTTCACGAGAAAGAAAAACTACCCCTCTCTTCCCGTGCCTCGTTTCTTTTACCGCCATACTGTTACCGCTATTGCTTCTTTTTTCTTCTTCCTCCTCTTCTGCTTCCTCCTCCTCTTCGTATTATTCGTGACGAAATAAGGGAGTTGGGCGTGGGCGAGAAAAAATCCCGTCGACTTCGTGCTTCGAAGAAGAGGAGAAAAAAAAAAAGGAAAATAAAAGAACGAAAATAAAATCAAACCTTCGATTCTTCCAATCGCGAGGAAAACTTTACGCGTTTGTCACGGGGGGAGAGGGTGGAAGGGGAGGTGCCAATCATCCTGCCGCCATTGATCTCTCATTATTTTCTCTCTTATCTTTAAATTTCTAATAGCGCTCTCTCTCTCTCTCTCTCTCTCTCTCTCTCTCTCTCGATCCCAAAATTTACAACGAGAGTAACAATTCCCAAATTTTTTGAGAAATATTCTTTTGAGAAATTTTCCCGTCTCGTACGCGTACTTATTTCTTCTCGTTCTCGTAAACGAGGAACCAAATTTTATCGGAAAAACGGGAAAATATTTTTCATCCTACTCTCAGATATCGTTTATCACTATACCCACGCTTTCAAAACCTCTCTCTCAAATATTTTTTAATTCGTTCGGATGGATCGTCGTTATATTTACGGATACGTATGAGGTTTTTCGAACGACTTTACTTTCGATTCGATGAAGAAAAAGCCTCGGGATATTTTCAGGTATGAAAGAGTGTGTAACGTCTAAGCCACCCATCCTCCCTCCCTCCCTCTTTCTCCTCTTCTCTCCATCCCTCTATCCCTCTCCCACTCGAAGATTCTACTCGCTATGATATTTTTTATTTTTCGACCCTTTTTCGAAAGGGGCTTAGGGGGGGGGGGTCCGCAACGTCATCTTCACGTCGTTCTTCGCAAAACTTGGCTAAAAATTTCCTTCACTTTCCGCCCACTCATTCTATCTTTCTTCCTTACCATTCTACTCGAACGTACGTACGTACGTACGTACTTACGTAGGTACGTACTACCACTACTACTACCACTACTACTACGAGAAAGAGCTTCTAAGGACTTTTGTTCACCCTCTTGCTTTTAACTTTGCCGATAATGTTCGAGAATACGAATGAAATTCTTTCCCTCATGGCGGCCATCTACTACGCGTGTGACATCTCGGTGGAAAAGCTACGCTATATATATACATATATACATATATATATATATAATATATATGTGCGTGTGTGTGTGTGTGTGTGGAGAAAAATTCACGAAAGTGCCGCGTGACGTACTACGAATTAAAGATGGAGAACGAGGTGGTAGGAATTAGAGAAAAATCCAAACCGATAGAACGAACGAACGAACGGACGGACGGACCTACGCGATCGTGCCGGGAATGAAATAAAATTCGGAAGATAAACCCCGTCCTCGTTCCTATCGGAATCGAGTGCAACGTGTCTTTAAACAAAAAAGAGACTACGATAATCCGTAAAACGGAGAAGGAACGATAAGGAATTGGAAATATAAATTCGATCGGTTGCGATGTCGCGTTGCGTTCATTATAAAAAAAATAAATAAATAAATAAAAAAAAGGAAAGGAAACGATTACGCGCAATCGCGATTAGTGTCCTTCGTACATCGAAAGATAAAAGTTTTCCTTGTCGGTATCAAAGTCAAGGCTATAAATGCTTCGACACGCTAGACGAAGGGTTGAAAAAGGCTAAAGGGGAAAAAACGAAGACGAGAGAGAGAGAGAGAGAGAGAGAGAGAGAGAGAGAGAGAGAGAGAGGTTCGACAACCTCTAACGACTAGACGTAAAGTTGTACAACGTTCCACGCGAGTCTCTACGTGATTCGCGTCGCTTGTTATCGTCGATCAGTCCTTCGACTAGGCTTTTTCCTCCTCCTCCTCCTCCTCCTCATCCACCTCCTTTTTTCGGCTTTTAAAAATAACATCGTCTTTCATCAAGGCTTTACCACCCGTTCGAACATCGGCCCTGTCAGGGCGACAAAAACTTTTCCATTAACGTAAGGCTCTAATAATAGGAAGAAATTGGTCGTTTGATATCAACTACCTCTTTGAACCCGTTTAAAAAACCCCCCTCATATCTCGATCGAAATATAATTTTTCTTCATCTCGTATTTGAAGCGAACGACGAAGCGTTTCGCGAAATTACGCGCGATAACGCGGATTTAATTGAGTATCAAAATTGAGTATCAAAATTTTCTTTCGCGCGAACACGTATAGTCGGTTCGAGCCCATCGTTAATGGAGAATCATCGTATTACGGCGGGTGTGAGGAGTGAGGAGAGGGGAAACGAAAGTTCGACCAAATTTATCGATTTTTATATATTCGACAAATTTCGTATGATACTTGACGAACGCGCGACTTATAAGATCCATTCGAGCAATGCGAGACGAACAGACAGATAGACCGAGCAAAGACATAACTGAGAGAGAGAGAGAGAGAGAGAGAGAAAGAGAGAGATTTGTCGCTTATCGAGGATTATTAAATACGTATATCTTATTGAAACGCAAAGTTAACGATATCTCAATGAATAAAATATGACTATGACCGACGTTCGTTACCAAGTTCAACGATCCTTTGAATCTTCTTTAGAAAGAAGCATTACAATCATCAATTACGTACAACTAATTAATCTCGTCGTCCGACGAGGACTATGACGACAACGACGATAATTAACTCCACGTATTTCATACATCTTTTTTCAATCCTTTGACGAGAAACGTGACGTAAATAATACATGATATGCGACGAATGCGACGGTACGTAGACTCTCGTTTGTTCCTTTCGAAATTGGGCCAATCTTATCAAGGTCGACGGATGCTTGCGTGTGCTTAATAATACTCTTTCGGTGCGGTATTGGCGCGCGCGCGCACGCGCGTTGATTGCACGGGAAAAAAAGAAAAAAAAAAAAGAAGAAAAGGGAAAAGAAAAAAAAGCAGGGAAGAGAAGAACGAAAACTCGCGACTTCGTTGACGTTACTTGTTGGACGGTGTATAAAAGCTTTGCGGGGGAAACGAACGAGATGATGTTTCGTATCTTTCGGGATAACGGATCGCAACGTGCTTGCGAACTTAAACGCCCTCGTTTAGACGATAGAGAAACAGATAATGTTAAGTTTAGCGGCGGTCTATCGATTGTCCAACCGACCGACCTAATGTCGGCCGGCCATTGCTACGAGAAGATACGAATACGAACGTAGAAACGCGCGATTAACGTCAGTTATAATGTTTTTGACGTTAGGCGAATACGCGGTTCTTGGTGTTATCGCGAATTTGCATACGTCACGCGGGACAATGGACGTTTCGCACGGGTTGGGAGGGGGCGGGGGAAACAGACACGCACACACACACACACACACACGCACATACGGACAGGGAAAAAGACGATGACACGATTGATAAAATTTCGTGGATAAAAACACGAACGACCGGCGTTTATATCGTTTTATCAATAAAGACGTACATTGTATATGAAACTCGAGCGTCTATACGGGGGACTTCTGTTTTTGTATACCCAGTGTCTATTTATACAATTCCGTCGTCCGGACAGTATCGTAGATCAATCACGTAATCACAATGCTTCTTCTGCACGAATCGAGAACTCTAAAAATAACGAATTAGTAACTGCAACGAGAACTTCGATCGCGTTCTCTGAACGAGAACTAGAGAGAGAGAGAGAGAGAGAGAGAGAGAGAGAGAGAGAGAGAGAGAGAGAGAGAGAGGAAGAGTCAATTCGAATCTACGAGAATTTGTTTTCCTTCGCGTAAATCCCAATATTCTTTTTTTTTCTTTTTCTTTCTTTTTTTTTTTTTTCTTTGCTCCTCCTTTCTCACCTCTTTATATTCTCCAAACGTCTGTAATAAGGACGGTCTTTATCTTCGTCCTAATTTTAGTAGGAACCTAGCCCTTCGTGTTTTACGTCTCGAGGGAAGAGGATCGATAACGCAAACTTGCCAAGGAAGTTTATCAATGGCAATGAAAGAAGAAAGGTAGAAAAGAAAACGACATCTCTCTCTCTCTCTCTCTCTCTCTCTCGTCTTAAACATCGCGTATCATCATGTTTGCGCATTTTCGATGACGAACCGTATGACCTTCCTTGATAACCTCCTGGCGATAGTGATGCCTATGACGTGCAACGATGATAGTAAAAGCAGAAACGCCGAAGGCGAATCATCAGAATTGCAGTGGTAACGGTCGACGACCCGTCACAACGCATACGCTGCGAATAATCATTTCTTATTTTTTTTTTTATCTCCGGTCTGTTCGTTTATCTCTTCGTTTCGCCTAAAAATTACATTCGTCGGGGGTGGGAGTGGGGAGGGAGGGGGTGGATCAAATACGTTAAAGTCGTTGTTTCGCGCGTGATTAAATCGAAATGAAAGAAGGGAAGAAAGAAAGGGAAAGTATGTCGACGACGGGGGGAGAGAAAATGGATGAAGAAAAGAAAGAGAGAGAGAGAGAGAGAGAGAGAGAGAAAATCAACGATACGCGATCGTATCTCTCTCTCTCTCTCTCTCTCTCTCTTTCTATCTATCTATCTCTATCTATCTGTATCCTTTCATTAGCATCATCGTACTTTTCACACGAACGCCATTTGGGAGGAGTCCTCTTGAGTTTGTTAAATTTACACTCGATATATTTTTATCTTCTTTCTTTCTATCTTTATCTTTCTCTCTCCCTCCCTCCCTCCCTCCCTCCCTCTCTCTCTCTCTCTCTCTCTCTCTCTCTCTCGGCGAATTCTATCTCCACCTTCTCCTGGTTGGTAGAGAATAGAGTCGAAAGAATAAAGAACCGACTCATCCGTTACATACGAACGAACGAACGTACGTACGTACGTACGTAGCAGAGCTCAAATAGGCAATAGGAGGGTGGTGGGAGGGAGGGAGGGAGGGAGGGAGGGGAAGAAGAGGAAGAAGAGGAACGACACAAAGATATCGCTCGAAAATGATATATGTATCTTTTGGCATAGAGACGGGGGAAACACGGCCAACGTGAAGTTTTCGTGCAACGCGCGAGATCGCATGTACCCCTTTTACCGTTCGGAAATACTTCGTTTCCGTCGTCGTCGTCGTCGTCGTCGTCGTCGTCGTCGTCGTCTCGCTTACGTGATCGAGTACACACATACCACCCCCAACACCCCCACCACCCCCGGAGAAAAACGGTTGGTCCTATTTTCTACGAACTTATATACTTGCGCACACACACATATACACGCAGAGATATTCTACGTATACGTCGGGTATCCGTTCGTGAGTCATGTTCGACCTATCTCAGCAGCTTTTGTCTCTGATCTCACACGATAGATACCCACCCCCATCCCCACTCTCCTCCACCACCCCTACCACCCTTCCGTGTTCGAGCATCACGCGATTCTTTGGCTGATTTTAAGCGTGCCTCTTCTATTATCCTACGAGAAGGTTGTACGGACACCACCAAAGCATGAACGGACATTGCGATACCTTGATGGAAATTCTTTTTATTAAATCGATCAACTTCGATGTCACGCTTTTAAGAAAATTCGTGATATAACGTTCGCGTACACGAAAATATATATATATATATATAGATATATATCATACATACATACGTACATTCGTATGTACGTGCGTATCAGTGTAACGATGAAAAGATGCTGCGACAGCAGAAATTCCAGGAGATCGTCTCTTTTCACGATTTTCGAGTTATAAGATGAAAGGATAAAAAACAAAAAAGAAAGGAACGTACGTTTCGTGCAAAATTGGCCAAACGGTTGGATCGTCTTCTTGAAAGTTCAGTCACGATCGAAACCAACGAAACGAATAGTCGTCTACGACGATACCGAGATAAAAGAAAAAAAAAAAAAAGAAAAAAATGTGAAGAGAGAAGAAAAAAGAGAAAAAAAAGAGAAAAGAGTAACGGACACACACGTACGTCCTCTCTCGTCGATCTTTACAACGTTTAAGGACGTACCCCATATTCGATAACGGAGTAGATTAACCTCGCGGTGTATATAACTTTCGAGTAGTGCTCTTGTGAACGCGTTAAAAGGCTACGTTGGATGATGATGATGATTATGATGATGATAACGATGACGATGATATTTCCTAACACAACCGAGAAAATCTCTTTTCCGATTATTCATTATTTGTTTCGCGCATACACACATACATGCATACATACATGCATACATACGTATACGTACGGTGAAGAAGAAATGTAAAACAACGTCGTGTGGCTTTTATGAATCGAGTATGGTTGTCGTTTACACACGGATAAACACACCACACACAACACCACCATTGTCGATGAATACGTGTATGTACGTTAGTGGCGACACGTTTTTTTGAGATCCTGAGAGGAGCCAGAGAAAAATATCGGAGATAGAGATAGAGATAGAGAGAGATAGAGAGAGAGAGAGAGAGAGAGAGAGAGAGAGAGAGAGAGAGAGAAAACTGAAGGATACGTAAAAAGACAGTGATACGTTCCTTCGTAAAAAGGGTGAACTAGGGTTTGCGGAGATAAAATGAGAGAGACAGAGAAAGAGAGAAAAGTAGAACATTGAAGATGCATATAAAACACGATGATAGGGAGATAGAAAAGTCTAAAAATTCTTCCATTTTTTTCCCCCTTTCCTCTCGTCTCTTTCGTTCTCGCAACAAACGTATTACAAATTTTTTATTCTCGATCTTTGAAAAAAAAAAAAAGAAAAAGAAAAAGAAAAAAGAAAAAAAGGGATTTCGACAAAGGACGAGCGATTAAAGAGATCGTTGGCTCGGCTTAAAAGGAAGAATCGTTCGATATGGTTAAACTCGAATGGAGGGTGGGTGGTTGGGGTTGGGGTTGGGGTTGGGGTGGAGGGGAGATGGGGTAAACGCGCAAAGGGACATCCTCGTAATTACTGCGACGGCCGTTTGTTCCGAAAAGAATACCTCCATCAGGAGATTAAAAAGTCGCCGGACTTGGCGTGGCGTGGCGCGCGCACAATGCACCCTAGCTATGTACGTACTATGCAATCCCATTGTAAATTACATCGTTTCATTGCACTCTACTAATTCCGCCATTCTCGGCAAAGCCACGTTGAAACAAAACGGGTAAAAAAGGAAACGGAAAAAAAATAAAAAATATATATATATATATATATATATATATATGTGTGTGTGTGTGTATGTGTGTGTGTGTGTGTGTACGTGTATAAGTATATGTATAATTATCATCGTTTCGATATATTTCGAAATAATTACGAGGCGATATATACTCGAACGACGATGATGAATCTTTCTTAATCGAATTTAACGAGAAGAGTAAATGGAACATCTCTCTCTCTCTCTCTCTCTCTCTCTCTCTCTCTCTCTCTCTGCCATCTTTTCGAACTTTTACCGGGAAGAAAATTCGATATATTATTTTCCACATTTCTCGTACACGCGATACAAGGCGTCGTAATATTCTCCGTATGATAACGCGATACCGAAAACATTTTCAGGAACGACAATACGTATGGTTTCGCGAGAATGGAAGATGGCTCGATTTGAATATCCAAATCCTTTCGAAATCACTTTCGTAAGGTTCTCTCGCGTCTGTCAACCTGTACTGTACGTCCTACCTATGAAGATGCGGCAGAGGTATTACGCGGAGAACATACAAACAAACAAAAAGAGAAAAAAGAAAGATTACTGATAACGTATTTATGTAAATTTGATTTATGCATAACTCCCTATCGTACAAAAATGAAAATCCATCTGGGACCCGAAGGGTAAGAATAAATAATGTAAATAACTCTGACCGTGGAATACTCGCGAATTCGTTCTACGTTATATTTACGCGAACTGGAATAGAAGTTAACGTTGGCAAAATCCTTTAATTCGGATGTATCTCGCGGGGAAAAGTATGACGAGAGGAGAAAAGCCGGAGGATCCGCTCTATTTTTTTTTTTTTTTTTTGTTTTTTTTTTTGCGACTTTCTTTACCGTCATCGGCCATAATTTTCGAAAAAAGGGGAGATCATCTTTTTTTCTTTCTATCCTTCCGAGGTATCCCCTTAACCGTACAAAGAGTAATTACGCGATATATCGTTGAATACGAAAGAGATATTATTCTCGATCGCGATATTAAAGAATATCGAGAAACGTAAACGTTCGCGAGATCAAACGCGAGAATCGAACGAGAAGATTAGCGTTATCGTTCGATGATCGATAGAGATAACAAACCACCGTATCTGTCTAAACGACTCCGTATAGGGGATACGGTAAAAACAAAAAAAAAATAATAAAAAAGGAAAAAGGTTTCACAGAGAAAAATTCCTTTTAACGACGATTTACAATTTTTCTTTATCCGCGTAGAACGCATCTCTTCGTTTCGTTTCGTTTCGTTTCTTTTTTCTTTTCTATTCTTTTCTTTCTCCACTTTCCGTACTTTCTCTTCCATTATCGCATAGCTGCTCGGCTTCTTCAAAAATCTTTTTAACGTCCATCCGTCAGTTCGTCCGCCTGTCTCATGCTCGAAGTACCACCCTCGACGGTAACGAGAGATACGTTATAACGCACCGCGGAGGATCGGATGAGATATTTTAAAACTTTTAGAGGACGTTTATCTTTGAACGGAGGCGCGGTGCAACGCACGCAAAACTCGGATATATTCGATTCTATCTGTAACAAAGAGACGGACTCGAGAGTAAGGATAAAAATACGATTCGATGAAAACGATCGTCTATTTTATTTTTTTTTGTTTTTTTTTTTTTAAGGTACGAGAGAATATCAATAACGATAAGGTATAATTTTTCGTTGAAACGAAAAATGACGTTGAAAAAATTCGCGGAGTTTGAAAAAGTGGTATTAACAAATTTTCGAGACGTGGCCGGGGTGGTGTAAAGCCACCGAAGTTAAAGTGCCTCGTCGAGAGAAAGAGAAATCGAAATAGAAAAAGAGAGAGAGAGAGAGAGAGAGGGAGAGGGAGAGAGAGAGAGGTCGTTGCCGCCACAAAGAGAAAGGGTTGTTGATTTTCAGGCAAAACGATTTGCCTGAACGAACGGTTAAACGTCGTCGACCGGAAGGAGAGAAGTCACGTTGGAGAAGCCACGTCGACTCGATCGTTCCATTGTTTTCACCGACAATGGGATACGAAACGGCCAGAAGAAAGCTTCCGTTGCGCTTTCAGATTCTGATCATTAAATTGGACGGCATTGTCGGCCGCTAAAATCGAGAGAGAAAGAGAGAGAGAGAGAGAGAGAGAGAGAGAGAGAGAGAGAGAGAGAGAATGAACCTTATGCGCTTTCTCGGCTTTTCCAACGGGAACAATGAAAGGGGAGGTCGTAACCTCTCTCTTATTTCTTGGTCGTTTCTTCGGTCCTATCGTCTTCTTATACGCCGTGTCTAATTCGTGCGTGTGCCTGTGCGTGTGAAAGAGAGACACGATAAATTATTTCCTTTCTTACTCCGAGATTTTTTCTGTCACGCGCCTAAAGACTCGGGAGTACGACCCCAACCCCATCGTGTCTTGACAGTAGAGAGAGAGAGAGAGAGAGAGAGAGAGAGAGTTTCGCAACGATACGAGGGGTGATCGTTTACAGAAATATCTTCGGAGACAGTAATACGCTTGTTCTACATCGAACGCGGAGGTGGTCGACCCCACATCCGGCGCCCGCATTGCTTCGCGCCTTCGTGCAAAATCAAATCGCGTAATCGAGTAGTTGCAAACGCGCGGAGAATCCCTCCTTCCCTTACCCCACCCCACCCCCACCCTCACCCTCGCGATAACACGACGTTTACTATCGAATTTATTTTATCGTAAAGAGAAACAGAGAGAAGAGTAACGTTCTTTCTCTTCCATCGTCCTAACTACGCCAGCGTGTAATTTATTTAAAATATTCGTTAGGGAAACAAAAGGAAAGAAAAATGAAATAAAAGCGTAAGGCGCAACCCAGACGCACCATCATCGTCATCATCATCATCATCATCGTCGTCATCATCATCGGTCAAGTCAAAATGGCAAAACTAAGTCGACGCTTTTCTAATGAATTTAATTACACGGAAGCAGAATACTGATTCCAGCACGGTCGACGAGTCATATACGACTCATCCACCTACTCACCTATACTACACACTCACACACACGCAAAGATAGAGAGATAGAGAGAGAGAGATAGAGAGAGAAAGAGAGAGAGAGAGAAAGGCAAACAAACGGGAGCCCTCGCGCGCGTATCTCTACCGCGCTCTCTCATTATTTTCCAAGAGAGTGCTTCGGAGTGGTGTTAATGTATCATCGTCCTTCCTTCCTTCCTTCCTTCCTTCTGGCAACCTCCTCCTTTCCCCTCCCCATCCCCTCCTCTTCTTCTCCTCCATCATCACATCCCTCGGCAGCAACCAGCTGAATTTTATTTTTGCAAGCCGTACTACTTTCCTTAACGTTCGGTTAACCGCGTCTAATTAAACGCTCGTTAACTTTACCATCTCTATCTCCATCTCTATCTCTATCTCTATCTCTATCTCTATCTCTATCTCTATCTCTATCCCTCGGCCGTCGGCGTATAGACCGTAACCATTCTCCCTCCAACTAATCTAACGTCAATATTCTTTTTCTATCTATTTACAGCCTTCGGCAAATAAACGAGATCTATCATAGGAAAACGATCGAGAGGTACGTGTATACAGAGTGAGAGAGAGAGAGAGAGAGAGAGAGAGGGGGGGCTCTAACCTTAAGCGAAGTAAGATCGCGCGATGGACGTAGAAAACGGGACGTGGAGAGACGATCCCCTGACGTCAGAATTTTTTACACCAACAACGAGGGGGGTTGTGTTGAGTTGGGGTGAGGTGGGGTGGGGTGGAGTGGCGGGAGGAGCCGACGGTTCGCGCCGGTTATCCCGTCGATCACGCAGCTCGATAATTCGACTTCGATCGTCCTTGTCCTTTGTCGATGCCGTTTTCCTTTCTCCTTACGACCCCCACCAACCCTCGCGATCTCTCCTTTTTCCTTTCGAAAACGAAAAGAGAAAGCGACGAAGACGACGAAGACGACGACGACGAAAAAAAAAAAAAAACAGAAGAACGAAAAAAAAAAAAAAAGTAAATTCTTCACTCCCTCCAATTATCCTTTTATTTGATAATCTCTTATACTTTTCATCAAAATTTCTTTTCTCGGTCGATCCCCTTGGACAAAATCGCTCCGCTTCTTTCCATTGACGGGACGAACGAACGAACGATCGATCGATCTATCGATCGATCGATCGATCCGTACAACGAATAATCTTTTGTAACGATTGTAACGCTTGTGACGACGAAGGAAAGCGAGAAATGAAAAAGAAGGAAAAAGAAAAAAGAAAAAAAAAGAGAGAAATAGCGTGTAGGTCGTTTCGAGGTAAACACGACACGACAGAACACGACACGACACGACACGAGACGAGACGAGACGAGACGAACCTCTCGCAACGACGGCCGGCGTCGTACTGCCATCGGCCGACACTGTCAAGGGGGTTTTATCGACGGCGCGACAGGCACACGCACGCACACACACACACACACACACACACACACACACACACACACACACACACAATACACACACACATACCAGCCGTCTTTCCTTCCGTCGCGTCGCGCCTCGCCGGTGAAAATTCCCTTTTCCGTTCGGCCAATAGCGGGACGTATTCTCTCGGCATCCTCGACGAAGCCTTTGAAATTCTACGTTCGATCGGAAAGATCGATTGTTTCTTTCTTTTTCTAGAGAGAGAGAGAGAGAGAGACAAAACTAAACAAAACAAAACGAGCAAAAAAAAAAAAGAAAGGAAGCACAAAATTTGTATATAAATGCAAATTGAAGCGCACTCGGGTATACATTTATTAGCCCCAAAAAACGTTCGACAATGAACGCGATTAAAGCATAACCGCGTCGAGTTTTGTTTCCTAATTCCGTTAATTTGGCTGATCAATCGTGTACGATCGTACGATCGATGGAACGATCGATGAAACGATCGATCGATCGATCGGTCAGCTCGTAGCAGGAACATACACACTTAACGTGTATCGACATCAAAGCACCTCGTAGGCAAGCAATGTTATCACGAGGGGATTCGAAAAAAAAAAGTCAACCCTCCGTGTGTTACATTGTTTACCTCGACGGAGCGTCACGCTGCCAATCGCGACGCGTTTCCGTTAAAGAGACGGACGGGGACTAACGCGTCGACGTACGTTTACGTACTCACACGTACGTCAAAGGAATCGAAAACATTTTAGAGTATTTTGTACAATATACACACACAAACACACACACACACACACACACATATATATATATCGGTTAAATTAATTCTCTTCGCTCATGCGTTACTCTATCTGTCTTTCTGCCGAAATGAATGGAAATTGAAACGAGTCAGATAGATAGATAGAGAGAGAGAGAGAGAGAGAGAGAGAAAGAGAGAGAGAGAGAGATTTAATGATCGTCTGTTTCTAATCAAATATGGTAACGTTTATTTATACACATAGAAGGTGAGTCACCGAAAACAGAGAAAGAGATAGAGAGAGAGAGAGAGAGAGAGAGAGATCACACTTATAAAAATAGACAAGAAGATACAAAAACAGACACGATTGTTCATACGATGACAAGGAAGAATAATGTCTATTGAGATTGTTCTCGATTAAAGAGAATACGTTCGGTAAAGTACGACGAAAAACAAAGAAAAAGAATAAGAAAAAGAATAAAAAAAAGTCGGTAGATCGAATTTTGAAAGATACGACAGGATATCGGCCGAGAGAGGTGGTGCACGCGATTCTCGCGTAATAAAAAAGAAAGGAACGGGGGGTGGGGGTGGGCGATCGAAAGCTTCCGATAGGTCGATCGAAAGGAAAGAGTACGAAGGCGACGCGCTCGTGGATCGAACAAAAACGAATTAACGATACCATTTCGCGGTCCGCTCCCCTTTTTATCGAGCATCGACAGGAATACGTAGCTTTCCGCGAGGTCGAAGGCATTTTCTCCCCACGCACATCCTGTTATAGGTCGTAGGTCGGCCCCCGGGTATATACGAAGCCGATCGAATGAAAGGCAACGCTTCGAAGATCAATCATATCGAGAAGGAACGAGAGAGAGAGAGAGAGAGAGAGAGAGAGAGAGAGAGAAAGAGTGGAAAAAAAAAAAGATCGAGAGAGACATCGCATTTTACTTTTCTCGACACGTTTCAAAAGTCTTTCGTGTTTCCTTCCTCATTCTCTTTTCGTCGTCGTCGAATATCCCTTTTCGATCGGTTCTCTAAATTAATAACGAATGAATAAAGAAAAGAAAAGAAAAGAAAAGATGAAGGAAAGGAAACAAAGAAGATAAAAATTTGAAAGCGTACTCTCGCGATGACTCTTCGACGCGATCTATAAGTATAGCGAAGAGTCATAGAGCATAATGGTTGCCTCTTTCTCTCTCTCTCTCTCTCGTCTCGGAGAGAATTTGATTAATTACGGACTTTTAATTAATAAACATTTCTAAGTTGGCTTTCCCATCAATGCCGACTATAAATCTCTTCTTGAGTTTGCGCGTCGACGTATTATCTAGCTGTCTGACGTGTTTCTCTCTCTCTCTCTCTCTCTCTCTCTCTCTCTCTCTCTCTTTTCCTTTCTAATAAGCTGCCTCGTTATATGATTTCACGGAAAGAGTTTTGCAAAATGGCGCGTTTGGAGTCAGATGCGATATCAGTTCGCAATGTATTTGTTAGGACGAGAGAGAAGGGGAAACTCTCGAAACTGTTAGGCGAAATATAATAATACATTCCGTGGCGTTTAATCGACTTTTACGAACCGAAACGTCGCTCCTATCGTGCCAAAATCTATTATTACCATTTCGAAAGTTCCTATCAATATACAATAAACGATAATTAGAACGTTAAAGGTCTATCGACGATTAAACGCGTCGATTCGTTCGTTTGTTCGTTCGTTCGTTCGTTCATTCGTTCGTTCGTTCGTTCGTTCGTTCGTTCACCCTCGTATCTTCTTTCTCTCTGTTAAACTCAACGCAATGGAAATCAAAATTCAATAACGTTAACATCGAACAACATCGTGCAACCCCATTATCATAAATATATACATATATATAAATGTATACATTTTAACGGTTAGACGAACGTAAACTACCACCATCTCCTACTTTTATGTAACGAAAGAACGACGGACAGCTCGTTTCAATTAACTTTTTCCCTTATAAACGGCGAACGCTCGTATTTCTCGTTTTCGCGTACCGTCCTCGAGAACGCTTGAAAAACGTTTTCCTTTATAATTAAAAAAAAAAAAATAAAAATCCAATATAACGCGAGCGTCCGTCCCAGATCTATGCGCAATTTCGATCCAATCGATACGCATTTCATTTTGAGAAAAAGGGACGGTAAAGGAAGACGAGAGGATGAAATTTTTATTAATGCCCCGTTCGACGTTCGAGATTTTCACAATTTCGAAAGTGAATTTTTTATTTTATTTTATTTTATTTTATTTATATATATATATATATATATATATATATATATATATATATATATATCTTTCTTTTCTTTTTTTTTTTTTCTCGAGTCATTTCCTAGCTGTCAAAACTTATCAACGAACGTTTCCGAGATAGTCGCCCTCGTATAGGTGTTAGTAATCGTGATAATAAATCGTAGAATAACGTGTACGTGAATGATTCGCGAGAGTTACTGTTACTCCTTCGTACAGCAAAAAGGCAGAACACGTTCTGTTACGAAAAACGATAGCTCGTATCGCCGTGAGACCAGATTATTCGCGACAATGTCCGAACCATGGAGGAGGGATATTAAGGGTGGGAAAATGAGAGTTATATCACTCGTTCCGATCACACCGGGCGCGCTTACACTGTCGGGAGAGATACGTGCCACCCGTTATATGCGAATGCTGCCCGATAACTTTCGACAATTAAAATCCAAGCCTTTGGCCGATTTCCCAAAACGACGATCGTAGCCGAAATTGCGTCTTTCCGTTCGTCACGATCACGACACGGGCTCGATATCTCGATATCTCGATATCTCGATATCTCGTCGATGTTTTCTTTTCCTTTTTTTTTTTTTTTTCTAACGAGACGAAGAATCTCTCTCTCTCTCTCTCGATTCGATTCGATCGTCATATACAAATTTTCTCGAGTATTTCTCCTCCCTGGACTTGGAAAAAAAAGAAAAAGAAACAAAGATACGTTTCTTTTTCCTTTTTTTTTTTTTTTCCGTGGACAAGACGACTCGACGAGCCGCGTTCGAGTTTAAATTCGTAACGCGGAATAAAAAAATGTCGGCCATCACTCGTTCGAAGAGGGTTTCGCGAAAAAAGAGAGAGGGTCGTAAGAGATAGATATCTTAGCCTTCGGCTATTTTCAACGTCTGAGCGATCGTACGCCGCGCGTAGGACGATTGCGCTTGGGATAGGGCAGTTATTTTCTCAATGAAGAAAAAACGAACCGAACGATAATATTATCGTATGTGTCTTTACTACGCAAAATTTTCTTCGTGATCGTACGTAAACGCGTAAAAACTGAATGAATGGAGGGGAACGGGGCTGTGGTGGCGCGGGTGCAGGGGTAGAGGGGAGAGGTGGGGGAGAGAGAGAAATGAAAAATAAGAGGTCGTAAAGTCGATGGGAGATATTCAAAGTTACGTTCCAGGGTTTTGTAACGGGATTATCGTTCGAAATCGAGATTCGAAAATTCGAACGCTATACCATGAATTATGTCTGTAGCTCAGTATAGGCGTTTAACGAGTGTATCGGATTAGGGTTGAGGTGGAAAAAAAGGAAAAAAAAAAAATATATATATATATATATATATATATATATATATAAAAGGAAAGAAAAAGCTAAAGAATCGCGAGAACGTAATTATCAAAAATATAAACCCTAATCCCCCGAGGGGGGGGGGGGGTAAACGAGAAAAACGATAGAAAAAAGATTTTTTCGGCTTTGGATTCGTGCACGGCCGAACGAAAAAGGTATCCATCTCACTTCCCCCGTATTCGACGTATTATCATCCGTCGAAAGTAACGAGTCTGTCATCCGTTCATCGTTTTCTCTCTCTCTCTCTCTCTCATTCTTTCTCTCATATACTCTGTATCTCGCGAATCGAGCAGATTTTACCAATACGACTTTCATTTCATTTTATGCTACATACGTACGTCTCTACGGACGAACGATACACGTACGTGTATTACTCTTTTTCTCTCTCTCTCTCTCTCTCTCTCTATCTCTCTCTCTCTCTCTCTCTCTCTCGGTAGTACACTCTCGCGTACTAAAGCGAGCATCGCTCGAATTCACACGTATTTCGGTGAACGAAATCATTGAATCGCTCTTACGAATCCAACTCGAAAAGCTTCATCTCGTTGCTCGTTCGCGCACAGCTACTATACACGTACACGTAACAAGAGTACGGTATTATACATAGATATATAAATCCACGTGTTACAAACACATTCGGTCGTATAGCCAAAGATGAAACAGCCACGAGATAACTCCGGCGCTCTTGTTTGCTATGATTTTCGACCGTAAATCCATCCCGTCCCGGATTCGCGCGAAGTTGGTGCCGCTTCAAGAATTTCCCCGCTTGTTCCCCCCCCCCTCTCTCACTCTCTCTCTCTCTCCCCCCATCCCTCTTTGACGTTTTTAATGCGGAGGATGCGTCGATCGAGATTTTCGAGCTCGGATAATCGCGCCACGATTTTATCACTTTCGACTCTCCGACAAAGGCATTATCGACGATATACCTCCGGAAACGTCACGTTTTTCTTTATCCTTTTTTATTTTTATTTTTGTTTTTGTTTTTGTTTTCTTTTGATTTTTACTCTTCGACGCGTACACCACCCCAACCCAACCCCACCTCATCCCACCCCCCGGATGCTTCCCGTTCGTAAGGTGATTATTTTTCGTACGTTCGTTTATTGTATCTACTATTAATACGACATATGCGTTCACGTGTACGCGAAAAAGTCGATCGGACGAGCGGAGATTTTATCTCGAACGAAATAAAAATGTAAAAAAAAATATATATATATATATATATATATATATATATATACACATATTTATATATGTATATATACGTATCAATATCGATTCGAAAGAGGAATATCGATGATGCAGAGGTACAAAAGCCACTTCAATTTTGAATCCGCTTTTCGTACGGCACGTTGCAAACGCATCGAAAACTTTTTTTTTCTTTTTTTTTTTTTTTTTTTTCTTTTTTTCCTTCCCCCCCAATCCATCCGAATTACGTATTTCGGGTAATCCGCAAAATTCCCATAGCGTAATACGTACGCGAGGCTCGTTGGTTCTCCTCTTTAGTCGCTCTCGAGTTGCCCTCTCGAGAGTGGAGAATTTTAAAGGGAACATTTCTACGTTGGTTGAATTCAGGCTGATGGTGCTCGTTCGAATGGAATACCGCGCTCATCTGCAAACGTATAAATCGTTAATTGATACTTCGAAGGGAGGGGAACAAAAATGAGAAAAAGAGGGGAAAAAAAATATCGAACAGGAGGTAGAAATAATTTACATAGATCGCCGAGAGAGTTTCTCGAGTACGATAGAGACTTCTCGTTACGACGAGGACGAGGACGAGGACGAGGACGAGGGCGAGGACGAGGGCGAGGACGAGGACGACGATGATTTCATTTACAAACGGTTTGCTTTACTCGATACGAACTTCTTGCTCTCTGTTACGCAAATCCAAGGGAAATTGAATTTAATATCGTAGCAGCGAGTACTCGAACCCGGACTCGAACTCGCGAGGGGGTACGACGTTAAGCGCGAACCAATTAACGCGATAACGTTTACGAAAAGTTTATTTCGGATTCGTCGTCAACGGCATAAAGCGATTGCACTCCGCGAATCTCTCAACGTTATTTCTTACGTATAATCAAGATATACGTTTATATCAATTGATAACTTTACGTTCGACCTGAGTAAACGAAGAGTTCGTTATTTACGTTACCCGCCACCCACGGTGACGATACAAACGGGGTGAGGCCATCTGTCCTTCGATTAAACGAAATAAAATCGTGATCCTAAGGTAACGTAGATCCCTGCCATTATCGACCGATCGTTTTGTTTATCCTCTTCGATGGGGAAAATAATATCCGATATATACGTACGCACATACATACATATATATATGTGTATCTACGTTAAAAATTATTTGATCGACCTTGAAATAATATGTATTTATAGAAATCGATATATATAATGGTCCCTCGTTGATACGACATACGACAGGTTAAAATTTCCAATTTCACGCGTACGCGCGCACCCACAGATATATCGACGAATTATAGAACGCTTAAGTCGGTTCGATAACATGCAAGAAAGCGTCATGATTGTTCTACCTTATTGCGTTTTAACCACGGCCGTTAACGTGCCGAGTAAGGTCACTTCGGTAAAACATCGATGCGTCTTTCGTCTTTACCACTGTTTTATCGATTTTGTTTCTCCTCCCCGCCTCTTTTTATCGACCGATAACGTAGAGTAACAGAAAAAAAAAAAGAAAAAAAAGGAAAAAAATTTGATAAGAAGAGGTTGAAGAGGGTAGGTAACGTCGACGAAGGACGAAAAATGACTGACGTATACGCGATGTTTTTCGATTTTTTTCATGGTTCTCAATCTCGAGTCGAAAAAAAAAAAAAGAGAAAGAAAAAAAGGTTGCTCACTTTTGATTGGTCGTAAATTTTCGCGGCGATCGACGCTTCAACTTCGAACGAAGCTTAGCGTGCTTGGGAGGAATAATAATCGATAATAACGCGTATATACGTGAATTATCTAATTACGAATATCGATGGAGAACGAAGAAGGAAAAAGGGAACAGTCGAGATAATACGTATCGACGTTATGATTTGATTATCGTTCACGTAAATATAATAAAACTACCTGTTTTAACTACTTCTTGCACACCTTTCTCGCTTTCGGAAAAAATAATACCGTTGCTAAGACCTAAATGATTTAAGCGTTGACGAATAGTATCTGAAAAAAATCGACAAAATACTAATCGTTATGTATATCAATTTTATTTAAACAATATCTGTTTCATTTAATATAATACAATATATGTCTCATTCCATTCATTCAAAGTCACTGTTTAGACACACGCTCGCTCTCTCTCTCTCTCTCTCTCTCTCTCTCTCTCTCTCTCATGTCCTTTCGTGTCCCTTATACGCATTTAAACGTCTCTCTCTCTCTCTCTCTCTCTCTCTTTCTCTAACAAAAAATTAATACGATCAATAATTGTAACTTTTCGTCCAATCATTCATTCGTTCATACGAAGAAACACGAACGGTCTCGCGATCGTTCCGAGAACTCTCCTCTCTCTCTCTCTCTCCGTCCTTTCTATTTTTGTTTACGTTCCTCTCACCCACCCCCATCACCCTTCCACGAATAAATGCCATTTGCCAGTCTTTTCGATATATTTTAATTGATTCGAACGAATCTAAACGACATAATTACGTTCGAAACGCATTATTCATCGCAATTATTTTCGATAATTAGAACGATCATCTTGGTCGATCTAACAAATTTTCGTTCATATTTTATTGGTTCTTGGAGAAAATGTCAAAGATTAACGCCAGGCGATAAGACGAATGTGGCAAATCGCATTCGATAATAACGACGAGGACGAACAAAAAAAAAAAAAAAAAAAAAAAACAAAAAAGAAAAAGAAAAAGAAAAAAATCTCTTTTGCGAATTTACAAGCGCTCAGTGCGCGAACGACTAAAAATTCCACGCACACTTTTAAAGACTAGATAAAGCTGAATATACACGTTCGGATGAGAAGTAATGTGCAGAAAGTGTACCTGACGTGTGTGGGTTTGTGTGTGTGTATGGGTGTGTGGGTGTATAGATTCCATATAACGTACGTCGAACAAGCCGTGTACACGTTCTATACGATAAAATATGTTTCAGTTGCCTGAACTGCCTGAACTCCCTGAACTACCTGCCTTCTCGTTACTGTCGCTCGTAAGTTAAGAATGGATTTTATCGTTTCGACCGATCTTATCTCTTCTAAGGTACTACACACCCTGACATTACGAATTATTTTTCTTTTTCCAAGAGTTTCGTAGAGTACATTCGTTGGGATCGTCGTATCAAGGATTCCTTTGACCTATCATTTCCGAACGATAGATGGTTCACTCTAAACGATAAAACGTTACCCAGGATGTTTAGGATCTCGTTTGCATTATCTTACACGTGTCACCGAACGTTCTGGGATCACGCATTTATATATACAAATTCAAGATTACATATGTATGTACGTATGTATATGTATGTTTGTTTGTTTGCATGTATGTATGTATGTATATAGGTAGGTATTGCATACAGTACGAAACGCGGAGATGTTTTATTTGTTCCAAGCTATTTCAGAAAAGCAAAGTGCGAAAGGTGCTAAGTATCGAAATACAAAGAAAATATTCATTTTCGTTCGTTACTTTTATATATATATGTGTATATATATATATATATATATATATATATATATATATATATTTACATTATTTAATTTATTTTTTATTTAGAAAGATTCGGAATCTCTCTATTTTCTTTTTTTCATTCTCTCTCTCTCTCTCTCTCTCTCTCTCTCTCTCTCTCTCTCTCTCTCTCTCTCTCTCTCTCTCTCTCTTTCTCTCTGTCACGCTTTCTTTACATTTTAATTTTAATAACTTTGGTAAAACGCTCGTGTGTTCTGAAATACACTTTAGACATCATATCTTTGACACTTAGAACCTTTCATCTTTGTAAATTTCAATGCGATTAATAATAACAAGGCAATGGTAATTATTCTTCGTACAAATAACATTACCTTCTTCATATGTAATATGTACACATACACGACGTATCTAATAATGTATGAATATATTGTTTACGTGCTCGAGACGAGAAGTAAATATACAACAAGGTTCATCGAGATGTCACACGTTCTCCATTCATATATACCACTTTCTCGACTTTAATAAGAGTATTTTTTTTTTGTTAATCTTTTTCTTATCAAAGGCTCGCTCCTCTCTCTCTCTCTCTCTCTCTCTCTCTCTCTCTCTCTCTCTCTCTCTCTCTCTCTCTCGAGCGCGCGCTTACACATACGCATCGAATAAAAATAAATATTTTCGATTGTTTCCTAGAAAAATTGTTGCAAGTTACACATACGTATTTATATATTTATAATATGTATAATGTACCTATCTATCTAAATTATTAAGTATTTGTTCACATCTCTCTCTCTCTCACTCTCTCTCTCTCTCTCTCTCTTTCTCTTTCTTTCCATCTATTCCAACGAATGAGAATTCAAATTGATATTACATGTATATATGTATACAATTACTTTTTCTAAATTTCGTTTACGGCCATTACTCATTTTCAATTTTCGTTATGATCCTCAATTAGATCTTTAATACGTGCACGTACTCAATTTAAAGTATATTTCCTTACAACTAAAGATATCGTTTTCTTCTCCTTCTTTATAAACTCATGTAAATGTGTTTGTATATATATACACACGCGCGCCACGCCACCCCCAAACTAAATTTATTTATACCGCTAAACCTTAAAGACTTCGGCTAATAAAAAGATTATGACTCAATGACGCTCCTTGACTCCTAAATATAAAGAGAGAGAGAGAGAGAGAGAGAGAGAGAGAGAGAGAGAGAGGGAGGGAGAGGGAGGGAGGGAGAGAGAAAGAGGAAACTCTCTCGCGTTAAGATTGATCCTCTCTTTAATCCTCTTTAATTATCTTTTTTTTTTTTTGGACGAATTTAAATCGCAATAGGATCCAACCACCAGCCATCGTTTTTAACGACGAAGGAGAATTTACGAAGTACTTACGTACTTTTGTTTGAAAATTAAGAAGGAAAGAAAAGAAACGATGTCCGTTCCAAGATCCTTATGCGATCGGGATTATGAACAACAATGGTGTATGACATCGCTGAGGAAGTTAGGATTATTAAATATAGCAAATTCGTCGAGATACTGTTGGTTTTCCTTCGTACTTGTTTTTTTTCTTTTCTTTTTTTTTTTTTTTTTTTTTCAAGAACTCTAATCTCTTATATTCGGACAAGCGCGCGAGATAACTAAATAAGAAGTGGATAAATAAACGACATAGGGGCTGGCAGTAATAATAACATAATGCTACGTAAAATGTTTGTCCAGATGAGTGACAGTCACAACATTGCAGGTTGATCGTTCCTTGCAGAATTATATTTAAAACAATATAATATCTAAATTAAATCGTGGTAAATAATATTCGAGTGATGTGTCGAAGTACATAAAAAGAGAACGTCGTACTTATATGTACATACATAAACATTCAACAATTCGCATTTGATAACATTACAAGAAATTTGTTTTGTCTTAGAAAACACGACGTACGTTTATACATGTATACGTGTGTATATATATATATGTGTATATATATATATATATATATATATATATATATATATATATATTACCATTCATAATAATAATAATAATAATAATAATAATAATAATAATAATAATAATAATAATAATAATAATAATAATAATAATAATAATAATAATAATAATAATAATAATAATAATAATAATAGTAATAGTAATAGTAATAGTAGAAAGAATGAAAATTTGACGTCAACAACTAATCCGTACGAGGATACATTGTTTACGTAAATGAAACGTAAATCTTATAGAAGCTTAAATTAAAATCTGGACAATCCTGTCGAAGTTAATCGGACGATAATATTTATATTAAGGATGTTAAAGAGAGGAAAAAAAAAAGTTCAGAGCTTAAAGCGCATATATGTACTATTACTCGTTAAGCCGAGTATAAAAAAATGCTTAGTCAAGACGAGTCGAAAAATGAAACCGGATAACATTTGGATCCAGTCGCAATGTTAAAACAACGCGTTAGAGCATTACGTTGCATACGAAAAAAAAAAAAAAATAAGAAAAGAAATACGATAATACTAGTATAATATTTGTAACGTATAAGACCTAAGGTAATTATAGGAATGATGTAAGTCGCTTCTGCTTTTGCATTAAATTAATGGAAATTGCACTTGTTCGAATAAATATTGAATCGAATATTGAAAAGGAGACAAACATCTGCATTTCAATTTCACTTTTACTTTTCGACTTACACCATTCTTCTTTGCAGCAACTTACACGAATATGGGTCGAACGAAATCTTATTCGCACACTTTCCTGGCAGCACCTTTGTGAAGTAACATTCCCATTAAACAAAATAATAATACAAAACAAAAAAAAAAAAAAGATATATATATATAGATAAAGAGAGAAAGTTATATATGAGTATTTTAATCACTTAGAGAAATGCATCGTGGAAAAATTTGATCTTTTCTCTCAGCAAATTAATTACAAAATCACTACGAATATTGTAACTGTATTTCTTAGTGCTGGAGAAATTTTTCTTTTCTTACTTTTCTTTCTTCTTCTTCTTCTTCTTCTACTTTATTTTTTCTTTTCTTTTCTTTTCTTTTTTTTTTTTTTTTTTTTTTATTTGAGAACGAAACTAAACGTCGAATTGGACATTATTCTTTCTAAAAGATTAATACAGGCTCGAGTAAAAATAAAAGCAAATAGAGAGATGAGATCATATTTTGCTTAATGCAAACAACTTAGCTAATAAGTAAAAGACGATACGAATTTGTACACGTTATTATTGAAACATCGGAAGAAAACGTTCGTTAGAAGATCGAAACAAAACCAGCACTAATTTTTTACTTTATAAGATGGAAATACTTTCTAGCACAAGACAATCCAGATCATGGCTTATTGTAAAATTGACAACCTTCTCTCTTTGGTTCATCCGACAAAGTAAATGAATGATTAGCAAGTGCCCTAATTAATTACAAAATCATCAAGATTTCATGGTAATATTCGTCAGTAAAAAAGAAATAACTAACGTGTAATTAATACGTTTTTTTTTTAGCCTGGATCGTTCCGTTCGTTATCTTTATACACATTCCCTTTTATACATCCTCTGCTAAATTTTGTATATTAATAAATATTATATATTTTTTTTATTTTATTTTTATTTTTATTTTTTTTTTAATTCGACTTTAGACCAATATGATAAATTGATTTGGCACAATACGCAACCCACTCAAGTACAAAACTGGATAAAGAATTATCGTTCTATCTACAAGGACACAAAGTTCTGCATTCTTAACGCAAACTCCATTCGCTTGCAATAATTTAGAATTTAATATTCACACGTATCTTAGGATAATAGGATGGTATAAACAGTAACTTTGTACCGTCACGCATCCCCCCCCTATTATTTTCATTCGTTTACAGACCATAATACTCTTCCATTCTAGCCAAATAAAAATATACAATTTATCCTCTTGCTTGTCATGATTTTTGATTCCTATCGATATATTAACTTTTACTTTAACACAAATATAAGTTATTTATAAGTTATGTTAATACATTCAAAGCACTCGTGGCAAAAATCTGTTTTTCTCAGTGTCAAAATTATGAACTAATTTCAATCAATTTTTATCAAGGTTCCTAATCATACATACATATATATATATATATATATATATATATATATATAAAACGAAAGAAATAACACAATGAAATTCCTGTTATTTTAATAATAATAATAATAATAATAATAATAATAATAATAATAATAATAATGATTGTAATATCGACGTCAACGATGACACGACGACGACGACGACGACGACGACGAGAACGAAGACGACGACGACGAGGACGATGACGATGACGATGACGAGGACGATGACGATGACGATGACGATGATGGTAATAATAGTAAAAATGATATTAAAAATCCACTATTTTTATCCAGTTTATGTTGGAAGTCATGATATATTTACCTGTATGATATACTATTGCCGTTAATGTATTTGATGAACGTAAAAGATACGAAATATAAGTGAAACATGAATATTAATCGTCTCGAGTAAACTCATTTCATCCAAATTCGTAAAATTGTAGCGACGTAAACTACTTCGTAAATCGATCCGTTAGATTATTATAATCAGAAAATAAACACGTTCTCAATTACATTGTATCTTTCACGATAAAAGCAAAACAGTGTTATCTAACAAATATTATATATATATATATATATATATATATATATACACATACACACAAAAATATACATCGTTGATTGGAACTAATTAGCGAGTAAACGCAAGTATTCGTACGTTAATTAAAATCCTAATAAACTTTTAACCCGGATACTTGTTTTACTTGCCGCGTATAAATGAATTCGTGAAACATTTCGAAAAGTAATCTAAATTCTGTGAATAGATCGGTCTTGATTGATAAACCGGGTCTCGCGGGTTGACGAACGTGTTAAATAATATTTTCAATATGAATGACTACTTACCGAAAATTTTTGTTTAAGACGACAAATACAAAAATCATTTCATTCCTCGATTAAATTATCTTCTCGTTCGTTTTCTTTGAATGAAGGAAGGAAGGAAGGCGTAGCCAAAAGTTTTAACGACGCTTGCCTCGGTTCTCTTCGTTCGACGACAGAATGAACTTTGAGCGGATATAAAATGTTGTCATCGGCACACGACGTATCAACGTACGGGTCGTGTGACATTGACATTCGCTACGTCGCTCTGTCATATTTATAAGATAATCGATAGTCCTGCCACTAATTTACAGGCAAGATCACAGTAACGATTACTAAGGCTCGTAGTCACGTTGCAACAATTTGCATTTGCATTTGCATTTGCATTTCGTCCACTTTCTTCTTCGGCTTATCCGCTAAATACAAGTTGATTCCGGGTGTTGGCTGGCCGACTTTCTAGTTTTTTTCGGTTCCTTCGTCGTTAATTCCTGGGACGGTCTCCGTGGACTACCCAATGTGACTAAGGCTGAGGCTACCGCTAAGCCGGCACTTTGTCCAGCTGGAGTAAACGGCTCACCACCGGTAGGCAATCTGACTAGCAACGATAAGACTGCTGCTCTGTTACCACAACAGGGCTCCAGTGCGATCGGACTAGGTGCATCCTAAATATCGTAACATCGTCAAAACTCTTTTTCTCTCTCTCTCTCTCTCTCTCTCTCTCTCTCTCACAATCTATCTCCCTAATCCCCCTTTCTCTTTCCTTAAAGCCTTCCGTACCACCGATAAACGACAATTTCACCAACCTTTTTCTTCTTCCGACAATTGTTATATTCGCCGTCGCCTCTGTCGCCGGTATCGTTGTTCTCGACGAGCTCTCGCCTCTCTATTTCCACGAGTACTTGACTGAACGCCCTATTTGCCATTTGTTGCATCTCCACGAAAAGCCGTTGCCTTCTTCTATACATGTCATACTTTTGTTTGATCTTCCACAAAATCGCGGCTACTAGAAGTAGGGCAAGGAAACACCTGTGCGGCGGCATATAATCACTAGTTTACAAGTAAGTACTGCCTGAGACTTACGATAGTAGAAAGCATATGGTCAATTTGGAAAAAAAAAATTAAAAAAAAAAAAAAAACAACCCCGAAAAAAACAACACAATACTTCCGATGGAATCGCTTTCGTTTCTATCCGCGTTGGATCGTTTTATTCCGTGTTATTACGCGACTAACGTAAATATTTCGTGATGAAATCAAGCTTTAAATACTCACGTGCAAAAAGTTATGAAGAATTGTTGAAGATTTAACTTTGAATATTGAGAAAATGAAATCTGAATCCACAAAGGTGGCTGAAAGTCATAAACGTATACGTAGAACGTTGTTAACGTATTGTTCTCCTCGCTACCAAAATTGTAGTCTGCCTTGCTAAAGCGATACTTATACATGCTTGTCGTACAATTGGCACCCAATAGAAGCGGCTTTTCTGGACTGTTTGGTCTTTTAATGGTAACGTTCATCTTTGCGAGGACAGAACATGTTATAGAAAACTCGGCATCGATGTCTGCTTTCGGTGGGGAATTTTTAAAGTTTATCGCTCTATAATGCCGATCTTCCTTTTTACTTAAATTAAAGGTAAATTGATAATCAATAGCCAAGTCATCTGAAAGCAATGGGAATCAATTTGAGAACGTTCGCGAGCGCGAGGAAGATAAAATGTGTACTTGCGTATTACAAGAATTAGTCGACGATAGAGAGAGAAAACTTACAGAAACATGACCCTTTGTTCGTAGGATCGCCATAATAAAGGCCCGCCACGTCACATCGCTCGCAATGATCACCGACGATGCCTTTGGTCGTGCAAAAACATTTACCGGTCTCGCTAGAACACTGCGTTCCTTGATTATTACAGGAGCACGCTGGAGGAACATCGATCGAGTACAGTGAAGAATATAAATTACCCTCGGAATTTGAATTTCGTAAGTTTTATATTAAAATTTTGTTAATGTCTTACGTTGACACGTTGCCCCGTTCAAAGGACTCCCGTAATAACCGGGAATGCATTTGTCACAATTCTGTCCGTAAGTCAAATTCCCGCACGGTTGAATGCAAACGCTGCTGTTTGGAAGACACTTACTATGGCCGTTGCATTGGCAAGCTAAGATCAATATATACATATATATATATATATATGTATATATAGACGATCGATCGATAAAATAATTGGACGAGCGATAAACGAATAGAAATAAATAATCGATACTCACTTGGACACGTGGTAAAGTACCAATGATCGAGCGAACAGGTTTCTAAACTCCTACTGCTCGGACCACGAGCGCCGCCAGACAAACACTGTCCCTTCCCTGTACCGGATCCATCGTCGCACCAACCACAACCGGGATCGGATCTACACGCCGAACAGGACAAATAAAAGCTACACCATTCCCTTCCGTTTCCGGTAGCGCGACACCTCGCCTCGATCGTCGTCCACGAACGACATTGACCGTACGGGAAACTTGCCGGATACGCATTTTTGTCGACGCACTTCGCTTCGTTCTGACACCAAATGCAATCGGATTCTGTACAATTCCTACAGGAGGTATATTCCGCGCACGGACTTCGACAAGTTTCCATCGTTAAACGCTGAGCCTGTATGGTTCCGTTAAGATTGCTTATCTGTAAAGAGAAATGAAATAATCGTTTATATTCGAACCGGTGTAAATAATAATTACTCGATCGTTTCGTAATAAATTAGACGTCCTCTAACCTCCCGCGTTTTGGATTGCGGCTTACAACGATCAGGACCGTTCGACCAGGACCAAATGCAACGCGGATTGCTCGAGCAAGCGTGACAGGTGTGCAATTGCAGACACTCGATGCCAGTTTGAGCGTCGCACTTTTCCAAATCCTTGATTACCTCGGTGGCCGGCGAATTGGCGTTATCCCGACATACCTCGTAGGAACAACTTTTACCGCACCAAACACAATTGTAAGAAGTTTGTACGCATGCGACGCAATCGTTTTGGATCTTGCACAATTCCTTATGCGAGGTCATACCACGCGGCGGGGTGTCGTCCAAGCACCTCATGTACTTTCCATCGTGCATGTCGTCCTCGAGCAATGCGTGCCGCGGTATTTTCGTTATCGCGATACACCGACTCATATGATTGTCCCACACGCACTTAACACCTGTCCTCGCGTTCAAACACTCATTTTGTTTCATCAAGTGTTCACAATGTCCCGGCGTATACCTGGCCGAAGAAGAAAATTTAATTAAGAAAAAAAGCGATCGTTCGTTACGCCGATCGATTGATCGAATAGGCCTAGAAAGGGTGTGTGTATATACCTCAACATGTCGGATAGCATCTGTCCGTCGAATCCTCCGTAGATGTACATGGAATCCTCGAAAACGGTAGCGCTATGACCGTATCTCGGTAGGTCGGCCATGTCCCTCGGCATGAAATAATGTTGCCAGGTGTCGCAGGTAACGTCGTAAGCTATCGTATCCGCGGAATAACATCTGGCGCCGTGCGAGTGCTGAGTGTCGTTGTGCATGTTACCGCCAAATACGAGCATAAGACCGCCGGAAATAAATACGCCGGTGTGAAAAAATCGGGCCGACGGCGCGGCCGTCAATATCTTCCACTCGCGGTACTTGGGATTATACGAGTAGAGTTTATTCGTCAGTATCTGTGTGCTTTGGGACTCGGACACGTACCCACCGTACACGTATATAAGATGAGTCAACGGATCGTAAGAAGAACTATGACCGTAGCCACCTTTAACCGGGTAACCAATCGTCTCGACTATTTGCCACTCGCGCGTACCCAAGTAATACTCCTGGACGGTGTTCAAGTAACCATACTGAGGCGAATAACCAAAGATCACAACCATTTTCTCTTTCTCACCGTAACTTTGGACGAGATTCGCCGTATGCCCAGCTACCTGTATAAAATTACGGCACACGTAATTATCTCTTCGAAGAAGAAGAAGAAGAAGAAGAAGAGAGTAAGGCGTAAAAAGAAAGAAAATGTTATCCCCGAATGACGATTTTTGTACCTTGAGTGGTCCGCACATTGTCTTGTTGCGACAATGATCGTGCACGGTAACGTTTTCCCAAACTTTTGCCGACACGTCGAATGCCCAGATCTCGTTGGTGACGGTAGAATTTTGTACGACTCCACCGTACATAAATATCTTGTCTCCAAATAGTACGCATGAATGGGCGTATCGAGGCGCGGGTAATTTCCCCTCGACGTGAGGGGTTTCCCAGACGTTACCGTTGTAATCGTAAACGTATATCATCTTGGCACGATGAAAACTCTCGCCGCCGACCACGTAGAGGGAATCCTTCCAAACTATGGAACAGTGACTGGCCGAACCTTCGGGTGAGAAGTCCTTGTAAGCGACGCTCTCCCAAAATCCATGATCTCTCTTTTGACTGCAGTCCGATCCTGAACAAGATGAAAGAAAAAAAAAAAAAAAAAAAAAAAAAAAACACAAAAATAAATAAGAACATTTCACGCGCGTTAAACTTTTAATAGCAACGATGCGAACGTGCGAAGAACGTAGGAACGATCGTTTACCCTTATAACCGTGTGTGCAGTCGCACCGACGCTTCGATCTATTGCATTCGCCGTGTACACGATAGTAATTGCAATTATTTGGACACACCGGGACGTCGCAGGCTTTTCCGGTCCACATGGCCTCGCACGCACACATACCGTCTATACAGACACCGTGCCCAGAACAATCGACGTAGGAATACCTATCGTATTTAAAAAAAGAAAAAAAACCTGTCGTGAGACAGCAGCTGGCCACGCACTTACGAGATACGTAAACCTTATTAACAATAGAGCTGTCGATCGACGACAGTGTACATAATGTAATCATAAGTCAAATATATGTAAACATGAACATCAAATATACTCGAGATTCATGTATATATACATCGTAAATCAACCTTGAATAATGTAAAATAAACTTGTTTGCAAAAAGAAACGCGGATAGTTAAGGATTGTGCCGGTTTTGTTCGCTAAAAATACTGATTTATAATCACGTCCAAGAACTTGAACAATAGGACTCTGAGAGATGAGACAATCAATCTCTGAGATTAAACGGCGAAAACGTTTGTACGTTCGAACGCGAGATATACACCTCGCCATAAGTCCTTCTCCTCTTTTCCAAGAATATATGATATTTTTGCAAGAACTTTTTTTGCGGCGAACGGCGAGACGACGCGCGACTCGGCGACCTTCGCTCTTAGGATTAATCTAAGGAATTTTTATGTAGACGAGCGAAACAATTGAAACGATAAGATAAAACGGATAACTCGTTATATTCATCCCTGATAATAAAAGGAAAAGTAAAATAAAAAAGAAAAAGAAAAAAAAAGAAACGTGGATATTGATATACGACAACGCAGCCGTGTCTCACTCTTATCTAACGTATGAAAATGTGACGATAGGTAAAGAATTAAAAATAATTAGATTAATAACAAGATAATCCTTGTTTCCTCACCTGGTAGGACAGGCATTGATCTTGTAAGTGATATTAAATCCGCTCATGTTATAGGCAACGTCCGAATAGAAGTGCAGCAACGCGCTCCCGGATCGAGCTATTACTTCGGGCACGCGGCGTATGTGATAGCCGTCTTTGTGCATTAAACCACTGAATATCGCGAGTAGCGGTGCCTCGACGCTGTCACCGTCGTAGATGTACAGGTGGTCCCAGCCGCATTCCGTCGCGAACAGTTCCACGTGCATACGTATCGTGGAATTTGGGCTGCTCTCGATCAGCCAGGAACACCTCACGTCCGCCGTGTAGTTGCCGATACCATCGTGAATGCTTCCCGTTGGTTCCGTCAATCTGCGAACAAACGGAAGAGAATTTCAAATAACCCTTCCATACCTCTGGGCTGTTCATTCGTCTCGAAATGGGGAAAAAGACAAATAAATAAAAAAAAGAAGCAACATTTTTTTTCCCTATAAGAACGATACGTATTCTCGTACAACCCGAGAAAATCAACATTTTCAATGAAAACCTAGTCGCCTGCCTGCCTGCCTGCCTACACTCGCGTATATTTCTCTCTCTCTCTCTCTCTCTCTCTCTTATTAATCGCGCACGAGCAAAGGTCGTTCTAAGGAGAAACAGAAATCGAGCGTTCCTTGGAGAACAAAAATATCGACGTTTCTCCATCCGTTGTTATATATCTTTTTTCTTTTCGTGCCGCGTTCGCACCGTCGACGATAAACACGTATGTATATAATTATCTATAAATCAACTCGATCCGTAAACATCGTGATTTTAATCGGATATCAGAGTCCACGTTGTTTTTCGCGTCTACGCCGTTGTTGATTCGTAATTTTGTTTATATATTCCCCAAACTATTTGGTAAATTAATCATTATCCATTTGACGTAGATAAGCTTTCGCTATCTCGAATCCAACCGCAATTAGGACTTTTTTTCTTCGTTGTTTTAACGTTCGTAAAAAAAAAAATATTACCGGTCGACCGACTGTTTGAAGAGAGTTATAAATTCGTGGATAATTTCTTGACAAAACAACAATTGCATCGGAAAGACGACAATATCGTAATTTATGCTCGTTCGCGAGACACCTCAAAAAGATGTTGTTTTTATAAAGTGACAATGACGATGCATGCACGTGTAACCGATGAAATTCGTAAGCGCACTTTGGATCGAACGTATAAGCGATAAGCGATATATGCGCGAACGAACGTAACGCCTCCTGCTTTCTTATGAATACAAAATAACATTCCTGTAAGAAACGAGCGAAAGGATAATACGTTAACGATGTCACCGGGAAAGGTCATTCCTTTCGATTCGTAATTAGGAATCATAATTTTCGACGAAGGATAAACGCTCAATATTCGAACTCATTCGCGAAGGATGCGCCAAGCTCTCGATTAAATAAAATCACGAGATACTTACTCCTCGAACGGTATCCGATTAGATCGACAGACCGTTCGTTCGTTCGTTCTAATAATCGCGGAAGATGGGATATAAAACGGCCGGAAACAACGCGATAATTCATTTCGTCCTTGACGAAGACGAGCTAGCCAACAAGTATACCTTCGCTAAACGAGAATAAATTTAAAATACACCTGCGCTTCTCTCCGGCATCGCTCGTAACGTTTTATATAGACGACATAGTCCTCGTGGAAAAAGGATGCGCGCGTTTTCTCTCAACGACGACGACGACGACGACGACGACGACGACGGAATAACAATGTTTTCCTTCGCGAGAAACGCAAAGAGCAACGAGTACGTTCTTTGGATGATCGAATAAACGCTCGTGGTCGATCATCGTCCACGAATACTACTCTTACGTTCTGCTAATGATCGAAGCCCCTTTGATCGACCCGATAAATATCGTTCTTCGAATTGTTCGATTTCAAAAAAAAAAAAAAAAAAAAAGTAAAAAGTAAGAAATTGTATCGGCAAAAAGAGGTGATAGATTCCTTGGAAAAGCAAGATGATTTCGTTGAACGGTTAAAAATTTTCAAAAGCGTGTCCCAAAGTACGTCTCTCTCTCTCTCTCTCTCTCTCTACGTAGACGGCGAGTGAGTCACAACGGCCTCCTACCGGTTCAACGACCTAGTGGTTTCGTTTCGCGTTATATCGTCGAAGAAACGAACGATGCGCGGGAAATCGAGCTGTTAAAGGGAACGAAACTGCGACGTTTTACATACGCACGTATATAATATATCTATCTCTCGCGCGATGAAAAACAATCCGAGTTAGTTTGCGTGTTGATTGCGAAATCGAAAGAGGAGAGATGAAAGAAATGAAAATAAAATGGAATGCTTTTAACGAGGGAGTACAAACATTTTTTCCCCGCGGTTTATCGCAATGATATTGCGCTCGAGTTAGTTTGGACTTGTCATGATACTAGTGCTCGGCACTTAACATTTTTACGAGGCTTTTATGGATCCCGCTTACGCCAACGGATCTCTCTTTCTCTCTTTCTCTCTCTCGTCTCTTCCCTTTCTTATTTATTTTATAATCCGAAAACGAGGAGAAAACATAATTCTCGATCCGATCGTTATTAGACTTTGTCTAAACAAATTACCGTCCAAATAAATCTCTCATCTGAATAGAAAGAAGAAGAAGAAGAAGAAGAAGAAGAGAAGAAGAAGAAAATAATTATTTTAATAATCGTCACGTTGACGAGCCTATTCCTAGAGTCACGATCCTTCGAAAGTGTGTCTCGTTCGAAAGGAGAGCAGGACGTCGTCGACGCCAATGTCCTCGTCGCAGAGGAGACTTTTCAAGCGTTCTACGTCACGAGAAAATCCAGGTTACTCGATGTCGTGATACCTGCAAAACCTATTATTTCATTAAATCGCGCGAAATCAAAGTTTTACGTAATGCCGCCTTATTATTGGATATATCAATTGTTCGGCTTGGAGGGTGGGGTGGGGTGGGTTTGGAGAGAAAAAAGAAGGTGAAAGAACAAGAAAAAGAGGAGAGAGAGAGAGAGAGAGAGAGAGAGAGAGAGAGAGAGAGAGAGAGAGAAGAGTAAAAGGAAAAATAATGAGAATGAGAATGGTCATACGATAACAGGGATATATAGATTTTACGTTCGACGATCGGTATCTAATTAAAAATGATAACAATTATATAATCGAGTCGTATAAATTCGAACGAGAACAAGCTCTGTAATACTTTTAAATACTTTTTTTTTTTTTTCTACAAATATCATCCTCGACGATATGTCGAGTCGTCGAGGATGATATTTGTAGAAAAAAAAAAAAAAAAAAAAAAAAACAGACGAATTAAACGCATTACCTACAAATTTCATTCGCGACGACGACCGAATATTTAATATATAAATATATACCTGTTTACAATTTATACATCGATAAAGAGGAGACTTTGCAAGGAGAGAGGTGACATTTTGGAACGCTTTCCAATTTCGCCAAGAAGACCACACGCGCGGCTCTTTCATACGTCGTACACGCACGTACGTATTAAACGTGGGCTATTCGAGAAGGTGACGACGTATAAACCGATAGAAACAGGAAACCACGACGAGAGATTAAATCCCACGAGCGATAAACGTGAACGATCAGAATTATTTCGGAAGTCTAAGGATTTAGAGTTTATAAGAGGCGAATCTTTTCTCATGAAATAAAGAGGAAGGAAAAAGAAAAAAACAGACGCGGTTGAAAAAATCAAGATAAGCTCCCTGGAGCTATACATATACTAGTTTCTACGCGCGTGCTTGTTCCGGTTTGCCTGGTCTGTATAATAGATAACATCGTGAATCTGTCTTTCCTAAATATTTCAGGAAAGAACAGAACTTGTATACGATATCGATTCGAATCGCGTACGATTGCGAGAAATATAATGTAAAAAGCTCGTGTACATTATTTAATGACCCGAATTATGCGTCCTTAGCACGTGCACGTACGTATAGGCACACGTAGATAAAATTTAAAAGAGAAATAAATAAATAAATAAATAAAACAAAAAGGAAGGAAAAAAACAAACGTTCTTTTTTCTTTATGGTTAGCTCTTTATGACTTATCAACGCTTTATATATTGCGTCCTCGCAGAAATGAAAAATATCGTTTCACTGATAGGACTGAAAAGAATTTTTCGAATAATTATTTTCTAGCGTTCGCATAAATGCACGGCCTACCGACCGCGTTCTCGCATTTCCTTATCCTTCCGTATCGAAAGAAAATTCGTGCAAGATCGCGCGCGCGTTACAAGCGATCTTTCTTATCGTAAAACCACCTATATTTTGTACCTTCTCTCCTTACTTCTTTCGTTTCTTTCCTTTTCTTTGCTCGCACGCTATTACGATAATAAGAAATTTTACGATCGCGTAGGACGCGTACGGATGATAGATAATCCTGATAAAATGATATAAGGATTTGTATATTCGAAATAATTTCACGGTAAGAATCGAAAATCTCGATTCGCAGAGAAACGAAAGAGAGATTTATTCGAGGATAATAAAAGGTACGTTGGGCGTGGGAAGAATTTCGTTAAAAAATTCTTTTCAGTCGAGACACCGCAACACACACACACACACACACACACACACACACACACACACACACACACACACACACACACACACACACAGGTAAACGGACGTCGTCGTTAGAGCCGGGTTTTTCGATTACTCGACGTGCCGATCAATCACCGTCGAACGAAATGTCACAGAGTCACGATCGTAAGCTTGGATTAACTCGTAAAAGATGTAAAGAAAATCTAGTAATGCGACGTCCTTTCGCGTTTTCCACACACATAAGCCTCGTAAATAGGCGCCGTCGTCGGCGTCGGCGTCGAAGCTTCGATGAAATTCATTCATCGAATTTAAAAGTTCAATCGAGCTTAAAAAAATCATATGCGTCGACGGGCGAACTCCGTTCGGGTGTTCTTGAATTTCATGATCCGTTTGATTAGAGAAAATAATATTCATCGCACGTCCATAAAGGTATAAATAAGTTAAAGAAGAGTAAAAAAAAAAAAAAAGAAAAAAAAGAAAAATAAGGGGGAAAGAAAATCGATGAAACGGCGATCGGTTTGGCGCGAAAGATTCGAAGATACTTATTTAAATGAAAAACTCCGCGCGCAATACAATAGTTAGTTTCGCCGAGGCAGTATTCCATTTCGTTACGGTTTGACCGAAATGAAATTTGTGTCTCGGCTCGGCGGCCGACTTCATAGAAATTGGATTTTCAACGTGTCGCATAGACGATCCTTGACAGCGACCGAAACCGTATTCTCTCCCTGTCAACTTTAAAACCGTACACGATCGATCGACGTCCGATCTTATCTAATCTCGACTTAGCAAAGAGCTCGTATAGTTCTTTCTACTCGGTCGTTCGATTTAAACCGAGTTACCCGGTACCATTTTCATGTGCCTTTGGAAGGAGCTATTTTGATTCGTTCGTTCGTCGACGATTACTTTACGCATATTTTTTTATTACGATAAATTCAAACTCAATCGATGACCCTGTTATATCGTACGGATTGAAAGTCGCAATCGATCCTTCGTGCGAAAAAGTAGAAAACGATAATCGACGAGTATACTCACAAAACTCGCAATGGAGACGCGCGCGCGTATTGTCCGTATAAAAAATAGATCGAAAGAAAAAGTAGACGAGAGAGAGAGAGAGAGAGAGAGAGAGAGACACGAGCACGACGTGTCGTTAATTCTCTCCATGCGCAGCCCCAACGCGCGGTAATTTCGCGAATACACGTTCTATTCCCACGGATAGCGACTGCGTAGATTTCGTTCCTCTGCGACGAAAATTTCGACGTCTCGGTTATTTTTTCTCTCTTTCTCTCTCTCTCTCTCTCTCTCTCTCTCTCTCTCTCTCTCTCTCTCTCTCTCTCTCTCTCTCTCTCTCTCTACGTTTTTACTTACGTATGCACGTAAGGGTTTAATCGATCGAAACGGGTAGGTCGAACGAAACGGAACAAATGGAATCGATAATTTCCCCAAGTCTCGCGACAAACCAACCGAAACACGTTCTATCTATCTATGTACGTACGAAGAGAGTCGTAACCGGTGGTAACTAACAGGCTCCTGACTTATTCGAAACCCACACGCAGGAGTAGGAGGAGATCGATCGATCTACCGTAAAAGGAGGAAGAAGAAGAAGAAAAAGAAAAAGGGCGGTAAAACGTAGCTTTTCGAATTTCGCGCCTTTTTCGTCGTACGAGCGATATGGCGCTTACTGCGAACTTACCAAGGAGCGCTAGGATAAATGAATTTTTATGAGGAGAAAGAGACAGAGAGAGAGAGAAGAGAGAGAGAAAAGAGAGAGAGAGAGAGAGAGAGAGAGAGATGGACGAACCGGATGAATCGAATCGCGACGATCGAAAAAGTTTCCGGCGATGAGTATTTTGCGCGGTCAGTGTCACCGGCCCACCGACATTCCCAGCGTCGAGGATGTCAACCGACGTTAGTCCAGACAATGACCGACGATCTCCCTCTCTCCCTCTCTCTCCCTCTCTCTCCCTCTCTCTCCCTCTCTCTCTCGCGACCCTCTAATTTCCTCCCACTCGAGAGGCATACCCTGAAAAACGCACGCATCCACGAGACACGCACGAGAACGATTAAAACGGAGTATCGGAGGAGGGGGGAGAGAACGCGTCGCGAGTTTATTTACGGCGTCTAACTTGATATAAACTATGGGTGAAGAGAGATGCTCCAAAAGTATCCGGCGGACGATCGAACGAAGAGGTAGAGAAGAAGGACGCAACGAAGAAGAGCCAGAACACTCCAGGGAGTCCCGTTTTGTGCACTTGACACGTAGCGACACGTAGACGGCGTTGCCCAGAGCGAGTGAGAGAGAGAGAGAGAGAGAAAGGAAGGGAGGGAGGAAGAGAGAGGGAGAAAGGGAGAAAGAGGGAGAGAGAGAGAGAGAGAAGGCGAACGTGAAAAAGGAAGACCGGAGAATGCAGGAGAGTCCGCTCGGAGATTAGAGATTCGCACGTTCCCCGAAGGGCCGACCGAATAAAATAACCCGTAACGACGTCGAAAGGAAGATATCGGTTCGCGAGAGAGAGAGTGAGAGAGAGAGAGAGAGAGAGAGAGAGAGAGAGAGAGAGAGAAAGAGGTAACTCTTACCTGACTTTGCCACCGCAGAATTGACATGCCGAACCCTGCCATCCCTCGCGACACAAGCAAGTACCATTGACGCAATCCCCGTTGATGCAGGTCTTGCTGTCGCAGCTCGGTTCCGTCGTCGTCGTCGTCGATGAGGAGGAGGAGGCCGCCGTAAGGTGCAGGAGCCAACAGCAGAGCAACGCCGCCCACCAGAGAGGAGGCAAGCATGGCAACGTGATCGCACTGCACTCTTGAAAGCGTGTCAGCTCTACCTGCCGCGAGGGCCGACGGCGTTTCCGACGGTACTTAGACTTATACAGAAACAAAAACATCTGCACGATCTCTGCCATTTTGGTAGGCTTCCATGTCAGAGACAATGGCCGACGGCGACGCACCGAAGAAGAAGAAGAAGAAGAAGAAGAAGACGACACATACGGAAGAGGAACGCACTTTCGCCTCTTTCGAGCGCGACGGTTAACCGTTACTGGCACACTCGTCGTCCCTCGATCGTCGTTCTTGCCTTCTCTGGGTCTCTCGCGCGCCGCTTCTCCGCCACTCACGATCCCTCTTTTCCGCTCGCGCCGCCCTTCCTTCCACTTTCGCACGGTGGTGCTGTCTGTGCATGCTGTGTCTCTTCGAACGACGACGGACGGCGGCGGCGGCGGCGGCGGCAGCGGCAGAGGCTCCCCTTCCCCGACCCTCGATCGCGAGCGCCCTCTGCAAACTCCGAACTCGTCCGAATGACGCCGAACCTTTCCGACCGTAGTATCTCCTCCTTCCACTCGGAACACCCGCCATTTTTTTCAATCTAACCGAGACTCTTCGCCGAAGTTTCCTTCCCAAAAATTCTCCCCGACCGGATCACCAACGGCTATTATCGTTTCGACCAATTTTCCTTTTACCTATACGAATTAAATATCATTTACGACGCCTTTATTTCGCGTCACGTACGTATTGTCGTCGATCGATCGATCGAACGAACGAACGAACGATCGATCATCTCTTACGTACGTCTAACCTCGTTTATATCTCGTCTCTGAAATAAAACTCTGATATGAAAACCGATACGTGCTCGTTCCTACGACGAATCCTAATCAAAATATAACGTATAAATTATTAAAATATATGACCGGAACGCGAACTTTATCGATCGAGCGACGTTTCTTTTACTCGTGGTCCGTCGGAAGCGTCGCGCTCGTTCGGAAGAAAATATCATACCGACGAACGATCGGCAAAGTTCGCGAACGTTCGTACCGATGATAGTAGCGAGAGACCGATCGGTCCCGATCGTCTCCGACGTACGTGCCTTTCCGTGACACTTTACGGAAATAAATGACGTCACTCGTATAGCCGACAACGCGCCGACTCCCGATACGATTCCGAGTGTTAAAACATGCTGCCAGTTGTGTTGCCAGTAATGAAAGGGACGCCGCACGAGAACTACTACGTTTCCTCGACGGTGTTATTACCGTCGTTTCTCTAACTAACGAGGCTTATCGGTATCGTACTTGCTACGCATAAATTCCTCTTCCCCGACTAAGCTTTCCCACTGTTGCTTACAATCGTATCCGAATAAAATGGAAAAAAAATGCTTTTATTATAAAAAAAAATTACCGCGTAATATCGACGGATTCTCGATATCCCGAAGCGTATGTACGTTTCTCACGAAGGATGTCGAACGTTTAGCGTTTTATTTTCTTTTTTTTTTTTTACGTTCATTTTTAACGCATATCGTGTCCCTACTTTTGCCCGACGTTACAGTGCTACACCATATGTTTATCCGTATCTATACGCACGCACGCACACATGTATACAAACGTGAAACGAACGATACAAAATTGCGAAGAACAAAAAAAAAAAAGAATGTCGTAACGTAAATACGTGTAAACAAATATTTATCGGCAATCGTTTCGGCATATCTTTCGGCAAATCTACGTCTAAATTTCTTTTATACAAATTTTATCTAAATTTTATCTAAATTTATATCCTCAAATTTTCTCTCTTCCTTTTTATATATTTTTTTTTTTTTTTTTGTAAAATTCATCGGTACCCATAAAAAATGATGTCCGTTCGCGCGTGCAATTAATTCTTTACCGTTGAAAAAATGCCTGAATGATCGGCCTCTTGTCGGCTCGTAAAATACATCGAAGGGAATAGAAGGTATTATATTATAATTCGGCTAATCTAAAAATGGCAGGAAAGAAGAAAGGCGGAAAAGGAGGCAAGAAGGGAAAGAAAGAATCGAAACTAATCGACGAGCATCAACTCCGTCGCGATTTAAGAGGGAGAATGAAAGCGGCTGATTTAGATATGGACGAGGGAGTAGAAGACAAACAACCTGAAAAAGTAGCCGCGGAAGTTTCTTCGGATATTAGAATCGGTGGTATAGAGGGGTAAATTTTCCAAGCGAAATTAATTAGACGTTTACGATAGGGAATGAAATATTTTACGAAGAACGATCTCAAAGTATAATCTTTGAAGATTATAATTGATACCCGTTGAAATAGATAAGAGAAGGAAGATTATAACTACGAAGCAAAACAAGATATCGAAATACATATACTTCCTTAATTTTCGTTTATAGAGGAGGTACGTATTCCACGCTCGTAATACTCAATCACAAGGGAGAGAAATTGATAGAAGTTAAGGGCCCCGGTACCAATCATTGGGTAATTATGATCGTGACATATAACGAAAGACCTTAAATATAATACCACGATTGGCAAAGTATTAAATGAAACGTTACGAATTGAAAAATTAGGTCCTTGGGATGGAAGAAACGGCAGCTAGGATTAACGCGATGATAGAACACGGGAAAGAGCTATTGGACGTACCGAAAACCGTTCCCTTGGACTGCGTGGTATTTATTTCAGTGGCATGAAAAAAATTGCGAACGATCGAAAAATATAAATTTTTGTAGGGCCTAAGCCTGAGCGGTTGCGAGGAAGAGACTACGAATAATCTTTTGACTGGTACGCTTTTGAAGGAATATCCAAACGCTGCTAAAGATTATTACGTTAGTTCGGACACGCTAGGTAGTCTCAAAACTGGTTTGGAGAACGGTGGGATCGTACTGATAGCTGGAACAGGAAGCAATGCTCTACTGATCAATCCTGATGGGAAAACTCACGGATGCGGTGGATGGGGTTATATGATGGGAGACGAAGGCAGCGGTAAATATATATATATATATATATATATATATATATATATATAACGAAATTAATGAATTTTCTAAATGTTCCTAAGCGTTATACTGCGAGGATTATCGATTTTTTTCGATTCGTAGCATATTGGATCGCACACCGAGGCTGCAAATACGTATTCGACGACATAGACGACCTAGCGAAGTCACCTCATCCCATTTCTTACATTTGGCCGGCGATGAGAGACTTTTTCCAAGTTAAAGACAGAGCGGACATGTTACCCCATTTGTATTCGAATTTCGACAAGAGTAAATTCTCTATGTTCGCTAAGGAAATTGCGATCGGTTGCGAGAAAGAGGATCCCCTTTGTCTCGCTATATTTGAAGAAACTGGTCGACTTCTCGCCCGGCATATCGTCGCACTTTCCAAGAAAGCCCATAACGTGAGCTTAGATCGACAAAAATATTCCTACCTACGTCAAATTCCGCTTAACCCCTACATACGTGTTTATATTTCCTCGTATTTTGTAGGATCTTAAACTATGTCACGGTGGTCTCAAAGCGATATGCGTTGGTTCCGTTTGGAAATCGTGGAAATTCATGAAGGAGGGTTTCATCGACGAAATTCATAGCGGATTGATAGTCGATGAACTTAGTCTTCTCAATTTAACGGCCACGTCCGCGTTGGGATCGTCCTATCTGGCTGCCGAAAAGATCGATTGCCCTTTCGTTAAGCCATACGACGAAAACGTGCAAGTCTTTTTCCATTATAAACGCGATAATTACGGTAAAATTGAAAATCAACGACAAAGTCAGACGAGACGATGCATCAAAAATGATAAAGACGAAACTATCGAAATGGCTACGACTATCTGTTAAATCGGAATAATTTAATTATCTCCGTCCGAGATAATCGAGGATTAAATCGATACGAACCAATGATGCCAATTTAACGACTATTAAAGCGTGCGATATTTCTAAAGTTGTAACGGTCATACGAAATTAATAAAACACATTAATACGAACTTTAATATCTGCGATCGTTTTATAATTGAATGGATATTTTAATACGTAATAATAATTGTAATTTGAAGATATGAAAAGAAAAGTGAATTTAAAAAATTGAAGTACGATTCGGACGTGGCGCCAAGGAGTACGGCTTTTAAAACGTACAAAATTAAAATGTCCTTTTTAACCTGTAATTGATTTCATTCGAAATTTCGTAACATTGAAAACTTTTTTTTTTTTTTTAAAGGAAATGATGGGAATAAAGAAACTTTGGGATATCTTTTGGGAATCCATATATCAGGCCACTGGAGTTATCGTTAAAATCATACTTTATGTTATTCTTTTTTTCCTCAGTTTAATGTTCTTTATCGCGTCCACGGGTGCAACTGTATTTTTTATCTTATATCTTCTCGGATATGTACCGACAGAAATCGACGAACATAGCGATCATAGATGAACTAACTGGAAAAGAAACAGGTATGCACTATATATGTGTGTGTGTGTGTGTGCGTGTGTGGATCCGTACATATGTATACCACTCCACACGTAACGTAAAGGCTACGTAAATAATTGAATTTTTCATCGAGTTAGAATGTTTCCAATTTGAGTCTTTATAAAAAATTTTTTCCAGACGGAAACTCGCTTAAAAATTCTACATAAAAGCATTCTAGCTTATAAATGTGACAAAAATACAATGAAATGAAACATTTATCACCGAGAAGAAAAAGTTATTCTTCGTTGCGCTGCGCAGTCTTAAAAACGCATATGTAAACGGCCGACCATAAAATAAAAGGAATTACAGGCTAATATTTGAGGGCGCCATTCGCAATTATCGCGAACATTTTTTATATTACTATAAGCATATACTTGAAATAACATCAACAATGATATTGTATGAAAAATATATTCATGTAAGCGTATCACAATATCTCGTGTACATTATAACATTTATAACTTGTACACATATCATTTAATTATAACTCTTCTTTTCGTTTTTTTTTTCCAAGTTTTACAATTCCTTTCTTACTTTCATTCTTATACCAAGGACTGAGTTCAAACAATTTTATTCTTTCTCTCTTAACTGCGTAGGAGCGACATCGTAACCGAACACATATAGAATCAGCTATTTATGAACACAGGTCTTGGTAAATGTCACAATACTCATATCAAATATAAATTTTTAGGTTTCTTTTTTCTTGCGTTAAAATTCATACAAAATGAATCAATGATGAACTAATCTGTACATAATTACATAAGAATGTCTCATTCGGTTTCTTTATATTTATATTTATAACAACTTATATATTCCAATACGAGGAGAATAATTTTATTAAATAAAATCGTTTTCAGTGCTTTATGATTATTTTTAGTTCTTCAAAGCCGTTCATTTTTTAAAATATACTTGGACATTTAGTACCATACTCTTAATTATTATCCTATGTTAACGACAAGTTTGTCATATTGAATGACATTAAATATCTTGTTTCTTTAAAAAACATAGAAATTTGTTTAAATTATTTCGTTTGACAACTGGCATATCGCATGATTGCTTATTTTATTACAACAAAGTAAATATATTCTCATTTAGAAAATTCGATCTTTTATAAATTTATGAAAATGCGTCTCTATTCTATTTTTTCTTTTATATATATGTATATATATATATATAATTTTTTTTTCTTGAAATATTGGAAATTTTGTTTTGACAGAATTTGCACTACTCAAACTTTCCACTTTAATGCAAATAAATTTCTTGTATTAATTAAATGTTTCAATTACGACTATGCGCAATGTTACAAGATCGGAATTTTTAAAGCAACATTAATTATCTAAAACATTGTAATTTTGTTCGTATCTACTATGGAAAAAAAACATTAATTGTCATATATATATATCTTTTTGTTACTTTAAAAAAATAATTTAGATAAATAAGATATTGTCATTGAATATGTCATAAGATACATTCGCTTGTGCTGAAAATTTTATTACATTTCTGATGATGTCATCCTGTTAAGTGACTAGCCAAAGTAATGCTTTCCTACATGGTTACATTCGTCTTGTTTCATTCTTTGAATGTAATTGAACTTAACACTATGTAATACGTTTAAAGCAGTTGGTTGCATGTTTCTCAAAAATATGTGAGCATTGTATTTTTAACAAAAGACATTGCACTCATTTTAATGTAATAATAATAATAATAATAATAATAATAATAATAATAATAATAATAATAATAATAATAATAATAATAGTAGTAGTAATAATAATAATAATAATAATAGCAATGCTATAATATAATAAAAAAAAAATATTTATAGTCATAACCGGTTTAATAAGAATGACACCTACTCAATTTGATCACAGTATTTTCATATAAGGCTTCATTAAGAATTGATATAGAATTATCTATTTTCTATTTCTCCGATAATAAGCTATGAGGTAAGAATCAGTAAAAGTATGCAAGATGTTAATATCAGTGCTTTAAGTCGAATATTTCTATAAGTAATGGCTCTACGCTAGATGGATTTACATTTAAATAAACGTTAACAACCTCGTCGTTCAATCTATGGAGTTCAGAAATCTTTTGAATTAATTTTAGAAAAGTGGATTTAGCTTCGCAACCTGGATAAACACTTTCCAAGTATCGTCTCAGAAGATAATAATACGAATTCTGTAAATCGAAAATAAACAAAAGGAAGAATGTTATGAAATCGTTTGATATAGTTAGTTCTCTCTCTCTCTCTCTTTCTCTCTTCAGATTTTAATATGCATTTACTTACCTGCTCCAACTTAATTACATCGCTGTGTACAACTTTTGGTCTATCAGGTGTGAATAGAGCAATTGCACTTAGAATTAAAATTATATTTTCGTCTCTCCATCGTGGATCGAACGTTCTAACAAATTTTGCATGTTCGGCATACAAATTACCTTTTGCCTCCTTTAAAACATCTACTTTTATATTCGACATTCTTTCTTGGCTATGAGGTATTTTCCACATATCTTTATCCGGATCGTAATTAAGTGCCGATCTTAGGATCATCATTTCTGTACATCCACCTTTCAATAGAGCTAATTGATCTTCCTGGCACATATTTTTAAAGGCATTCATCTTTTTGGACATTTTTATAAGACGCCGTATTGCTATAGCCGTTAAATTGATAACATCCAACAACATAGGATCGGACTGTCCGAAACTTCCCTAGAAAATAGATCGTAACGTTAAACGATTAAACAGATATTACTATGCGCCAAGGAATGCCAATAATAATTTAATTTTAATATCCAATAACGAATTACTTTAAATTTGCATTCTTCTCCAACTAAGTTTGTTATATCGTCGTCTAATGGGGCTAATAGCGCTTTATTAGCTACTATTAATTCATTTAACTTTGCTCTTTCAGCATCGTTTAGTTCTCTGGTGCTTTGATTCCCGCCAAGAGCAGAATACGCTGAAAATTCCAATTTAATAGCTTCGCACAATATCGACTCGATCGAATTGGCAGCAATTGGTATTCTAAAAAATATTTTATACCTCGTCAATAAACATTTATATAACATCTTTCAAATATAATTAAATCGAATGAATACTTAGTTCACCTTTGTACGTCTTGGAGTACATCTTTAGTAACGTCAGCTGTCGTCTTATTCGTACTCGGTTCCGTATCTTTAGTCTTGTAATTTCCAGTATTTTTATACGTTATTAGATCCGTTAATATTGGATTTTCGACGTGGCTATGTTTGCTCTTGTATTGCTGTTTACTCGTAGAAACGGAAACTTGCTGCTCTTCCATCGCGTCCTCTTCCGGTTGAGAACTTAACTGTTCCGTAGAATCTACGTCGTCGCTATCGATGCTATTTTCTTTAAAAAATTGGGAGATTTGCGGATCCGCCGCCAATCTATTAACCATTACCGGATCCGTCATAATCTTCAAAATTAAATTTCTATCTTGAAATATTTTTGCAACTAGATGCGGATTGTTGACAAATTTCATAACCAGTCCTGGATTTTGCGTAAATTTATTAACTAAATCGTTCCCTTTGGGGCACATTTCTTTCGGCCTCTGACACGCTGTACTTTCTTCGGCAAACGTTTGTACGTTGGTATGAGAGACGGGACTTAAATTCAATTGCGCGGCTTCTACATTCGAGGTACAGTCGATGAACGTAGAGGGACCACTTTCAGGGCTCTGTTCGTACTTGCAATAACTTGCCGTACTGTCTTCGTACTCGTGGGTATAGCGTGGCGACTGATTGCTCGAATTACCAAAATTGGAATCAAATTCTAACAAATTCTGATCAAATTTTCGTGAATTCACGGACACACTTTTGTCGTTTCCCGCGGATCGAGACGCAAGATCAAATTCGTTGAACCTCGTTCGACCTTGTATAGGCGAATGAGACGCAATTCTTCTAGAGTCTACGTCGGTGTTGGGTTCTTCGTATTGCGAGATTAACTCGTACTTGACGAAGTTGCACTTAGTACTATAGGAATCCTTTAGCATATCTAAAGTTTTAGATCCTGTTATATTCCCGCTTTCAGGAGGGCTAGAAGGACTCGGAACGCTAGCCGCGGTAACCGGACTCATATTCTCCATAGGATTTTGCCTACCCGCGTCCAAGTCCGCGTACTTTTTATCGGACTCCCAAAAGTAAGTATCGGATACTGTAGATGCGACCGAATTCACAGACATAGCCGTATCCTCGTAGGTACAATCCTCCACGCAATCCTTCTTAATTTTAGAAGCTTTAACGTTATCGTTTTGTGGGCGCTTCTTGGCACGATTCTGTTCTATCTTCTGACGCTTTAATACCTTGTCCTCCTCCGACATGATGTATTCCTTGCGCATACCAATACTGAAACACTTATCCAAGCGGCATTTTTGACAAAAACGTCTGGTAACCGACGTGATGCTACAGTTTTCTGTAAAAGGACACCGGAAATCCTATAAGAAGAAACAAAAAAAAAAAAAAAAAAAAAAAAAGGAAAAGAAAATGAAAATGACAGCTCAAGCCAGACGCATAGGAAGGATAGTATAGATAATATATCGGTGGAACGTTAAACGATCGTTCGTCGATCGAATCTAAATGTTTGTCACCTTATTTTTAAGAGCGTTTCTCCTGAAGAAGGCCTTACAACTTTCACAGGAGACCGCATTGAAATTGTATCCCAAGGCGCGATCGCCGCAAACACCGCATATCTTGTTGGCTTCTCTCGCCGGTTGTTCATCTTCCATTTCTCGAGAATGCACGGTTTACCAAGCGATTAGCACCTCTTATCTAACGCACCATTATCCCTGCTTGAAATAGCGTTTCTTTCACTGACTGATTCATGTCAAACATGATATATTTTATATTTGTTATTGTCGCGTAACTACTGTCGACGTGAATCCTAATCGTTCACTTTCTTCGTAAGCCCGCCAGCATCTTTGCTCCAACGCCCCGGATCTACGAGATGCCGCTTGAAAAGCTTTAAGTGATAAACCAAATAAAGTGCTCAATTGGTAGTCACTTGGGAGTCGTTAACGGGGCGGTGCACATAAACCTGTCACACACGTATTGCCCACAGTTCTCCGTCGCTTCGCTTACTTCTCTTCCCCTCCCCTCCCCCCACCACCTCGCCCCAACCCTCCGCTCATTTTTATCTAGTTTCTCTTTTTTTCAATCGAACGCATCGAACGAACGTGCTTTCGATATTACGCAGCCGTGCTCTCTGATATCGGTAAGGTGCATAGGTCATAAGAAAATCTAAGACCCGAGAGAAGAGAGAAAACTACAATACGTATTTCGTAACTATTTTATTTTTTCATTACTATATCGCGTTATCGAGTTAATAAAGATTTCTTTGTGATACAAAGTTTGTGCCTTAAGAGAAAGGTTTCTTTATTCGAACGGAAACGTATTTCGTCATCGTATCACTCACGCCCCTTCCCTACTTTTTCCTACTTTATCAACTTCCTATTACTTATTTATTTCCATATCTCTACGACACATGGACATTATTTGAGGTTATAATCTTACGAACGTGCCCACCGTCGATAAGAAGAAAAACTATTTGGAGCGTACGTCGAATTTTCAATAACGTCGATAGGTCTTATAGGTTAAATTGAAAAAAAAAAAAAAAAAGGGAAAAAGAAAAAAGTGCAATCGAATCGATTTGTCAAGACAAAATGTAAAATAAGAAAGTGATAGACGGAGTAGCCATATTGCTATTACGATCGACTCTATTCGCGATTATTCTCGCGTCGGATTCGACGTAATTGTAAACTTATTTATTTGTTCGATCATAACCGATATCTCGACCAAGAGATACGACTTTCTTCCCCCTCCCCCCATACTTTCAATGTTCTCGAAGGATTGATAATCACATTTTATTTAGAACAAAATTCTCATAAAACAATAATTCGATAATTTCGATGGGATATATCCTTAGGGAGATTAAACGTGAATATATTTCGATATGGGAGAGCATGTTTTCTAAAAGGATATTTTAAAAATGAATTATAATAATATATGTAGGAGACGCAAGTAATAGACTTACGGCAATAGGTCGATACGTCGTAACGATCTTTCCGATCTTATCGATAAAAGAAATGATGCAAAAAGTCGATGGTGTCGTTGAGGAGCGGGACTTTCGTTTTCATAAAGAGTTCGATACAAAAATCAGACTACTTGATATTTTTGATTATAAGTACGGCACAGGTGTGGTTATCACACAGGAGATATCAAAATTTGTACAATCGCTTTTCGTTGACTCTTAAAGGATATATACTCGTAAATGTATCGTTTATGTTATTGTTACGATCTATCTACACTTTACACGAATCGAATCGATTTAATTATCAATGATGTTACTCTAATACTGATATCATTATCATTTAATTCTGGGAATATTACTTGGATAAATACGAAACGAATATTCGACGATAATTAATTTGCAAACATTGATATCGTTTACATACGCCTGTATATAATAATTTTACAATCTGTTTGCTGTTATCGCGTTCGTCGATATACAATGGATTAAAATAAAAAAAAAAAAAAGAAAGAAAATAGATCCAAAGAAAAATTCATTGTCTGATTTAATAACACAAAACGTACGCAAGTTTTACTTTCCATGTTTTATCCAACGTATATATATATCTAAAAATACCAGAGAATAATATTTTATACGATTGTACAAATATCCAATATCCAGATCTAAAAGTTTCATTACATTTTGACTTAATCTATACATATAAATTTGTGCATCGTAAATCTCTGAAAATATTAGATGCTATCACGATTTTACTGCATTTCTTAATAAGAATATCAGTTTATAACGATACAATTATAAATCGCGTGTAAACGTAAATATCTTATTTGGTTTAATCGATATATCGTATCGTCAAAGGCACACACGATAATACTAAAAGGTAACGCTTTACGATATGTAAAAAGATTCATAAAATATATATATGTGTGTGTGGGTGTGTGTGTGTGTGTGTACGTATGTATATATACACATACACACGCGCTAAATGCAACGTGCAACCAGTTTTACGCATATAATACATAAAAACTGGAGTCTACCTAATACGCGTGTATCTCTTTCCATGTAATAAAGGCACTTTAGAGAATCTTATGTGTACGTATCTTAAAAAGATAAAATTTGTTAAGTATCCTTAAACGTTAACGATGGCACGGCATGCGTTCCATTATTCGGCAGTGTACTTATTAAAATTACGTGTGATTTTTCATGTGAATACACAATTAATATAAATCTCTCGAGTAGAGAACAATTTCGCCCTTATGACACATTCGTTTTGTTATTATTCATTTCGAGGGTGTACCGGTTAATTTCGTGCTTCCCGTTTGTGCACCCCCCGTATAGAGGACCAAGTCTTTCTTCATATAACACGTTACGATTTCTTCGACGCTAGAGAACGATGTCTCGTTTACCTTCACAGATCCCAAAGCATATCTAAGTATTACATTAGAAAATTTCGTGATTCGTCATTGCAAGTCAAATATATATATATATAATATATATAATATATATATATATTACGATCGAAAAAAAAAAATAAATAAATAATACTCCAAAATGTCGTACCTATTGTCGGATCTCTTTCTAACCGGAATATTGTATACTCTATCTTTGCACCAAAGCACCAAAGCTAATGGACTGTTTACGTTCGTTGTCGAAGGTCTCAAAAGAAAATATCCATCGTCTTGCGAATTACCGTAATTACCTTCTGTAACACCATCAATAGAATTAATATTAATGAAGTATACGAAGTACCGGATAACTTGCAACATTGTTTTTCTCTTGGACATATACCGAATAATATTACGATACGTACGTTCGGTAATGAGTACTATGGCTTGTTCTCGCGTAACATTGTGAAACCAAGGCTTGTCAACGTAAGACAATCGGTCTGGCGGTGGTGGTAACGGTCTCGTAGCTCTCTCGCTTAATAACGAAGTATTACTACCAGAATGTGGTAGAGTCGCCGACTTTTTCTCCGGTGAACGCTCTGAAACAATTCAAATTATGATCGAACGAGATAATAATCGCCCAACGAACGCTTCCCACGTAGTATAGGAAGTCCGTTGGAAAAAAAAAAAAAAAAAAAAGAGAAAAAAGAAAATAAAAACATATTTCTTTTTGTTTATTACTAACTCGCTAAATTAAGACGTGCTTGCGTCAGAGCTGCCTGAGTCAGACATTCGGAAAGGCTTGCCTGTCGACGTGCCGCAGTGTTCAAAGACACGTTTCTCTTGCTATCGGTTATTATAGTTGCCATGGTTTATCGATCGAATACGTTTCAGAATAAAATATCCAATGTTAGATGGAATATTTGAAAATGATAGGGGGGATTCATGCGTTTAACGATAGTACGTGTACGTCCTACGTCGTCGTTCGTTCGATCTCCATCCAAATATTTATTTATTTATCGGAGCTTTCGAAAAAAAAAAAAAGAAAAGAAAAAAATCGAATCGAACGATCGACGATTCGCGAATATGGTACGAACGAAAACGTAAACGTTTTAGGAGGGAGAACAAAAAACGTATAGAAGTCGCGCACGATTGACAGATTTACGAAAACGTAAAGATGTCAGATTTCAGGATTTTCCAGCTAAACAAGACTATCTCTCTCTCTCTCTCTCTCTCTCTCTCTCTCTCTCTGTCTCAACTGTGTGTGTGTATGTTTATTCGTCGCTCGCACGGTAATACCATCGATTCGATCGATTCGATTACATTTGCTTCGAAACTTGATAAGCTTGGAATATCATTGAGTCACGACGATCCCTTCTGATCGTAGTTCGTAGTGACGATCGTACCAAGTTATAACAAACAATCGACTATTTCGTGAAATATTTCAAATAAATCCGACGCGAAAATATAATGTGTAAATTTTAATGTTTCCCCGTTTACACTCGCCGTTATCTTCCAACACGGAGAACCTTCGAAAGAAGAAACGATCGCAAGTGCATCGCACGAAAAACTGCAGGAGACTGAGGAACGCGCGACGTTTCGACGGAATGCCTTTAAACGGTGGAAAAGAATCGAGCAAGTCGTGACACACTCCGTTGGTCTCTCTCGGCATGGGGTATAAAGTTTCACGAGCCATTTAGAAATAACCATCGAAATAGATTCCTTTTACACAGTCCATATATATATTAGTTCTTAGGAACTAATGCTCTTTTAAAGGTTTTATTCCGTCATGCGTACCAAATAACGTGCTTTGCGATAATTTCATATACCTGGGGGATCTGGCGGTTGAGAATAGCAACATCTAGAAAGACCTCTCTTGATCCTTACTATCATATCGGAGACCTCATCGGCCAGGCGTTCACCTAAACCTCCTAAGAGATGTTTGCTTAGCCTGAGATAAAAGCAGGAACACATTCCATCACACTATTTCGAAATCTTCTTATTATCGAGGGCACAACTATTTTTATACACGCACCCGATAACCGGAGTATTCCTATAACGACGTTTCTTTATATATCGTAAAAATATTCGCTCGAACGTTTATCACATTTTCACGTAGGTCGTTAAACGTAGGATGATATTACGATCGCATTTGCCAATACGAACGTATTGGAAATCGTAACGCGTTGCTCTCGTTAATTTTGACGTCGGACTCGGGTCTATCGACATTTTTGTGAAAAATCAAACGGCGAAATCAAAATCGATCGATCGATCGATCGTGAGTGAATGAGTGAATGAGTGAGTGAGTGCGTTAAATAAACAGGACGATAGTCGGTGGTCGACTGACAGAAATCGCAAAGCGCATCAAGTTGCATGACAGAGAGAGAGAGTCCGTAGGAGAGTCGGTTATTACCACCATTTGTCGCACACATGTTCGTGGGAAGCCAGTAACCATTATACTTTTTCTTATTTCCTTTCGACTGTAGTCCGCGTTTTTTCCCCTTCGTCACGTAATACGATGATTCTTCTTTCGCTATCCTTAACGCGTCCTTAATCTTTTCCATTTCTTTATCCTCGGGATATAAATCATGGGAGGGCATTGTTGAAGGAAAGAACAACAACGTTCGACGACTTCAACGACAACGACTCATCTCAACTAACTCTCGTAACGAACTTATGAGATACCAACCATTGTTCGCGTTGTTCGATTTTGTTCGATGAAACGTTAAAGGCAACGTGGTGGGAAGTTTAACTGGCAAAGGCGGTGGCAGATCGTCTCCGCTGCTCGGTGATTTTTTGATAAGGTTTAAATAATCATCGTCGTCTTCGGGCTACAATCACAAAATATTAGCGTTAACGAGAGAATGGGAAGGTTGTGCTTATATAAAAAAAAAAAAAAAAAAAAAAAAAAAAAAATATGTATAAAAAATATACCGTTTCCGTAATGGATTCGTAAATCTCATATGGCTGCTCCTCCTCCTCCTCGCAGCTGGTCGTACTCGACATTTGATAAATGCTCTCCACGGAACTTTGTGGACCGCTGGTCAACGACTGTTTGCTGTCGATCCTAGAGATAATGGACTTTTGATTTTGTTCTATTATTTGCTCGTCGAATTTTTCGTATTCGTCCTCGCTTTCGTTTTGCCGCGTTGGTAAATTCGCAATCAGATCTAAATTTCTTATAGAAATGGACGGTTTCGTCGGCTCTTTCTCGTTTTTTCCTATCCTGGTAAAACTTTGATCGACGCTTTTCTTAGGTGCCGGTGGAGGTGGAACGGCCATTCTTCCTAAAAAGAAAGAAAGCAAAAAAAAAAAAAAAAAAAAACGCCGAATGTAAAAATACAGGACGATTCGTTCGATATTTTCTAGCGAATGTTATCGCCGTACGGAGCCAGTTTCGGCGAAGCGAACGGAACTCCTATTCACGGGACTCCTCTTTAATGGCCAAATAGATCCGATAAGAAAAGGGCAATTCGAACTAACTTTGTACATCGCTGCTCGGTGGTCTCGCTTTCGTCTTGGATTCGTCGTGTAAAAATGACTTTTGCGGTTGTTTGGAAATCGTTGGAACGTGCTGTGGTATCCTCTTAGAAATCAATATTTCGGGTTTTGGCTTGAGCACCGGTTTCATCGAATTTCTCAATTGCAATTGTTCCTTCAATTGTTCGGCCAAAGTTTTCTCGATCGTTCCGTGCAATCTAGAGAAATTTTTTTGAGGCATATTCGTCACGTTATCTTGATAATTAACGTAAACCGTTTCGGCGTCCAAGGTCGATTCGAAATTCGCATAAGTTGTCTCCCCGTCTTGTCTTCTCGTATCGTCGTCCACGACGATTGGCGCGTTCGCGTTAACGTTTTTCATCTTCCTCGATACGGTACGATCGTTTTCGTAATTCGGATTAATTCTATTAACATTGACGTTTCTCGTGTCGGTAAAAGCGTTATTTTCTTCCGGTATCTCGTCCTCGAAATCTGTGTCCCAGGAACTTGTATCGCTCATGTGATCATCGTTCTGCTGTTCCGTTTCAACGATTTTCTCCTGTAGAAATGTCTCCGGGAATTTCTTGACCTTTTCAACGAGCGTAAAAAGTTCCCTGAAAATACGATATCCCATATATCATAATCGTAAGGATGAGACACAATTGCAATCGGTTCTTTTTACTTCGCAACGAGCCATTTCGTCGCGGCCGAGAGCGGATATTCGCTCATAAACACACTTGGACTCGTCGAATTGACGACGGTGCGACGTTGAAGGATAAAAAGTACAACCCACACGCGATGCAATTACCACTTATGTAAATCTTGTACGCCTCGAACGATTATCGGGTTTAAACGTATCAATAAACGTACCGATTCCATCGAATACGCAACTTTGAAAATTACCTCGGATCGATTCGCGTGACGTCATAGAATCGATCGATCGATCGATCGATCAAAGAAGGCAACAAATGCGCGTTAAAATTATTACACGTTCTTAGATGACACAGAGTAATCTTATTGTTAGCTAGCGTTTCGCGTTGATGCTATTTAAAGCAGTATTCCGCGATAATGTTATCGTTATTATACATGTCTATATAATATTATATCTATACGTAGACGCGTATATACGCGAAAGGTCTCTGATGAGCGTAGGATATGGATGTTCGGCATTATGGATCGTGCTGCTGTAGTTGTAAGCACGTAAAAGACAATGGCAAAGAAACCAAATCGATAAACACGTGATGCCATATACACGTTTGTATATATATATCAATAACAATAGCATCGTCGACTTGGCTTCGCGAATGCAGAAGCAAAGAGGGGAAAAAAATGTGAAGACGTGCCGTAAACCTGCGCGTTATTTAAAAAATAACCGTATCGAAGGATCCCGTTAATCCGCGATGTCAGAATGTCGAATTAATGGGACGTTCGAATTCATTGGAAATAAATACGCGCATTAACATCTCTTGTAAAATTCAAATCGTGTAGCTTCGTTTTTCTTACCGTATCAAATAACTGGTGAGGTCACTCTTCCATAGAGCCAACTTCCCCTCAGTCAAGTGCTGGAATAATTAGAATCAATTAAGATCGGCTAAAGAGGGCGCGTGCCATTTGAGTAGCCAAAATGCGGCTGTGACCGGAAAGAGGCGTAACTCGAGTTGATAAAGACAATAAAAAAAAAAAAAAAAAAAAAAAAAAAAAATAAGAAAAAACAAGGAAATAAAATAAATAATAAAAGAGAGAAAGGAAAAAAGGAAAGAAAATTACACGATAATCAACGAAAGATAAATTATCGTCCATTCATTTTCATCGTCGGACTTTCGAGTTCGAGGGAAGATCGTGAATTTTTAAAGATCCGAACGCGACTTATCCAGCGCGCTACCGACGACGCTTCGTTTTAATCGTTCGTCGTGCGCGTTCAACGTTGAACGAGAGGAAATCTAAAGAGGAAACATAAAAAAAAAAAAAAAAAGAAAAAGCGCATACCCAAGAGTCGGCAAGAACATCGAACGATTACAAAACCGTACACCGACTCGCGTATACTTACTAACAACTCGTCACCGTCGATTTGCCGTTTCGAAATTGCCGTACAGCATTCTTCCAGGCCATTCTATAAAAAAAAAAAAATGTAAAAATAACGTATCAAATAAACCTTGATATCGAATCACTTTCGGGCGACTTCAGCAAATATTTCAGCTAAAATGAACTATGCGTAAAGGAACACGCCGATGTGCGTGTGCGTGTGTGTGTATCTTGGATAGTACTTAAGTCACAGATAAATTTCAATTTGTTACTTTAAAGTAACAAATTTTAATTTAATCCACGATACTTTGAAATACGTATTTTTACGTTACGCTCGGATCAGTACCGGGATTCGTCGAATATATAAAAGTATTACTTTGATAAAGGAAAAAGAAAAAAAAAAGAAAACGTCCGTAACATTGTAAATCTAAACAAAAAAAGGTAAGAAATAAAACGAATAGAAATGTTGACTCGTTCATTAGAAAAAAAAAAAAAGAATATATAAAAAAATAAAAAACAGAAAAAAAAATCGAACGAATCTCCGAGTGAATTTTCAATTCAATTCTACTTTCCTATTAGTCCGCTTATTCCTTTTTAATTTGCTCTGATCGCCTATCTGAAAAATGTTAAGTACATATTTCTCTCTCTCTCTCTCTTTCTCTCTCTCTCTCTCTCCCTCTCTCTCTCTATCCACCTATCCTTCTGGCTTTTCTTCATCTTATTTTTTTTTCTAAATGACGTCGAGAGTCCGAGAATTGATACGATCAGGTGGAACAGGTATGCTCCGAGAGGTGGATGCACCGAACCCTCGCGTAAATGTTTTTTTTTTCCCACGAGGAAAGATCGTATAACGGATGAGAGCTTAATCATCGTCGTAGTCGTAGTCGTCATCGGAGTTTACTCACCTTTCGTAGCAAACACAAGACGTCGTTCGTACTCCATGTAGATATGTTTTCGAGGGCGTCGCTTCGAGACAATTTCTTGGACATCGCACCGCGATTCGAACGCGCCCGTTGCAAAAACAGCGTCGCACGTGTTCACCGCTCAGGCGCATCTGCATCGGCTTTTTATGGGCGAGGTGTCTGACAGTCTCCTCGTTCCTTTTAATTTTTCCTCCTCCCGCCGCCACCGCCACCGCCACCGCCATCGCCACCGTGGCTTCCTTCTTTCTTTCCTCTTTCTCCCTCTCATTCGTCATCTATCGTCTTCTCTTTCTCTCGCACGCGAGATCATTACTACGTCTCGCTTTCTCTATCGCGATAGCGTTAGACCGTTCACCGGTCTTACGATTGGTCACTTCGTACAGGCACACCTAATACTACGTTATAAAGGTACGTTCACAAAGCTATACCCGTCGTTCTGTTTTTTTTCGTTTTCTTTTTCTCTTTCCTCGTTCCTCGTCGCGAAACGCGAAAAGGTAAAGTAGAAACACTTCTTCACGTGATCTATCAACGGATGCTCGTAAACGATCGTTAAATGTCATCGTCGGTTCGAAATATATAACGAATCGAAGGATCGTTAGAGGAAATAACTATACAGAGGATACGTCTCTCTGGTTTATCATCGAAAAATATTAAAATCTATGATCGAATCGTTGAGTTACGTTAAACCCGATCGTAATTTACCGCGAACTTACGCTCTCGTTTATTCCTCTCTGTGATTGGTTCACGATAGACCAATCGCGAAGCTTGGTAATTCTAAGCCTCCATAAGAGTGATAACTCCGGTCGCGTAGCCATGATGCTCGTGATCGCTAGTCGTTTGTTCGCAAGAACGAGCAATTTATCGCATTTACCAGTGAACGTTTCTCAAGAATAATACGTTTTTCTAACTGTTCCGCTACAATATTAATAAGTGACAGGATGACTGTCACCGTTTTAAATACCACACCGGAATACGTTGAATTCATCAAGTAAGTAAACGCCCTTTTCATTGTCTCTTCTAAAAATGCTTTAAATTTTTATTATATCTCATTATTATCGTTTCATTTACAATTGTCTTATTTTATTGCTTTGTTCGAACTATTATCGATTTAACCTCAAGCTCATTATCGTCGATAGAAATTATTTCCTCTTTATTGATCTGTTCGATATCGATTGTATTTCAACCTGCCATTTTTCTCTCTTCTTCTTCTTCTTCTTCTTCTTCTTCTTTCTTTTTTCTTTTTGATCGCACGCGTTGTGCTCTACCGTAAAGAGCAAAGAGCAGCAAAGATTTTTTATTACATGAGAATATTATTTTTATATTCAAGGTCCAAAGATCTATCCGTTATTCACTTTTTCGCACCATGGGCAGAACAGTGCAAACAAATAAACGACGTTCTAGAAGAAATGTTATCATTGACAGAGTACAAAAAGGTCAAGTTTGCGATGATAGAGGCAGAAAATTTACCTGAAGTTTCTTTAAAAGCTGGCATCGCCGCCGTACCAACAGTTTTATTATACAAAGACGAGGAAATAATAGATAGAATCGACGGAGTTAATCCTGCGTTATTGATTGAAAAAGTTAAGAAACATTTAACCAGCCAAGATTCGCCTCAGGCCGACGTTGCGACACCGAAGGACGCTCTAGAGGGCAGATTAAAGAAGCTTATAAATCATGCGCCTTGTATGCTCTTCATGAAGGGAAATCGTGAACATCCACGCTGCGGTTTTTCAAGAACTATGGTCGCTCTCCTTGATTCTCATAGGACGGATTATCAGACGTTCGATATACTCCAAGATAATGCGGTCAGAGAAGGTTTGAAGAAGTTCAGCAATTGGCCGACTTATCCACAGTTATATATTAACGGCGAACTTATCGGTGGATTAGATATAGTAAAAGAAATGAGTGACTCTGGCGACCTAGATGGTATGTTACCTAAAAAAAACGTCTCCTAAGCTAGATAAATGAAAAGACGAGGATGAGTAAGATGTTTAGATTTATTTGATTATAATGAAAATGACATTGTTTTTTGCTACAGAACTTAAATAGAACTACGTCTAATTAATTAAATATAACGTTTCCATAAATTGTCTGATACTACATTTTTACCTACAACTAAAAATAATTTCTACGTTGCTAGTTCAATGCTTATATTTGCGAGATTCAAAAATTTCAGAACTCATGATTATTTGTTTATGTTTTCTATACGATTTAAATTAATTAACGGAAAATAATACATCTCATTTTGACCTTGCCACGTAAAATACAAACATTTCGAACACGTACGAAATGTACTTAAAGTTTACATTTTTTGGTTTTTTCTTATAATAATATTAAATATAATAACACTAAAACTTAATATTAAATATTCAATTGCTTATAAATTCAACTAAAAATTACAAATTGTGCTCCGTGTAATCGTACATAAATCAAATAAAATGTCATTTTCTAGCTAAGAAGCATTGATCTCGCTTACTAGCTAAAGTCAAATAATAATAGAGATTTAAAAAATCACATCGATTATATACTTGTAATCATAATAGGGCCATTATTATGATTACAATACCTATAATACGATTATATACGATTAAATACGATTACATACGATTAGATACGATTACATACGAGTACCTATATACGATTATATATTACTATCGCTATTAATTTATATATTCACTACAATAACTAGTCTAACGGAATCGATAACATAATTAATTATTTGCTAATTCTTCCGCCTTTCGTTCCCTTCTTGGCTCCGGCAGCGATGCCTCGAAGCTTCATTGCCATCTTCTTCTTCTTTCTGAAAATTAATATGTTCATATATAAAAATAGATATATTATTTTATAAGTAAACAATGTTTTTTCTTTTTTATTATTATGTATATTATTATCAAATTACCGCTTATTCAGGGCGGCTCTTGTCAATGGAACGTAGGCGTAAGGGTCGGGTTTGCCTTTTTTCTTCATATCGCCTCTCGCTTTATTCGCGCGATATTCCGAACCAGCTGTATCTTCTACTTTTTGCACTTTTAAAGCTCTGTGAATTCCCGAACCTCCAGCTATAAAAAAAAAATTCAATCATTTCGTTAGAAATATTCTATTGCTTTGGTAAAATTATTTCCCGATATAATATTATTATTACTACTCGCCTTGATATTTCGATGAAACAGAACCCTTTGAACTCATAGTATCGGAACTTGTACTATGTTTTCTCTTTCGATTTCCCGATACTGTCAAATTTTTGTCTTCTTCGCCATCATCTGCAAAAAAAAAAAGAAAAAGAAAATAAAAAACCATGCAAGAAACATTACTTCCAGATATATCTCTCGTTCTTACGAAATAACAAATTTATACGTAAGATAAAAATGTTTTACCAGAATCATCGTCATCCGTTTCATCTTCGGTTGATAATCGTTTTCTTTTTATGCTTGTTTCTTCGCTGTCGTCATCTTTCTGATTATTATCCTTGATAATAATTCGTCCATCTGGGGCCATTTTAAATCCATAATCTTTTTCTTTTTTCCATTGTTTGCCAGATGTTTTTCTACTGGCACTTTCAGGGTTTGTCGCTGCAATGACAAACGAAATTGCTTGTTTAATAATTCAATCCATATTTAAAATGAAAGATTAAAAAAAAAAAAAAAAGAAATGCAAAACTAACTAGTTATATTTCTGGAGGTTGAAGGATCAATCAAATCAACAATATTATCTTCGTTCTCTCTGATCCAGGCTTCTTTTCTCGATGTTCGTTTTTTCTTACTTTTCTTTTGTTCTTCCTCATCCGTGTCGTCAAAATCTTCACTGTCAGCCAGAAGATCTTCCATACTAAAAAAAAAAAAAAAAAAAAAAAAAAAAAAAAAAAAGAGAGAGAGAAACAAAAGAACAACAATGAGATACACATCTTTGTATACAATTGTACTTTGCGATTATGAATATTCCAAGTTTACCTCTTGGGTCGTCTCTTAGCACTGAAGTTAGTGCCCTTGTCTTTCTCGCTCTGTTTCAGTTTCTTCAATTGTCTACTCTTCTTTTTAATTTCTTCTACTTTATGAATATTTTTTAATCTTTTTTGAAGTATTACATCAGATTCTGGCACCATTTCGGAAATGGTGCTTATGTTATATTTGCGTATTAATTTCGTAAAGATGTCTCGAACTTTTTGTCTGAAATGTCTTTTGCAATCATCGTCCATCTCAGACAAAGAGGTTACCTAAAAATAAAAAGGAATAAAAAAATAGAGTAGCTTAGAAATATTATAGATACGATTAATACTCATACACGATTTCACTTACTATTCTCGCTAATCCCTTTGCTATTATTAGGGACGGCATTACAGTTATATATACTTTGATGTACGCTAATGCCGATTCTGCTATTTCTCTTATAGGTGTTACTACAAGCAAGCATACATGTCCTAATATTTGTTCCAAATTGTCTATACCCAAGGAACCTATTTGATAAATATTCATATATATATATCATTATAATAATGTAATACAAAAAAGTTAGATACACAAATGATCATTAAAAAAAAAAAATATAACGATCGAATTTTTAATTACCGTTGTAATGATATGTAAGAGAGGCAAGAGCGAGCAGAGTATAACTGCAATACTTTTGTCCTCCGGCTAATCCTGATATTATCATTGCCATGTATTCTTGAAGATAGTCAGGATTAGCCAAGAATTTATCTGCAATGGCATTTAATAATTGATATGCCGAAGTTCGGCATTTCTGATTTATATCCTTTACGGATAATATCGCTTCCGGAACTACCGCTTCCAAAAATTTTGTTCTTTCTAAGCACGGATGATTCTTCACGAGATGTATCAAACATTTTAGACGTGCCTTTAGGAAAGAATTACGTAAAAAGCACGTTAAAATAATTCGATTATGTGAAAATGTAATGATGATGTGAACGTCAAAATGTAACAATGTAATACATACTCCTTTACTCGTTTGAATTAATTTAGTTGCGGACGCAACTATCATCTTTTGGATTTCTTTTCTATTATCTTGGACAAAATTCTTGCACATTTCTTTGTCACTGCCACACAATCCTTCAATGAATCTACAAATATTTTCCAATTTAATTTCATATTTGTCATATAAATATAAATATATATATATATATATATATATATATATATATATATATATATATATATATATATATATATCCGAACGCGTAGTATCTCAAGAATGTGTTCAATTACCTATATGCTTTCTTCTGTTCCTTTCGTTTTGTTTTATTTCCGATGTATGGTACACACATCTGGTAACACTTTTTCAATCTTTCGATGTCGGTATATTCGATCAACAATCTTATCAAATCATATATGCTTTCTTTGGAAAAATCATCCGCTTCGTTATCCTCCAAATTATCCAAAGCTTTGTCGAACAGCTCGTTTGCCAATTTTTCTCCTGTTATCGTCAAATATATCTGAAAATGATTAAAATATTAAATTAAATCAGTATAAAATATTGCTTCTTTCTTTTTCTTTAAATTCTAGTTTAGAGCGTTACCTTGATCGTATCAAATGTAGCTAAGCGATGTCCTTCTTCATCTGTTCCAGTCGGTTTAGTCGTATACAAAGTAAACAAAATTGGTAAATAATTTTTGGCAAAACGGGCAAGTTCCGATATATCTTCGCTGTTATTAATTTCCGTTGCCTTTGTAATCAATTTTCTTAAAGCTGCCATTGCCGATAATCTTAAATCTTTAAATCCGCTAATAATTGTTCCCAGCAATTTTGCGATACTCTAAGAAATACATAAATGATAAATACAGAAAATTATTCAAATGGATACTTAACGAATTATTTTATACGCCTACCTTGAAATTTTCCTTCACGTCATTAGCGTCATTGCATAGACTTGGCAATATTGCCCATATTTGCGGTACGAGATATTCATAAGTTTTTCCTCCTACTGGTTCTTTGGATTTTTTGCTGAAACAAAAATATTTTTTTTTTCTTTTTCTTTCTTCTTTCTTATTTTTTTTTTTTTTTTTTTTTTTTTTTTTTATACACATATGTATTATAGGACCTACTTGCATATTACTGCTAACGGTAACAGCATATCCGTGAAGAAAGAAAGTGATCCATGAGTTATGCAATCTTTCAATAATGGAAGTAGCCATCTTCTTTCTAGTTTTATAGCATCTCTTTCAGTCTATAAAAAATGAAAAAATAAAAAAAAGAAAGAAAAAATTATTAATTTAAATATATATATATATATATATATATATATATATATATATATATTATAAAATTATTATTTATATAATAATTTAATAATTTTATTTTAATTTAATTTTTCTTTTTCTTTTTATTATTATTTATTTAATTTTATTATTAATTTAAATATATATATATATATATATATATATATATATTTAAATTCAATTTTATTAAATCTATTGTAACTTACTTGCAGAGGTAAAGTTTGTAAAACAAGACGAGGACCTAGTGCTTTTATAGCAGCTCCAACCGCGTATTCAACGCCTGCATTACATGAAAAGTCGTACGATTCCCGTAATTCCGCTAAAGTTTTCAAAATATCTAAAAGCTGTGGATTCTTTGTATTTTTAGTTATCTGCAAAGTAAATAATTCATATAATAACGGCACATTGAGGTCTTTGTTATTTCTTTAGGTTTTTTTTTTTTTTTTTTTAAGAAAAAGATAATTACTTGAAAGAGCAATGCAATTAAATGGAGAATATTGTCGAACGGTATATTCCTATCGACATACTCGAACTTGATTGTTTTAGACATCATATTTATTATTTGATCTATTATAACTTTGTATCTGCAAAAAGAAATGTTTGTTTATATCAAGATTTTTCTACGTTCAACAAATAAAACCCTTACTTTTGTATCTTTTCTTCGGTTATACATAGCGGACCAATACATTCTTGCAAAAGTATTTTTATAGTGTGCGATATACCAGATATTACTTCTTGTTTATCACAGAGCCACAATTCGATACATTTTTCCAACATTCGAGGTACGATGGCAGCACACATATCCATAGAATTTCTACGATTATTAATATATACATTTTAAAATTCCATCCCGCATAATCAAAATCGACAAATTTATATTCCTCGTAGCTCGTTTCTACTTACTGAATGAGATTGCAATGAGCCTCTTGCATAACGGTCAACCAAGCTAGAGTTGGTTGTGCATCGTTAGCAGGAGGCTGATAATCATAAAGGGCAGTTATAATTTGTGCATTTCTTTGCGATGGTAATGCCACTTCAGATGGTCTAGACACGAACAATCCATGCAACGTTTGCAAACAGCAGGACGTTATCAAAACATTGTTTAATCCCATAATACTTAAGAGTCCTTCGCAAATAGTCTGCACCGAACGAATATGACGACGTCATAATGCATTTTGATATATGAAAATAATAGATCTAGTCTTATGAGGTTATACCTTTATGTATGATTTTGGCAAATGGTGGATAATGTCCTTCAGTAACGTGAGAGTATGAAGGATCGTGGTTACTCCACCAGGTTGGCAGGCTGCGTTCAATTGACTTACACAATATTTGGCAACTTCGGGGGCGGCCGGATGATAAGCGGGGCAATTTTCGCCGCTCATTATATCGCTTGCTGTAACGCATCATAAACAAAATGTATTTTGAAAATGAACGATTTATCGCATCGGATAATTAAGATATCTTAAGATTAATTAAGATACCTTTTAGAATGGCACATATTCCGTGCTGCGCTATCTTCCTTATCTTAGATTTCATATGGATGGTAAATGACAGAACGGCATCTAGAGTCTGAATCGTAGAAGAATCCGACCATACGGCAGCCTCTTGAAACCGTAACAATACCGATAGGCAGGTAAGACACTAGAAGGATAATAAAATTTAGTCGATAGTCGATAACGCAGGGATGAAACAGTTTACGTTGATCTTTAATTGCAATAAACTTACGTGTCTTATAATCAGAAAGTTTTCTTCTTCTATATATTTTGTTAATATTTGAAGAAAGATTTTACTCGCCCGGCCAAATTGCGCATTGAGAACGTTTTTAGGTACGGTTCTTATCCCCATTCCTAGAAGCGAAAGCGTGGCGGCAACAGACGTATCCACCTGGACCGCCTCTAAAGTACTCATCTGAAACAAAAAACAAAAAATTTCTTATCTCATTGTAATAATAATTACGATAGAAAATGTATTATATTTACCAGTGCCGCGAAATACTCGGTCGATGTTTCAGACCCACCATTTTGTTTAATAACCTCGGTAACAGCCGATAAAACAGCTAACATTTCCTTATGCATCAACGATTTAGAATGGAAATGACTTAAAAATCTATTAAAGATTATTATCGTGAATATGCGTTCATAAGTAAAAAAAAAAAAAATTATTAAGAATATTGATTTTTATAGTTACCGATTGAAGGACATGTTAGTACAATTGCTATAAGCGCTCGCAAATGTACCAGTAGTATCGGCCGTTCCCTCGCTATTGCTGTCCGTCTGATCTTTGTCGATATCTATATTTTCTATTTGAGGTAAAATGCTCTGCATAGCATCGTGTCGCTGCAGATCTTCTGTCGTTATACCCGACGTCTCTGGTGTATGGAATAGTACAATAATCGATTAATGTACAATTTTAAATGGCGGTTACTTTCAAAACAAACGTAAGTATATATTGTTTATGTAAAACTATAAAAAAAGTCTATTGTGAAGGCTCATAGATGTTAAAGACGAATTAATGGAAATTTGCACAAAATAACAACGTACCAGCGAAATCTTTAAAAAACATCCAGGTAGCTCTTTCCCTGTGTTTCGTTGTTTCCGGATTTGAATTAGAGCTTTGACCCTTTGGCCAACGCTTTGCTTTAGATCTACTACCTAATCGCGCTATCTTACCCATTGTTCTTAAAAATTAATCCTTTTTATTATTTCTTTCTCTAATATTATCAACTTTTTAATATTTGTAATATTATTTGAATAAGGATCGATCAGATTTTTGTTCTACAAGTTAAGCTTATTCGATTCTGTGCAACACGTAGGACCGAACGCTTCGCCTCTCTCGTTCTTTATCTGACGATAATCGATAGCACAATTGAGGAAGGGTCTCGCCCAGAGAAATTAATCAATACAGCTGCACCAGTTTGGCCAACCTTAGAAAACATGAATCATAAAGCCACGCCTTTCTTTCACAGTGTATGCAACTTCAGTGCAAATAATGACAAAATATGAACCATAAGTCACTATAACTGCAATAGAGATATACTGTCCTCACTATTGCTCACTATGAACCTATCGTGTCGATGTATAAGCTCGTAGGTTATATTCCTATGGCGCGTAATCCTAACGAACGAGTTAGTATGCGATAGAAATTTTTCTATTTAATAAAAATAATTATACCTTTGACAAGAAAAACTATATGTCAGATTATACTTTTCTGTGTTTTTTGATTTTACGAACTCAATATATCGTACAATTAACTTTTATTTTTACTTTATATCACTAACAGCCACGAAACATGCAACCATTCTTTCGGTAGTAATTTCATCCAATAAGATTTCAATATACAGTACTACCAAAAAAGAAGAAATATTCTCCTAAATTTTGTATCCCTCTATATTCGCACGCATGAAATATCCTATACTAATAACAAAAAATATATCTAAAAGAGATCGACAACGCATCGATCGAGAAGTTCTGCAATACCTTCGGTAGATAACTCGAACGGAAACGAAACATCGACGATTTTAAAATTCTTTATTTTTACGTTTAAATTAATACAGCGCGCATCAAGAAACAATGATTTCACAATGAGAATGTATTTTCTGTACAGCTTCGTCTTACCCTACATAGTACAAATGGAAATCGATAAAAAAAATATATATATATATTTACGAAGAGCGTTTTAAAACCGTCTTTTAAAGATAGGTCTCTTTAAAAAAAAAAAAAGAAAAAAAATATAATACATTTCGTAATATTTACATATTATGTACAATTTCGGAATTCCTTTGCGTAGATTTAATCGATACTCTAAATCACGGGACATTATTTACATCGGCTTTAAAATTCCGAAGAACATTTTGCGTGAGAGGTTGGGCAGTTGGGATAGTTCTAGCGGGTTTACTGGGAGCCGCGAGTAATTTACTCCAAGCTCTACAAGTTTTGCCAGACCAAACCCACATGCCCGAGGTCACGCCGATGACCAAAGACAAAAACGGCCTTAGCAGGGCCACCTCGAGTCCTGCCGCTCTGTAAACGGGGCCAGGTACACAGTTTTCCGCCGATCGACAATCAAGAGCGGCGAGTAACGCGAGCGTTCGCCACCTAGGCCTGGTCGAGGATTCGTGCAGAATACAGGTCAAACTGCCTAGGGCAGGAAGGGCGTAAAGCAACGCGAAGATTCCAAGACGAGTCATCAGTCTCTCGAGTTTCGTAGCGCTACGACCGGCCGAACGTATGGCGCGTCGTACGCGAATCAACGCACCACCTGCCACCGCTGCTAAAATGCAACCGAGGAAGATAAGAATGGCGTGTGGTAAAACTTCGAGCCACAAGGCTGATTCGTCGGCGATTTGACAGAGACCGGTAAGTTCGTCGGCGACTATTTGACGAGAGAGCAAGCTGCCTGAAAACGGAGATCAATAGGGATTCATTTTTGAAGGCTCTAAATATAATTCTGAATGAATGAAGAGAAACAAAACAAAACGGTATTAGGTGATTTTTTTTTTTTTTTTTTTACCTCCGGTAGCAAAGATCGGTAATCCCCAAGCAACCGCATGCAGATAAGATGCGATATTGTGGAGAGCTTCGCTGCTCCACTCGTTTCTAGCGCTGAGAAACCAACAACCGCACAGTATAGCCCACCAAGTGCTACTGGCTAAACCGAGATAATGCTTGACGATCCACCAGCACGTGCATGGGATACTCTTTAATCCGTCGTGTACAGGCACGTAACTAGGTCCGTCCGGTTGACTTACACAGCTGAGTATTTCGATACCGATCGCACCTCTGACGATATAATTTACCGACAACAAGTTGTAACATAGGGCCAAAAATACTATGGGTCTTTCCGGATAACGGAATCTCGATGGCTCGACCCAGAACGTTAGAAGGGTGAAAAGCGTCGATAAAAAGCAGAGCCATGCCCATCCTATCGTCCATCGTTCGGCAAATTTTTTATCCTCGGCACGATAATAAGCGTCTGTACCGCAACGTGGAGCGCAAGAGATCTAAAAAAAAAAAAAAAAACATTAAATTGATTTATATTGATTATATCGGATCAAATGAATTTCTATTTTTCTTTTTTTTTTCCTTCTTTTTTTTTTTTTTTCTTTTACGTTGATCGATTTGAAATGTTTCTATTCACAGTTTGTACGTCCGGCGTTTGTAAGAAATGTGGCGGACACTGATGATGATTCTGCAATCCCGTGGACGTTTGAACGGGCTGAATTTGTTCTTGCGTTGGCCATTGTTGTTGAACGGACGGTACGGCATCCGAGAGAGTTTCCTCGGGTGGTTGAACGCAAAGTGTATTGCCTTAAGGAGATCGACCAGAGAAAAATGAATTGTTAGAAACGATCGGTAAAAACTTAAATCAAAGGGCCAAGTAAAAAGGTTGACTTTCTCTCGTTTACCTCGATCCAAAAATCGATCGCAGTCGAGCATATGTGGCCAAGGAAGAGTGAGGCTGGTCAGTGCAGGCTCGCACTCTCTCCTAACCGAAAGACAGAGAGACTTGCAAGCGGGTATCTGCATGGCCACATGTTCGGAGCATACAGGGGCAAAGACGGCACAAAGAAAGAGCCTCAAGTGTTTCGAACAGTTGTAATGTACCAGAGGCATCAGAGTCGCCAGCTGAAACGATCAAACAAAATTTTATATCACTTATTATATATATATATATATATATATATATATATATATATATTTAATAAACGTTTACGTAGTTATTAAGGTAATCGTGGGATAAAGTTAAAACTTTGTTAAACATTAAGACGATCAAGTTGGTTATCTATAACGATAAATACGTGGAAACGCGTAGATTTTCTTTTATTCGAACGGTTAAATTAGATTTTAAGAGGGAAGAGATCGAAGCGTTCTTTTCGAGGATCGGCGAATGGGTTCTCTTCTCTTTCTCGGGTGTTACGGGTGACCACGTAATTTCACGAGGCTATAATTTGAAGGAACATCGTTGAGGTGGAGGAACAGGGAGTATTTTTCCTCTCTCTCTCTCTCTCTCTCTCTCTCTCTATCTCCTCGGTGTAATGGAGCAGGGAGCAGCTAGAAGGGAGGACTCGAAGCGACGGGCCCTTCGAAGGGAAGAAAACGAAACGTCCAGCGAGACTAGAGGCGGGAAGAATGGGCGGGATAATTGCCCGTGATGCCCACCGCTCGTTATATCTCATGGAACCGTCTCCTCCGCCCCGTTAGGTGCATTACCCCCTTATTTTCGATCGTCGTAGTCCTCCTCCTCCTCCTCCTCCTCCTCCTCCTCCACCTCCTCCACCTCCTCCTCTTTCTCTTCTACTTCCCTCCGGGCATCTCGAAAACGCTTCACTCGCCCTCTCTCTCTCTCTCTCTCTCTATCTCTCTCTATCTATCTATCTATCTATCTATCTTTCTTCCTGTCTATCTTTATTTTTTCGAATCCTTATCAGAGGGACAAAGTATCGTCCGTTTAATAAAATTCGTCTCATATTAATAATCGACGTTAATTGTCAGATAAAATAAAAATATCTGCCGAGTCTAATGGCTGGCAAGCATCTCAAATATATAGTTATATGTATGTGTATATATATATATATATATATATAGTGGTCGCATAAATGGTCGCTTTTGGTAAAGGAAAGTAAAGAAGCTTCACCGCGATAGTTCCTTTGCACCCTCGAGTATAATGAAGGAAAAAACGAGAGAGGACGTTGGAAGATGGATCGCATCGGTCTCGTGACGGATGTTCGTCCCTGTCACGGTCGGTCTCTCTTGATTCGACGACGACAATGACGAAGAAGAAGAAGAAAAAGAAGAGGAAGAAGAGGAGGAGAAGGAGGAGGAGGAGGAGGAGGAGGAGGAGGAGGAGGAGGAGGAGGGAGATAAAAAGTTCTTCCTCGTCTGGAACGACGAGAGCTAGACTATGCGTTCTGAAGAAAAACAGAAATCACCGAAGGAAGGAAGGAAGGAAGGAAGGAAGGAAGAAAGGAAGGAAGGAAGGAAGGAAGGAACGAACGAAGAAACGGAGACCGGTTCCCGCATGGTGCATTCCCTTCCTTCGTTATTTCGCGTTTTTCTCCGAGAATGGCCCGCCGAGAGCACCATAGGGAATAAGAAAGAAGGGAATCCACCTTGAAGGGAGAGAAAGGGTGGCTGCTCCACGTCGATGTTGCTTCTGCTGGAGGATAGCATTTTAAAAGTGTCTTGACAGACAACCGAGATGGCTCGCGAAAAAGAGAGAGAAAGATCTTCTCTCTCCTTAGCTCTACTCTCTCTCTCTCTCTCTCTCTCTCTCTCTCTTTCTCTCTCGGAGACAACGAAGGACTTTGGCGTTGCGTAGTAGTGTATTAGTAGTGGTAAGATGTAGTCCGCTTCTTCTCCTTTTCATCTTCTTTCTCTCTCCTCCCCCCCCCCCTCTCTCTCTCTCTCTCTCTCTCTCTCATGTTCTTCTTCTTGCTTCGTACTCGCACGATTCGAGCGGCTTCCTCTTTTCTCTCCCCCTCTCCTCATTTCACCCTTTCGTTCCCCTCACCAGAACTCCTTCAACAGCCTCGGGTCGTTCCTCTCGCACGGATCGGTTCAGCTTTTATAGCCGCGTGCGCCTTGCTTTGCCTTGCCTTGCCTTGCCTTGCATTGCATTGCATTGCCTTGCATTGCCTTGCGTTGCATTGCGTTGCGTTGCCTTCGATATTCCCGCGAGTACGCAGGATATGTACGCGCATGTGTTGCATGTACGCGCGCGCGCGTACGTACGAATACGTCGACGAAAAATCTTCTTGCGGTGACCTCCTTTCTTCCTTTCTTCCTTCCTTCTTTTCTTCTTTCTCCATCTTCTTCTCCCTTTCCGTCGAAGGATCAGCAAAAAGAGATTTGATAGGACAGATAGAACCGTCCCTTTGATCCTTTAATGTCGACGACTCGCCTTCTTCCACTCACCTTCTTTTATAATAATTTCTCTCAGCGTGCACACCGATTCGCACAGCTGGAGATTTTAACGCAGCGACAAGAGAGACCAATCGTTCCTGCGTACACGCACACACACACACACACATAGACACACACAAACACGCGGAACATGCACTAGCATACACGCACACAACCCGTATATACATACGCATATATCGCACGCGCGCATACGTAACCTTCGTACATCGTTTTCATAAATAACGAAAATATACGATGTAACATAGAAACGTTCGCGAACGAAAATCTAATGGGGGGGGAGGGGAAGAAAAGAGAGATCTTTCTCTAATCGTTCCATATCTCTTTTTTTCATACTTCGTTCGTACAATTATATGACGCGAGCGTTGCATCGACACGACGTACGTTTACCGGGGGATAATTCGCTACGGCGATGGACTCCTCCTTTGTCGCCGTCTTTCTTCACAAGCCACTAAAAAGATCGACTTTAATTTATCCACGATGCGTCCCGTCGCGTCTCATCCACGCTTCTGTGATCGTTCGTTCGTTCGTTCGTTCGTTCGTTCGTTCGTCCTCGAGACTGCTCTCGACGCGTTCATTAACCTTTCATTTGTGCAATTTTTTAATTCCATTATGCAAAAGGAAACGGACAACGAATACATATTCTCCTCGGTCCGAGGAACCCCCCCCCCCCCCGTAAAAAAAGAAAAAAAATAATAAATAAAAAGAAAAAAAAAAAGAAATAAAGCTTCGCTGATTAGTTACGTCCACAGCCGATGGACGATAGATAAACTATTTATCTTATACCTGTAACGAGCTAAAAATGATTTTTTATTTATTTTTTATTTTTTATTTTTTTATTTTTTTTTTTTTTCGAGAAAGAGTTCATCGGCCGAGAAACGCCGGTTAAAGAAGAGTAGGAATACGTGAAAGGAAGCGAGCCCGTTTTCTTTAGCGATTCGAAAGATATTATTTCATAGTTGGCCGAAAGGGGAGAGAAAGAGAGAGAGAGAGAGAGAGAGAGAGAGAGAGAGAGAGAGAGAGAGAGAGAGAATGAGAGAGAAGGAGAATCACGAAGGCAACTAATTAAACCGACTTTCAAATTAATTACTCGCACGGTATCGAGTATAAGGTTTTGAGGTTAGAAGAAACCATCTGGGGTTTGCCGGCGCGAGCTATCTCGATCGGCAATCATCAAAAGGCCCCTATCCTCGGCGATATCCGATCGTCTTAATGCGCTTTTCATGTCTGACATCGAGCTAGCGAGATACGCGAACGCGAATAAACTTTTATATCGCTGCACTTCTCTCTTATTTTTTTTTCTCTCTCTCTCTCTCTCTCTGTCTCTCTCTCTCTATCTCTCTTCGTCGGTATGACCGAAATAATGAGAAAACGAACGGAGGAGAGTGACGGAGAAAGACGGGGAATAATTTACAAGACAAAATTCAAAAGGGTAAAAAATCCGACACGATTCCAAGGCGGACGAGAGGATTCTCGAAAGGAATCGAGGGTGTAATTGACGAGAAGAGGAGAGGAGGAGCGTTTTACTTTTCAACGGGATGTTTCCTGGAAAAGTCGGTTCTCCGCCGAGTGGTTATACGAGCCGCGGACGGACGAGAGAATCCAACCGAGAAAGATCAAAGCTACCAGTGCGTGTATTTGTGTGTGTGTTTGTCTGTGTATTTGTCTGTGTATTTGTGTGTGGTTTGCCACTGTACGCGAGAACGACTTTATATTCCGACCTTGCGCGTGCGATTCTCTTAGTCGAAGAGGGCTGGCTAATTCCTTCGAATACGATCGGATAAAGCGTAACTACGATACCCCCTCCCTCTCCACCCTCCTTCTCCTCCTCCTCCTCCTCCTCTTCGCTCGATTTCAAATTTTATCCGAAAAATCGACGGATACCTCGTCCACCTCCCCCGGACGAATCTTCGTAGCGATCGCTATTCTTCTCTTACCGTAATGATTTTAATTGGGCTCTGGTTTTTAAACGGCTCGTTACAAATATCGAAGAGGTAAGCCAGTAGCAGCAAACGGAGAACGCGTGGAATTCGATGTTCTTCTATCTCGGCGAAGAGAGGAAAAAGAAAATATATGGGAATGGAGCCGGGCGCAAAACGACGTCCATGAATATAGCCGCTGTAACAGCGTTTATCGCGAAGCCGCTGCCTCTTATCGTGAAAATGATTTACAGAGAGAGAGAGAGAGAGAGAGAGAGAGAGAAAGAGAGAGGCAAAGACGCGACGGAGTAAAGGCTGCGGCGCGGCTCCCTTTGATCTTATCGACAGGACTATAAAAGCCACCTGCGTCGTAGACGCACGTATATGGCTTTCCTCCGAGGCTTCAAACGCGCGTGCTATCTCGCGAGGCCCAATGCCGTCCCTCTTCTCCTTCCACGGATTCGTTAATCCCCGACCGATTGCGACATCGCACCGATTACTTTTTAACAAATCGTTCGTAAAATAAGAGACCGAGAAACACCTTTTAAGAATTCTCAACAACTTCGACGGAACGAAAGAGAAATGAAGTACGAACGACTTTGAAATATCTAATTCGTATATTATAACAAGACTTTCAATTTTGACTCGCGGAAAAAGTAATTCCCTTCGACTTGATCGAACTCCCTTCTCTGATGTAAGTTCATTCGTTTGAATTTTTTTTTTTTTGTTTGTTTATATATATATAGGAGGTATATCCCATTACGAGCCGGTATCGAACGAAACTTAAGATGTAGATGTGAAATCTAGTAAGGAGAAATAGAAAACTCACGCCACGTTCCGCCTGCAACTGATCCTCGTGGCCCATAAAATTCGGCATGGCAGTGAGATTGTAACGCAGTCCATGGCAAAACGAAACGCTTAGTCTCTCGCATTTCGTATTCGTGCCCGTTTGACCCGCGTGATTAATGCCCCATGCTCTCGCGAGGGCAAGCACCGCCGATAATAAAGAGATCGTTCTCCAAAGATGTATCATCCTTTACTCCGGGCGATCGAAAATTAATCGTAATATATCGTCTCGCTGTACGGATTCCTCTCAAACGATTTGACATAGAGCGAGGATGACGTCGAACGTGACACGATTTCGATTCATCTTGTTTGAAATTTGGCGGGCATCGCGGTCTCGCGATAAATTTAATTAACCTTTTACGCGGACGATCATCGACGTTTCAGGAAGATTCTTCGAGGATCGGCACGCGATTTCGTCGATGGACGATCACGCTTGTCAGTCATAACAACGAAACGAATCGGGAAATAATAATAACGAGTGGGATAAAAGGAGGGACGCGTCGAGCGAAGAAAAGATCGGTGGTATCGCGACGACGAGTCGAAGTGGACTGTCGATGGTCGAGGATCGGATTCACAACAAACTCTCGTGCGACGTCGGCACTTCTCGGGCTATCCTTAAACGATTACTCGGGAACGTTCGGCTTTTCTCGGCAACGTTCGTGAGGGTCCTCTCTCTCTACTCTGTACACGCCATAGGCACATACCTGCGCTGCCTTTCCTCTTTCAAACTTCTCGCGCGCGCGCGCGAGCGCTGTTCTCTTCCTTCTCCTTCTCGCTAAAGGATTCCTTCCCTTTTCCACGCCTCGCCTCGACCCTCGCGGCTACGGGTACCTATTATTTTGGCTCTACCGCCGCTAGTCATCGAACCAATCCCACAAGCGCAATTAGGAACAAAGGGAGACTGACGGACGGACGGACGGACGGACGGACGGAGTACGCCGAGCAATCCCGTAGCAATGAATTTCACTCCGAATTCCCGGAAACGGTTACGTCAATGCTTTATGACGAACGGGACAAAACAGGTATGCTTTTCTTTCCCATCATCTCTCTCTCTCTATCTCTCTCTGATATCTATCCCGACAGGATGATCGCTCGAATAAATTCGAATACGTTTTATATCGTCGAGGATTGGAACGGATCTCCTAATCGCTCGCTTAGCTTTGTTCCGTCGTTAGGACGACTCTTTTTCTAACTGGACGAGAATATCACCGAGAGAGAGAGAGAGAGAGAGAGAGAGTAGAACGCGAAATAATCGATTCCTCGAATATACATTTTCGAGGTTCAAAGTGGTATATAATAACGTAGGATATTATATACACGCTTACAAAGTAGATTTTGATTAGCCAACTGACCACGGTGGATTCATATTTCCCCACGGGAGGGCACCCTTTGTTTTTTCCTCATTGTTCTTTCGCCCTTCTCTCGCTCTCTTCTCTCTTTTTTTCTCTCTCTCTCTCTCTTTCTCTTCTTCTTCTTTTTTTTCTCCTCCTCCTCCTCCTCCTCCTCCTCCTCCTCCTTCTCTCGCCCCGGCGCTTTTTACTTTCTTTTCGTGATACCGGCTCCTACTATCTCCGTCCCTCCGACGGGGTCCCTCCGGTATCCACGGCCAACAACCCTTTTGTATGATTTCATTACGGCTCACAATGGACTTAGCCTTTGCCGTTCGGGCACTGAATAAAATTTCGACGGCACAGACGGGCCTTCTAATAAATTTTCGTACGACGCATTCGTGTATCTTTGGGTATCGTATCCCACTCTCGTCGTATCTCTCTGGTATGTTAGAGAGAGAGAGAGAGAGAGAAAGAGAGAGTGTACGTACTTACGTGTATTTCGATAAGAGATTACTATTTTGCATGTCAGCTTTCTCTCCTTCTCCTCTTCCTTTGATATATACTCCCAAAAAGGGGTCGAAGTAAAATAAAAACTTTGAAAACGTAGATCCACTCGTTGCGTTCGGAAACGTGGAAAATAAAGGAGCGGCAAAAGTATTATTTTTTCGAAATAGATACCGCCTACGTAGTCGATAGAAAAGGGATCGAGGGGTTAGGAGAACGCGCGGAAAGTTATAAAGGAGGAGGAGAAGGGAAGGAGGAGAAGGAGGAGGAGGAGGAGGAGGAGGAGGAGATCGTAATTAGTACTTTCGCGTTTAAGAGAAAATGAGAGTTCTTCGTGCGGATTACATCAAAGAAAACCATGGGACACGACCTGTCTCACCGGTTTCTTTATTTCGCTCCATGAAAGCTTTGCGCCGGGAGAAGCTCCTCTATCGTTACTCCCTCGGTCGTCCTTCGATGGGCGTAACAGACCGTTGCGACTGGTCCGACGGACATGAAAAGAGGCCCCCCCGAGCACGGGCCCGAGAGCATCGGGGTCGAGAAACTTGAAAATCGTGTTAATGTGTATAAGCCGGCCCCGTAACGAATATCTTCAATACCCGCTCTCCTACATTTCTATCCAGCTTATTCTTTCTCCTTTTTTCTTTCCTCTTATTTATTTTATTTCTTTCTAATCGAAAAACACAAGTTGGTCGTCTTCGAACTAAAATCGAACGAGTATTTAGCGAGAGAAAACCGATCGATCTGGGTGCAGATAACGTCGGTGGTGAATTTCTCGAGATCGTCCCCCTCCCCCCTTTTAATCGTTAAACCTAGAGACTCGCATCACGACGTATTAAATTCACATCGAAGGAGGCAAAGTTTAATGCGCGTTAATGCTCGTTCTTGTACAAGATAATGATCGGATGATACACCGTAATATCGCGTCCGCGTTTCTCATTCTACGTCTCGAGCGATCACCGAACGGTATTATCAAACGCGATTATAAATCCATTTTCTCGCATGAAGGGCGTGCGCCCGAGAAAGAGTGCGCTCGCGCGCGCGCGCGCGCTTATTAACGGCGCGAATATATTTTTCGTTTTTATCCGTTTTCAACTTCCTCTAGTCTCGAATAAAAAGGAATAAAACGAAAGGACGAACGAATCGATGTGATGTGAACGGTGGGATACGCGTAACGATGGCATCGTGCTTCGTGGCGTCTTTATGCGCTCGACCACGATCTGTAAAGATTTACGGGCAGTGTCTTCCTCGCGAGAGAAAATGGTTGCGTACGAGATCTTAATGAACTTGCGCGCGTCGGCAATTCATTAGAAATAATTCTTATTCCACGAAGGACCCCCGCTATAATTTCGTACAGGGAACAAAAAGAAAGGAGACTGTATACTTGTTCGATAGAAAAAAAAAAAAAAAAATAAAGAAAAAGAATTGCTTCTCGTGGAGAAGCGACGCGACATTGGGGACAGATCGACTCGGTGAGACGTAAAAGGAATGTCTCGAAAATTGTCTTTGCGACATTCTTAGGTCGTCTCATCGTCCATCGATTTGATTTCGTCGGTCATGAATGAAAGAAGGGACGCAACGATGAGGATAGAAACAATAGGGGTAAAAGAAGCGGCCGTGGCAGTACCTCCACGGCTCCGACCAGAAAAAAATAAAAAAAGAAAAAAAAAAGAAAGAAAAAAGAGGAACAAAGAGGAGATGGATGAGAAGATCCATCGGCGGTTCCTCCTTGGAACGTGCCTTGGATATTTCGAGCAAAGCGAGTCCCGCGTCCGGAGCTACTTTTCTGCATTTATTAACCGAGCTCGGTCCTGTAGAAAAACTGGTATCGAGAGTTGCCGATTCCAATGGTCGCGTATAATTTACTTTTTGATACTTCGACGATGAGAGGATTAACAGGAGAAAATCTCATTAAAGTGTCTACCTATAAAAGGTTGGCCCGGCGCGTTTATGTAGGTCAGTCGAAACCGATTCTTTCGCAAAATTCTCTGGATAATTATGATCGGAGGGGGATCGGGGAGGTGGGGAGGAGAGGCGTATGGCTTTCCAACGATATTTCTTCGAGCTCGATCGTTTCGGGGGCCTCGCGAAAAAGAAACGAAATGGACGAACGATCCCATGCGAGGAGACACGGAGTAAATCGGGGATGGAAAGAAGAGAAGGTGAAGGGCCCTAACGTCGAAAGGGCCCAAAAACTCGTCCCCGTCCGTTCTCGAGCGATCCCGGTGAATCGAATCGTGATTTTCAAGCGACAGACGTAGAAAAAGTTTAAAATCTCAACGTGTGCCTCGGCGCGGCGGGCCAGTTCGGCCTTTCGGTGCTTTCTCAAACTGCCAGTCCGCGCGTATCCCCCATTTTTTACTTCCACTCGGGCATTGCGAATTTCGAATTCAAAGGCGGGCCGATATGATCGTAAAAGTTAATGTTTAAATTTAATTAAGAAAAAAAAAAAAAAAAAGATAGAAATATTTATATATATATAAAGTAAACTCGTGAACGTACTTTTTCGAAATTCGTACGTTTTAATCCAAATCAGGGTCTCGGGTCGTCGCATCGTTTACGGTGAGATGGTAATCGCCGTGAATTTCTTCGTGAAGGGGGAAGTCAAGAAAGAGAGGAAGACGAAGACGAAGACGAAGACGAAGAAGATAAAGATGAAGAGAAGAAGAAGAAGAAGATCGGCAAGAGGGTTTCGTCCCGAGAGCGTCCAGCAATGAAGATCGCGAGCAAAAAGCGGGAATTCCCGCGTCCGGTGCTCCGCTTGGCCGCACGGCACATGCGCAGCTAATTACAGTTCCCTTTGATGATTCGCCGCCGCCGCCGCCGCAGTCGCAGTCGCAGACGCGGACGCGGACGCAGTCGCCTCGGGACCCTCGATCGCCCACCAACGCAACGCGTCCTTAACTCTTTCCTCTTCGAGCTTCATCCAGCGCAATTATGCCTTCGAACATATATCTCGAATCTTTCTCTTCGTCCCTAACGTCACGAACGTTCGTTCCTCGATATCTCTTTTCGTATTCTCGAAGAGAAACAAATCATCTTTTAACAAAATTTAACTTCCATCCTTCCACCTTTCTCTGTTATAAACGGTGCAATAAATGGTATAAGCCGAAGGACAGGGGGGTATAAAGCTTTTGGCCCTTAGAGAATTAGTTATTTTTCAAATTTCGTTAGGTACGAGAGATGATAAAAGAGAAAGAGAAAGAGAGAGAGAGAGAGAGAGATGAACATCCGGGAAAGAGGAGTAGTAGGGGGCTATTCATTAAAAGTGCCGAAGGCGGCGAACGATTGCTTATAGCTTATAGCCTCTACTTGAAGCCGCGCATTAAATCCATGTTATTACGGGCTATTACCGAGTAATGAGAGGCTCCCTTGCACCATTTACGTATCCGCCAGTATCTCTCCTCTCTCTTTCTCCCTCCCTCTCCCTCTCCCTCTCTCTTTCTTCCCTTCACCATCCGTCTGCCAACTCTACGTATATCTCCTCTCGCTCGTGCGAAATCCCGTTTCTCTTCGCTATTCGATCGCATCTCTCACGACTTTGACACTTACACGTAACTTTCAAAATCAAAATCGTTCCTCTCTTCCTATTCCGTTCCTATCTCAGTCGGTACATTCTCATTTCGATAACATTCGCGATATCATTATTACGGATAGGTTGTTTCAATGAAACTATATATTCAATGTACGCGCGAATTTAATAACGTTTCTCTTATCTCTACCGACGAGAGTATAGATTATTACGAAGTTACTACGCCTACGAAGGCCAGAAGCCTGTTTCAAGAGCTCGAGGTAGCAACGTCTGAGAGAAGGGATCGAATTAAAGGGAACGATTTTTACCACTTTGCCGCGACGTATGTATAATGTATATGGTATTATAAGTAGGTGGCTATATTTGAAGGGCTCGAAAGAGTTCTCCTTCCAAGAATCATCTCCTATCTCTCCCTCTCTCTCTCTCTCTCTCTCTCTCTCTCTCTCTGTCTCTCTCTCTCTCCTATATCCGTTCTCTTTTTTGTTTTTCTCGGTCCATCTCTTACACGTAGAAGTTTACAGGGCCCCCAAGATACTCGTTTCTCTAACGTAATAACGGGTGTTCCGCGCTCACGTATCCCAAAGGTGTGATCCAACTTGGGTGCCTTTAATTCTTTCGGATTTTACGTACTATCAAAAGTCTGCGGTCTGAAACGAGAGAAAGGGAACGAGAGAATTGCATCACGGAGATAATTCTTCCTATCGAAAAATAATAATATTTCTTGTCATTTTCTTTATTAACTTTAATACCGAGTAACGAGATTCCTTTCGTTCTTACATTTCGTTCCTTTCGTTCCTTTCGAGAGAGAGAGAGAGAGAGAGAGAGAGAGAGAAAAAGAAAATTCGAAAATAATGAATTTTTATATGGAAGAGTTATGCGATCGACTTCGTTAACGCGAGTATTCCTTTCTGGTAGCAAGTACCTACGTAGTATTCGGTCGATGTGTTCTCATCAAATTGTACGGTTAATTAGCGAATTTCTCCAAGGAATACTTCCCTCCCTCCCTCCCTCCCTCCCCCTTCTTTTTTATCGCTAAAATCGTCGGTAGTTTTGCTCGTCTTTGGCGAAATTAGTTATTTTATTAAGGCGAGACGTACGGGCTGACCCGTATAGACGATCAAAAACGATTTCGCCGCAACAAAATGAACAAGATCGCATATCCTCTCTCTCTCTCTCTCTCTCTCATGTCAATTACACCGCAAATGTGCTAATTGACGAAAGCAACGATTAAGCCCCATACGCTTTGGCATCTGCGCGACATGTGGTTGCACCGCATTCCTCTCTCTCTCTCTCTCTCTCTCTCTCTCTCTCTCTCTCTCTCTCTCTTCACATCGCGATTTCCTGTAACGATCGCGTAACTTTCTTTCCCTTTGGTTAAATGCCAACGTAGTATTTTTCTTATTTTTCTTTTTTTAATTAGGCTCTCTTCCGAGAAAGACGAGTGGAACACGGTTCGCGTGGCAGATCCTCGAAAGAGATTACCCGAGAGACGGATTATCTTGCGATTTTTCCTTTTCTTTTTTCTATTTTTTAGTTTCTTTTTTTTTCTTTTTTTCGTTTTTTTCTTCCCCCGACAAAAGTATTAGGCGTCGTATCGGGGAGGGAAACAAAGGACACGAAGGGAATAATGGAAAATGAAATGTAAGTTAAGCGTATATTTATAAGGAACGTAGGGTAGTGGCTCCGACTGACCTTTTTAAGGCGTGAAGGGGAGATTCGGTTCGCTTGGCTGACCCACTAGTCCCACCCTTGCGGGGCCCTACGCCATAACGTAATGATCTACTGCGGTACTCAACTTCTTAGGACTTTCAGCCGACCCAACGACAGTGGCTCTCGATCGCGAAAGGATCACAAACGTTTACCAACGAATGTAATGAAAAAAAAAAAAAAAAAAAAAAAAAAAACATAGGAACCAACGACCTTTCGTCGTTGTATTAAAAACGTTTTACATATCGACAATAAATGAGAGATTTTAATGAGAATAATTAATAACAAGAAAAATTGTGGTAATATTATGGCTTAATGTGACAGATTATTATATACGATTGAAGGGATAATCGAAGATAATGATAGAGATAAATTTATTCGTTTATCGCATTCGAGTGTGCGCCTTTAAACGGACTGTATCTCTTCTCTTTCGTAAGACACTCTCTCTCTCTCTCTCTCTCTCTCTCTCTCTCTCTCTCTCTCTCTCTCTCGTAAGTGTAAGAAGATAGAGACATTTTTCTGCTTTCCTGATTGAAGTAGAAACGGCAGTCGACAGGTGTGAGTGGCGTAGTGCTTCGAGGTCGGCTAAGATCAAAGGATCCAGCAAGAACTGCTAATAATAAAGCAGCCACTCGCAGGCAGTCGGCCGTGCACACGCGGCGTGTCCTTTCCCTTCCCCTTCCTCCCTCCCCCCCTTCCAGACGAGAAACATGCCAGCGTGTATCGCATACGCGCGCGCGCGCACTTATGCTCCGGGTAAAGCGTCCTGCAGTTTTTACATTTTTTTTTCCTTTTTTTTCTTTTTTTTTTTTTTTTTTCCTATAAAATTCATCGTTCATTCGTTGTCTCCTTGGAATATTACCTTATTATTATTATTCCTTTCCTTTTTTTTTTTTTTTTTTTTTTTTTTCTTAAGAAATCCTCGTAACGTTTCCGACATAATATTCGACAAATTCGTTCTCTCACAACGAAGATAAATTCGACGAATCATCTTAAATAATATGACCGTTATAACGCATCTCCGTAACATCGTATATATTAATTAGTATCATACGAATCGTCCGTTCGCTTCCAACGTTTTACGTATTCGTGCACGAGGAAAACGCTAACGCCATCTTGCGTTCAGGACGATGCACTAAAGCTCACACTTTACGTTATCTTCGAGGCACGAAGTTCGAGAAAAAAAAAATTGCGAGAAACGTTCGTTTCCGTCGCAAAAAGGGAAACAAATGAAAAATAATTATGGAGAATGAAGGTTGAACGAAAAAAAAAAGTCCCGAAATTTCGTGGTAAATTTGTACCCGTACCAACATCGAGAAACCAATGTTACGATTCGATAAATTTTGCTAACCGAAAAACAGCACCATCTACTCAGTGGCTACTCTAAGACGAATATCGACGTGTATGAAGGAAGAAATTATATATAGCGAATGTACGAGGCTCGAATCATCACGTACGACCTTCCCTCCCCCCTCCCTATCCCCCAATCCCACCTGAGAATGAACTTGTCCAAGATTTAACGGAGACTCTGGACAAGTTTCACGAATTCGTGTTTTACATTCTCGACTAACGTATGTAATCGCAGCTTAGTCCTATATTTTCACGCGTCAATATCCTTTTGTGCGTTTGACAAGATCGAGGATAAAGATCGAATAACGATTAAGACGCTTAGAATTTTAATTTTCGTTTTCGAAATATAATATGAGTAAGATGGCTAGCGATTCTCAAATACCTTCGTCCAAAAATATTATCGACGATAAGAGGGAAGAAGAAGAAGAAGAAGAAGACGAGGAGGAGAATGACGAGGACAAGGAAGCCGTCAACGAGGATGACGACGACGAGGAAGACGATTCTGAGACGGAGGAAATTTCATTGAAAGAGAAAATTCCTTGCACTCACGAGGTAACAATGACGCACGGTACGAAGGCGGTAATCGCTATCGCTGCAGATCCATCCGGGGCACGTCTTGCATCTGGATCGATCGATTACGACGTCTGTTTCTGGGATTTCGCTGGTATGGATTCGTCGATGCGAAGCTTTAGAACCCTGCAACCATGCGAAAATCATCCAATAAAATGTTTACAATACTCCACGACCGGAGATGTTATACTGGTAGTATCAGGCGCGGCGCAGGCCAAAGTATTGGACAGGGACGGTTTTGAAAAATGCGAAACCGTGAAAGGCGACCAATACATAACGGACATGGCTCGTACCAAGGGTCACACGGCCGGTCTAAACAGCGGTTGTTGGCATCCGTTTACCAAAGAGGAATATTTGACCTGTTCGCAGGATAGCACCTGTAGAATTTGGCAGTTGCACAGGCCTCGCGGCCATAAGAACGTTATAAAATGTAGGGCGCAGAATGGCGTGAAGACGATTCCTACCACTTGCAGTTACAGCAGAGAGGGAACGGTCGTGGCCTGCGGATGCATCGACGGTTCCATACAAATGTGGGATCATAGGAAAAATTTTGTAAATCCTTCCTTGACTTTAAGGAACGCCCACGCCGCGAACAACGAAATATCTAGCTTAAGCTTCTCTTATCTAGGACAAACTCTGGCAACGAGGAGTTGCGACGATACGCTGAAATTGTGGGACCTCAGGGCATTTAAAGTTCCAATATTCGAAGTAAAAGATTTATTTTCAAGATACGAAACGACGGATTGCATGTTCAGTCCGGACGATTCTATGATAGTAACGGGAGAATCTTTGAAGAAGGGTCAAGATATGGGTAAAATTTTATTTTACGATACCAAAACGTTTGACCTCGTAAACGAAATACCGGTAACCAATTCGCACGTCATTAAGACATTATGGCATCCGAAATTGAACCAACTGTTCGTTGGTTGCGGGAACGGTATCGTTAAAGTATATTACGATATCAACAGAAGTATGAGAGGGGCGAAACTGTGCGTCGTCAAATCTTATTTCAAGCACAAGCACATGGAAGTAATGTCTACTCAACAAATTATAACTCCTCACGCCCTACCCCTGTTCCGACAAGACAGACCTAAATCCGTTAGAAAGCAAATGGAAAAAGATCGTCTGGATCCTGTTAAATCGCGACGTCCAGACTTACCGATTACTTCCGGTCAAGGTGGAAGAGTAGCGTCGTCCGGTGGAACGTTAAGTTCTTACGTTATTCGTAACCTTGGACTCAGCAAAAGAATAGAGGACGATCAGGATCCCAGGGAGGCAATTTTGAAATACGCGAAAGAAGCCGAGGAAAATCCCTACTGGATAGCACCGGCTTACAAAAAGACGCAACCAAAAACTATTTTCCAAACCGACGAACAAGACAGCGGCCCGAGTACCAAGAAACAAAAAACATAAATGGATCTTGGTTGAAAAAAGAAATAATACCTTGTAAATAAAAAAATAATAATAATAATTTAATATACTTACTGTGTCGTACGCGAATGCATACAATGAATGTTGTATTTCGTTTTATATTGTAACGTATTATTTGTCTCTTCTGTGAAAAAGACATTGCTATTGTAAGAATGTTCGTAGAATGTCGTTTCAAATGAAAAAAAAAAAAAAAAAGATACACGATGTAACGCAATATAATTAAAAAAAAAAAAAAAACATTCAAAAACCTCAAATAAGAGTCTGGTTAATTTTTTCGAAGGAACTAGGCGATCCTTCAGTACCATCTGGTGACTGGAAAGGGAAATTCACATATTTTTTTGTTTTTGTCCAACTAGTTTACCTTGGACAACACGTGCGCGCGTCGTAACACATAAGCCATCTCGTATTCTGTTGCGGCTGCGTCGCATTCGAATGTTCTCACGAGTTTTCTTTTCCATTCGATATGCATTTGAAATTGTACGTGATAGCGGCGGCATGCGAGGACTTAGGAATCGGTATGAATGGAAATTTGCCATGGAACCTTAAGTAAGTTTTGTTTAAACGTTTGATCGTATCACTCGCTTCCTTCAATACAATTGGATGTAACGGTCTAATCGCGATATATATATATATATGTATATATGATATATCATATCTCACACATACAGGACCGAAATGGCATTTTTCACGCGGATGACGTCAAAGACGAGTAACGAAAGGAAAAAAAATGTGGTACTAATGGGTAGAAAAACCTGGGATTCTATACCGACAAAATACAAACCCTTGCAGAATCGCATTAACATGGTTTTGACGAGACAATCTCTGTAAATCAATTAAAGCACGAAAGATACGTAATCTTTTTTTTTTAATGATCCAGTCGAAGTACTTATATATCGTTGAAAAAATGTTTGTAGAAACTTTGGAAACGGAACGATTCCCTGCAAAAGTATTTCAGATGCGCTCGACGTTATATCTCGACCACCGTTGTGCGAAGAAGTGGAAAAAATATGGGTCATAGGGGGAAGTTCCGTTTATAAAGTACGTCTACGTAACGATCGTCTCGTAGATAATATCAATTCCCCCTCCCCCCCCTCAACTCCACACCTCATCCCGTTCCTAATACGAAGCCTATATTTTAATTTCAGGACGTTTTGGAATTACCAAATTTTTATCGTTTGTATCTCACGAGAATAAAGAAACGTTTCGATTGCGACACATTTTTCCCAGAACTTTCTACCGATCTTGTACCGGTCAAGTAAGTTTCGTCAATTCCTTTAACGCGAAACGAAATAACGATTACGTTCGTTTTTAGGGATCCCGATGTACCGGATGGAATTCAGGAGGAAAATGGAATTCGGTTCGAGTATACGGTTTACGAGAGGAAATGAGAAACACTAAAGGTTCGTACTTTTGGTAAACCGAGATGGAACGAACGAAAAATATATCGATACAAATGCTGTTGTTTCAATGAGAACGAATTAATCTACGAGGAAATCGTATCGCTTAATAAAATAAATCTATTTTATCATAGGCGCAATTGGCTATTCACGGCGTTGATGTATATTTCATAACCTCATCCCTTTTATTAACATTCGAAAGAGAAATAAACGGTTACACATGAATTTCGAACGTTGAGAAATAAGATTGGATCGTAAGATTCGCAAATCGTTGTTAACCCGGAGGCCACTGCATCTGCCTACCACCGAGCACGTGCAGGTGCAAATGAAAGACCGATTGCGCACCGTCTTTCCCGTCATTTATTACCAAACGAAAACCATTGTCCAGACCTTCTTGCTTCGCCACTTTTCGGGCTACCAGCATCAAATGGCCGAGCAAAGCCTCGTCCTCGTTTTCTGCTTTCGACAATTGCGAAATCGGTTTTCTTGGGATTACCAAGAAGTGTACGGGAGCTTGGGCGTTGATATCTTTAAATGCGACACACTGATCAAAAAAAAAAAAAAACAAAGCAATTAATCATGCTGAATCGTCGATAAACTAACCTGCCGGAAAGATACTGAGCGCGGAACGTGATATACGTATAGACGATAAATATAACTTTATTCTCTTCACTAATTATTAATGGCTCACCTTATCGTCTTCGTAAATAAAGTTGCACGGTATTTCTTTACGCAATATTTTCCCGAATATAGTGTCGCCGCCGGGAGTAGCGACTTGTGCTTTTTCCACCTCGGTCGCCATTTTTCTTTTACACGGTAAGCTCTTCGATATATTGCAGCTCGAAGATACGATTCGTCTGGACGAAATCAATACAAAATTTAATAATGACATTTTCGAAAAAATTGAAATTCAACGGACGTTCGTTTACGAGGAAAATTATTCTCATTTATAGATATCGCTTTAAGTTTAAAGTCTCTCGCGTTTCGATTATCACCAACCTTGGAAATGCAAAATAATGGGTAGACTTAAAATGAGGCGCGAACTTTGATTTACACGCGATATTAACGTTACGGAAATGAACTTGGTTTTGCTTTTTGTTCCATTTTTTTGTTTTGTTTTCTTTCTCGATATTATGTGATCGAACGTTCGATTCGTACGATCGAAAAAAAATGTCGGTAGAGCCATTTTAATAATTTACAAAACTATAAAATGATTTTATTCTACTATACAGTCTTTTTAACTTTTGTAATAACTCATTACATTATCTTATATCTTAGGTGTACGTAATAGATATACATATAAATATATATATATATATAGCGCTAATATTTATGCGTTGAGATAGCCGATATCTTACATAAAATACAATCTTAGCATTAATATATCTAACTAATTATTTATATTACAAGATATGGCAGTGTCTTTTCTGGTTTCCTATGAAAGATCCTAAATCTTCCAATTATTCTAATAGGTCAAATGGCCCCAGTCTTATCAAAATTATCCTATCATAATATATATATAGATATAGATATATATATATATATATATATATATATATATATATATATATATATATATGTAAATTTAAGTATGTAATTCAATTAAACGAAGCTAAACGCTATTAGCTCGTAACTAATTAATTTACGCGCAGTACAAGTATAGGAAAATTTGTCGCTTAGTAGAAAATACAAACTTAGTACGTCTTTGTGTTTTTATAAAAAATACCGTAATGCTTAAACATTAATTGCGAGTTATTATAAAATACCTTTTTAAATACCATACGTTATTTACTATTATATACCAAAATAGGTACATAAAAGACAGATTTAATGTGATACATAACAACTAAGCTCAAGTCTTGGGTATATCTTGTACAATTACTTAAAGGTCTTATATAGTATAATATTGTTGGAAATGATATTGTTACAACCTAAAAAATGATAATTATAATATCCAAAATAGTCTATATGTATACGTAATTTTGGATGCTATCGGATAAATTACAACTCCCTAAAAATAATTCTATCAGTCTAAACGCGGATTATCTTTATCGAAGTATTTGTGCTCTAAGGCCTGAGTAGCGGTGAAACGAACACGAGGGTCAAACATTAATAAAGATTGTATAAGGTTCAACCCGTCGTCGTTGAGATTAGGTATTACGTCACTTAAAGGCTTTGGTTGTCTATTAGGAAATGCATTCCAACTAAGCGATACGTTTTTTGGCCACTCTACTTCCGATGGAGTACCAATAATTCTAAAATATCAAGCGCAAAATATAAATATATAATAAACGTCTATATGTGATATTAAGTAATAATGAATTAATAATAGTAAATTTAAGTTTACCGAAAAATCCTATCCAATTGGTCTCCCTCGCTGGTACCTGGAAATAATGGTCTCAAGCTACTAAGCTCGGCTAGTATACAACCGACCGACCACGTATCTACGGGAGTTGCATACGAGCAACCTAATAAAACTTCTGGCGCTCGATACCATTGAGTTACAACCTAAACGATATGGAATATATAGAAAGTGAAGCAGTCGTTCGACTACGACCATTGTCAAGTATATATAGAAAGAAATGTTTTAATTACCACAGAGGTTAATCTCATTTCAAAGTCATACGTTCTGGCTAAACCAAAATCTGCAATCTTTATCGTTCCTTCTCGCGTGACTAATAGATTCTGCGGCTTTAGGTCTCTGTGTATAATCCTGTGACTATGTAAAAATTCAACGCCCTTTAGGATCTCCTTGGACATTTGCTTTACGATGTGGGACGGCATGCCTATCTCTGGACAGGACGACAAATAAGATGCCAAATCTTGTTCCACGTGTTCGAAGACTAACCAAAGGGTCAATCCTTGATTCGATCTGTCGGATCTTTCGTCGCTCGAAGGCAACTGATGGTAATTGCCTTGGCAAACGTCTAATAATCTTACCTATCGATATTAAGGAGATATCGCCATAGGTATCCATTCAATAATTGATATTAAAAGCAACAAATTATTCAAGCGTACTTACGATATGCGGATGTTCGAATTTTTCAAGCTGCTTTAAAGTGGCTATCTCTCTTAAAGTACTAGTAGGTAGTCCATCTTCCGTCAATGGTACTCTAACTTTTTTAAGCGCGACTACTTGACCGTTACCTAAATCTTTAGCTTTGTAAACGGTACCGTAGGCGCCGTTACCGATGTAAGATAATTCCTCGTACGACGCATGTTCCCCAGTTAAGGACGTTTGTATATCTACCGCAGAATCCGTTTCTGTGGTTTTCATGTCAAGAAGGGACTTTCCTTGATCGGTACGCTCTTCTTCAGACTTTAAAACGATGTGGCTTCTCCAGGACGGTCCTGGGCTTACTTCGCTCAGCGGAGATTCCGTTGCACTGAGGGTCTCTGGAATTTTTTTTTCTTTTGTTTTTCTTTTTTTCTACGTGCTATAGGACTAATATAAATAAACAAAAGCGAGAACTTTAAGTAAAAGGAAAAAAAAGAATCTTAATCCTTACCTTGAGAAAGACTCAACGTTTCCTCACTCGTCTCCTTAGGCGTTGTTATCCGTTGAGTACTTTCCAACTCCTTATCCACGTTACCTTCTTCTTCCTCAACCGTGACGTAAGACGCAACCTCTTGAGGTAGATCCAATAATTTCGGCTTTTTCGAATTCGGAGACGAGAGATCCGGTCCGAGCTCAGAGCTCGGACGTCGAGATCTACCAGCCATCAGCACATTTCGCCTACGTTCTGAAACAATGACGGTAATATTTCATTCGTTTAATGTCCTTCTAGAGTATCGTTAACAAAGGCGACGCTCCACCCCACCCCTTCCCTCCCTTACTCCCTCCCCACCTTTCGTACGTACCGTCGTTTATAATTGAAAATTCACGAAGTGGAAGGCGGAAAAAAAAAAAGAGAGAGAGAGAGAGAGAGAGAGAGTGGAGAAAGAAAACAAAGAAAAGGGGCAAATATTAATTCCCGTCCTGTCTTTCCTGATTAAGACCTGGAAGGAACGAAGGCGATTAGAAACTAAATATGTCGGAGAAAAAAGAAAGAAAGAAAGAAAGAAAGAAAGAAAGAAAGAAAGTAAAGTAAAGAAGGAAGGAAGGAAGGAAGGAACACACTTGCGTGTTGATGATATAGTAGCTTCTTTTCGACGGGAAGGTAAATATAGTTTTCTAGAAGTCTTTCAATGAAAATTCTTCCTCTCTTTCTCTTTTAAGCTAAACGGTGGAAATGACGTTCGTATGTATACATACACATATATATATACATATATATGTGTGTGTGTGTGTAGGAGAGAGAAAAAGTACGTATATGTATGTGTATATAGTATACGTTGGCATACACCGTCTGGTTCGTGACATCTGCACCGACACCTGCGTTCGTATAATGGGACCCTCGTCGCCCTTCACCGCCTTTCCGAAACATCTTGTAAACGTAATGAAGCCCTTATATATCGTAAAAATGAGATGGTAGTGGGAGTAGTGCAGTAGTAGTATAGTATAGTAGTAATACCCCTTCTCTAATAACATCCGAAACCAATTATACCGAGCGTTGTGCGTTGTAGACACATCAAAATAACGTTCGTTACTTGATTTCGTTAGAGCCAACTTTTTCGTCCACGGTACACCTACCTTTTGTTAAATGAAACTTTGGTAGAGAGAGAAGAAAAAAGAATTCAAGTTATAACACGTTCACGCGAAACACGGCCAATTTCTTTTCGATATTTACTACCCGTAATTAAATATCGTCCTTTAAGAAACTTTTCAATATTCTTGGGGGGAAAAAAGAAAAAAGAAAAAAAAAAAAAAAAAGAACTAAAAGACACGCGTGTAATCGATGCACGTAAGTTGAATCGTTTCACATGAAAGTTCAATAAGTACTAAACCGATAGTTGCCGACGACGGCGTCCTTATACTCCTGCACGTAACACATTTTTAAGGGAGGGGGTTGATCCGAGCAACGGACTCCAATTGTTCGTTTTTGGAAAAGCTCAAGGTCCGAAAACAATGAAAGGGATTAGGGAAACTCTACCTGAGCGGATTCATCACGGTGAAGTTTGAGAGGTTCGGGTAATTTTTACCGTTAAATAAAATATTTCATTCGAAGATTATCGGCAGTTGAAGTGTCGGGATGTATTGAAAAAAGGGAGAACGTGAGGTTAATGCGGGGAAAATTGAATGGAGGGAAACAACGAGGATGATAATACGAGAAGAACCACGTTGGTCGGTATTAGGAAAAAATGAAAAGGAAAAAGTAATTTTTCAGTTTGGTATGCGACAACGAGCGATAAGAACGAGAAGAGAGATAGAACTTGACTATTCTCTCTCTCTCTCTCTCTCTCTCTCTCTCTCTCTCTCTCAAGGGTCGAGGGAAGTAATAAAGAGATGGATGAGAACGGTAAATATTTTCTGTTATAGAGATAGGAAGAGAGAAAAAAGAAGAAGAGGAAAAAAAAAAAAAAAAAAAAAAGAAAAAGAGAAAGTTACCGTCCCGGCACGGAAACGTAATAAAGTTTCGAAGGAATGTTATCGCTTCTCAGTTATTTTATTTTCTATCTTCCCGTAACAAAGATGTATCTATATATATACGTATATATGTTATATATGTATGCACGTACGCGAGGTATATGCATGTAAGAGATCCATTGAGCGTCCTCAAGCGAAGGAGTGATTTATTAATGAAAAGTATCGGAACGAGCGGAAGGGAAGGCGTCGTACGCGCCACTACGATTACGATACAATGTTGCAACGAGATTGGGAGTGAGAAGAAGGCTTGCGGCCGAGTTTGTCCGCTCGGCTCGATTAAATATTTTTATCGGCTTCCTCTCGCGATAAAGAATGGAGGACAAAAAAAAAAAGAAAAAAAGAAAAAAAAAAGAAGAGAGAAAAAAAAAAAAAAGACAGAAATAGAGGGAGGGACGTAAGCGAGTCGTAATAATCGAAAACAAAAGAGGAGGAAGGAAAAAGGAAATAAATAATAATAATAAAAAAAAAAAAAGAAATAGAAAGAAAAAACTCACTAGCGGTGATAACTTCGACGAGATCCTGATCACGACGACACTCAATGGACTCTCTCTCTCTCTCTCTCTCTCTCTCTCTCTCTCTCTCTCTCTCTCTCTCTCCTTCTCCTCCTACTGCCGCTCGGCACGAAAATGCAGGCGCAGAGGGGAAAAAAGGCGTTACGAGAGAAAAAACGTGCAACAATCTCGAAAAAAAAGGAAGAAGTAGAAGAGGAGGACGAGGTGGGGATAGCGCCTTCTGAGAAGTATCCGGGCATCCGGGACTTTTTTTTTCGTTGGAGCGTGTGAGACGGAGAGACAGAAAGAGAGAGGGAGAGAGAGGAGAGAGAGAGAGAGAGAGAGAGAGAGAGAGAGAGAGAGAGAGAGAGAGAGAAAAGAAGCAGTGGGAGGACGATAGGAGAGCCCAGAGGGAAGGAGGAAGGGTGCTTGAAAGGAGGGAGAGAGAAAAGAACGGAAAGGTCTATGAAACTAAAGAGAAGAAGCATCCTTAACATCGGCGACGAGTATACCGAGTTCTCTCGCTATGTGTGTGTAGAAAAGTTATGCCTTTTCACGTGGCATTATCTCGACATCGACTTCTTAGAAAACGGGGTCGTTTCGATGTTCCACCACATCAACGAGGAAGAATATCGCTTGGGAAAGCGCGATGGAACGAAAGAAAATACATTATTGTACGATCTCGATGTACGGCGATCGAAGGAAATGGCGTCTTTCAAATTATTCCCTTCTCTCTCCTTTTCTTTTTTTTTTTTTTTTTTTTTTTTTTATCATCCACGCTATAAAAATATGAAAATTTTGGTACATACATTACATATACGTAAGCGTATATCTAGGGGATTCGTGTATTTACCCTCACTGTTCTCTATATCGACGCCATTTTCTATCGACCTCTCGAAGGAAAAATGGAAATATATAAAGGGAGATGTAAAGTAAGAGAGTAGCGTCGATAACCGTGACAAACTAAACGTTGAAAAGTTGCGCAACGAGGCTACTTGGTATCTCGAGTGGCAGGGTACCACGAGGAACTACGTTTTTACGATAAACGACGACGTTCCGTTTTTTGCTTTTTTGTTCTTCTTCTTCTTCTTCTTCTTCTTTTTTCTTTTTTGCTTTTTATTTCTCCCCTTCTTTCATTCCCGATCAAAAGTCGATCGTGTTCGTACGTTACGATCCATTGTTCGTCGAACGTCGATCGTTCGAGTTGAAAAAGATTGCATCACTACGAAACGAAAGGTTGCTTACCTCTGCGCCTTACTTCGTGCAATGTTCGATGATCGATAAAATCACTTTATACGTAAGCGCGTTACATCCATACATACGCACGGACACACACACACACACACACACACACACACAAAACGTAATATATGTATGTATGTACGTATATACGTAATGTCATAGAAAAAAACACGTATACGTACGCGTAACGAGGAATATCTTTTTTTTTTTTCGTCGCGCTCGTACGGACCGATCGACGAAACGAATTTCCCGCCAAAGCGTTCGAATCTCCCGCGTTTTTATCGATAGTCAAAAAGATTTATCATCCATCTACTTTTTGGGTGCACACGATCACCCAGGAGAGTAACGCGCGTTATGTACAACCTGAAAAAAAATACCGGAACGATGAATGAGAGAAAAATAGATAACGCAGGGACATTGGATACGCTTGCTATCGTATCGGGCGATAATTATATAGTCGAAAAGACGAGGATAGAGAGAGAGAGAGAGAGAGAGAGAGAGAGAGAGAGAGAGAGAGACTACGAATAACGTCGTTTGCTCTATGAGATCGAGTTCAGAGTCGCGGACTACCCACACACAGTTAAGAGCGCGCTCGCGTGCGCACGTTCACGTACACCGAAATTCGTAGTGTTATCAAAACAAAAGCCGTTCACCGTGTAGACACACTTCTTTCTCTCCCTCTCCCTCCCTCTCACTTTCTCACTCTCTCTCTCTCTCTCTCTCTCTCTCTGTCTCTGTCTACCTCTCTCCCCTCCGCCCCACCATTCGCTCGCAACCATCTACCAGAGAGAGAGAGAGAGAGAGAGAGAGAGAGAGACAAATAAGATTTGTATCGTTAATGAGTACACATATGCATACTCGCGACAATTTGTGCAAATTTTCACATCCCATCGGTATAATCTCGTAGGTGATAATTAAGTTAAATAGCGACAAACCCGTCAACGACAACGAATAGAATCTTTGACAAAAAGTAAATCTCCCGGGAAATCCTCCGTTGACCAAAATTAATAACAAAGATTCCCCATCGTTGTGATCCTTACCGACGATATAAAATATTACATTCCCCTTCTAGGTCCGCAAGCTCGAAGGAAGATATACCGGGAAATAATGGACGACGTATGCGATTACGGTTCGGTCGATTTCGTTCTTACACTTGAATTCTCATTCGATCGTTTTTTTTCATTGGCTCGAATATTTCGATGATCGGCGTAAGATCGCGTGTAATACGCGTTCGATGTCTCTTATCCTTTTATCGAGCGATCGTAACATTCCATAGCGTTTGCTCCATTACCGACACGCGAACGACGAAACGTTATCATCGAGGAACGATAATCGGGGAATGAAAAATGGCGTCTACGTAGAATCTCGGGCGGGAATTTTGAAAAGTAAAGAGAGAGAGAGAGAGAGAGAGAGAGAGAGAGAGAACGACTTTGCTCCGGAGTATTCCCTTTTATCCGAATGTCCGCTGGGATATATATTCACGTATGTTGAGACGCTGGCACGGACGCGGGCGCGGGCGCGGACGCGTATATGCGTCCAATCCGGCGATGTCGCTCTAACAAGGCCCCGGGTACACTCCAAAGTGCTCGTCGTCTCCCACGAAAGAGACCTTCGTCGGCGGTCTCTCCTCGGAGTAAAAGCGGCAAGAGGGGACACGACGGAAGGGCGAAACTAGGCAACCCAGACGCGACAAAACACGAACGCGGCGCAGCGTTCTTCCACCGGAAACGACGGTATCGTCTCGCGCTATCGAGAGCACACCGAATTAATACCGAAGGGTGTAAGATTCGGGAAATCGTTTAAAGATCCGGAAGCGAGAGCGACGCGACGTAACCCTCGGACGAGAGAGAGAGAGAGAGAGAGAGAGAGAGAGAGACGATAGAACACGTTTTTCTATGCTTCGACGACATTTCCCGACTTCTCCGCAGCTCCTCCGTGACGATACTGTTCCTTCCGAATGAAAGAGAGAGAGAGAGAGAGAGAGAGAGAGAGAGAGAGAGAGAGAGAGAGAGAGAGAGAGAGAGAGGGAGAGGGAGGGAGAGAAGGGTATAACGCTTCCAAAAACAACTAAGAAAACAACTCGAAAATATGAAACGCCGATAAAAATAACTTTCTTACTTTCCTATTACACTCGATAATAAAAACAGAATCACAAAGTTGTTGCGTCGCGAGAACGAGAGAGAGAGAGAGAGAGAGAGAGAGAGAGAGAGAGAGAGAGAGAGAGAGAGAGAGAGAGAGAGAGAGAGAGAGAAAGAGAGAGAGAGCAAGCAGCCGGCCATGGGCCGGCCGCGTGCTCGACGGGACGTCGAACTCGACACTACGCCACCGGTTTTCGCGATCGACTTTATAAGAAGAAGCCGTGCACGACTGTCGCGAATCAGATGAGAACGAGGAACGCGTGGTTCGTGGAAACGATCTAGTCTCTAGTCGCGTCATCTTCGAATAAGAGAGAGAGATAGAGAGAGAGAGAGAGAGAGAGAGAAGAGAGAAAGGGAGAATGATTCACGTCGAGCGATCAGCTGGCACGCTATCGTGCTTTCTCGTCCGTCGAACTTTTCTTCAAACGATCGTCTCGTTGTTCTATCAAAATTCAAAAACGAGAGAAAAAAAAGTACGACGAATAACGTATGTTTGTACGTGCACACACACACACACACACAGAAAGAGACAGATGCACGCACGCACACACGCACACACACACACACGCGCGTTAAAGGAAGCAGTTTCTCACCGTCTTTTATTATCCACCGTCATTCCCTTCGACCTTTCGACTCGCGTTCTTCGAACGATCGTGCTTCCTAGGATCGTTAACGGCAATACTTTAATAGAAGAATAAGATATACGTACGGAGAGAGAGAGAGAGAGAGAGAGAGAGAGAGAGAGAGAGAGAGAGAGAGAGAGAGAGAGAGAGAGAGAGACGAATAAATAGATAGATAGATAGATAGATAGATAAATAGAAATAGACACGCACGTACACACAAATCAGATGTAGAACCTTTGACACTTCACCGTACACACGATCGTGCATAGGATTTCGCGTTGATCTCTCTGTTGTGTTTTTGCTCGATTTTGCTCGATAGATCTCGCGAGTACTACTACTACTATCTCTACGTGACGACGACACCGTCGACACGACAAAAACCAAGACGAAGACGAAGACGAAGACGAAGACGAAGACGAAGACGAAAACGAAGACGGAAACGAAGACGGAGACGAAGACGAAGACGAGGACGACTCGATAGTGTAAAGTAAAGAGCTTTGCGAGACGAGGACGACGTTCCTACCGAGGGCGGAGCACGAATGGGAGGAAGTGGGGGAAGAGGACCGATGCGTTCTCGGGCCCGTAGAAGGTGCCTCGGCTTGAACGTTAAGGCTTCCTCTAAGGGCCTCTCTCTCTCTCTCTCTCTCTCTCTCTCTCTCTCTCTCTATCTATCTATCTCTATCTCGTATTTCTATCCGATTACCGATCTTTTCTCCTAACGAAACATTTCCATAGATTTCACATTTTCTTACATCTTGGGACGGACCGATCCCTATCAGGTATTCTATGAGGAACGTCGAAGAGAGACAGAGACAGAGACAGAGACAGAGAGAGAGAGAGAGAGAGAGAGAGAGAGAGAAGGGAATTCACCAGTCAACAAGCAAGCCACGTGTTCTTTCTAATCCAAGAAGCTGCGTCCTTCTTACGTGGCTTCCACTGTTGTTTGCCGATCACGAAGAAGAGCCGGACAACTCATCGACGAGTCTCGACGAATATTATATCCCGTGGCGCCAGTAAACGATCACGATGACGCTCCAAATGTCCTCCACTCGTTTCCACTTTCCTCCTTTTCCTCGTTAGAGATATCTTTTCTATCGTATTTCTTTTCCACGCTATGCGATCAGCGTGTCGCGCGACGTCCCGAAACATGAATGGAATGCTTCCTTCGATTCGTCGTGTGCGAGAGAGAGAGAGAGAGAGACAGAGACAGAGAGAGACAGAGAGAGACAGAGAGAGACAGAGAGAGAGAGAGAGAGAGAGAGAGAGAGAGAGAGAGAGAGAGAGAGGAGAGGAGAGGAGGAGAAGGAAGTAGAAGACGAAGGAAAGACGAAGCACAGGAGGAGAAGAAGAAGAAGAAGAAGAAGAAGAAGAAGACGACGGGTCTGGAATGGGTCGGAGAGGCTCCTCGGTCAGATCAGGGGCGGGGCTATCGATCGTAGGGCCCTTCCAAGGGCTTCCTCTCTCAAGGGCCTCTCTCTTCCATCGTCGCCGTTGTCGATCGTATCGAGCTACATTTCTATGTTTTTTCTTTTCTTTTTTTCTCTTCCTCCTCCTCCTCCTCCTCCTCCTCCTCCTCTTATTTTTCTTTTTCCACTCTTTTCCTCGCAAGAGCCGCTCGAATTTCTGGCGTTAGGAAAGAGAGAGAGAGAGAGAGAGAGAGAGAGAGAGATAACGAGAGGAACTATTTCTAGACGATCGAGTCTATCCCTTAACTCTCGCTTGGTCGAGTTATTCGAGGATGCTATAATTCAAACGACGACTACAACGACTACGACGAAGATTCGAAGTCTTAGGAAATTCGTTATCGCGAAAGAACGAGGTACGCGTATCATCTGCGTACGATCGCTCAAGAATATCGGAGTTGGGACCGTGGGAAAAGAGAAAGAGAGAAAGAGGGTAAGAGGATAGGGGGAGAGGGAGAGGGAGAGGGTGAGGGTGAGGGCGAGGGTGAGGGAGAGAGATAGATTATCGTGGCTGAATGAAAGAGCCAGGAGATATCCCGATTGTTATCGTCGTAGAACGGAACGCTTATCGTTACGAGGAATGGACGTGTGGACTCGCCGTCACTGTCGACGAGAGGGACAAAGAAAAATTTCTCTCCTCGGTTTCTACTCGCATCTGCCGGCTAAAGCGTTGGAAAAGAGGAGGAGGAGGAGGAGGAGGAGGAGGAGAAGGAGGAGGACGTTCCCGTGGCGGCTGCCTCTTTCCAACGACGATTCCTAACAAAATTTTCATTCCTCTCGTGTCCCTCCTTCCCCATTTCCAGGTTCGTAGTCGTCCCATAAGAACATTTTTCGTTCGAAGACCGTATCGTTCGAAACTATTCGTATTAAATATTTTCACGTTACGTTACGTTACGTATTCTTTTTCTTTTTCTCTTTTTCTTTTCTTTTCTTTTCTTTCCCATCTATCGTATCCTACTCGTGTACGCAACCCAGGGAAATTCCTCGAAATGCACAACCTGCTGCTGATTCATGGTTTTATGGAATGTGCTAAAGTGCAGAGTTATGAATCCGACGATAAATTATGCGTTATCGTCGTGCGATGATTCGTGCGATGATTCGTTCGATGAGTAGTAAAACTTCTCTCTCTCTCTCTCTCTCTCTCGTCCTCCTTCATTATTCGATACTACTTTACAAGACTATAAAAATACAACCTTCCATCGGTTCTACCTGTTCTCGGTCGTTCAAAGCCTTGGAAAAATCGTTCTCGACGATTCCCAAGAGACATCATAGGAAGCAATGTCGATTGGTATGCACGTATACTTTTGAAAATGTGACGAAAGCGTGCACTCGCTTTCCCTTATCGAATTTGTCGGAGAAAGGAAGGGAGAGAGAGAGAGAGAGAGAGAGAGAGAGAGAGAGAGAGAGAGAGAGAGGGAGAGAGAAATAGAAAAAGGAAAGAAGAGAGATAGAAAAAGAAGAGTATCGTCGATTCGAGAATGCATCGCAACCGAACCGCTAAAAATAATCCTGACCTTTTATATACCACCATAAACGTTCACATTAATCCGTACAACGAACCAGTTGTATGGACTTCCGTTTGGCACATCGAACGGAGTAGAACTTTCAAATCTATCGTATTTCCGTCCGCGACACTCTTCGTATCACACTAGTAGCACTTTCTTCTTTACAACGTATAGTTTAACGTTCGAATCCGAACTACTCTCATTGGATATATTTTCTATGGTTGTTCGTTCGGGCGATCGTAAACGTATGGAAAATGAATGCTCGATAATTAATCTTATAAAAATCGTATAACCTATATATATATATATATATACATATAATATTATTGAATGATTCGTTCTCATTATTTCGTGTCGCGCCGTCAATGGGCCGTTATTTTCTCTCGCACGAATCCCTCTCGCTCCTTCTCGAAGAAGCGTCGAGAAGAAGAGAAGTCGGTGCGAGACGAAAGAGAGGAAGGAGAGGAAGGAGAGGAGGAGAGGAGGAGAGGAGGAGGAGGAGGTTAGGACCGCCGGTCGGCGTCGAAGGGCCCCGAACCGTAGCCTCCTTTTGTGAGCATCGACTTTCGGGCATTGTGTCGAGAGCTCGGCGCGACCGCCTCGCTTCGCGTTCCTTTCCTCCCTTTCTTTTGATGGCTTACGCGCGTTCTTTCGTTCGTTCGTTCGTTCGTTCGTTCGTTCGTTCGTTTCTACCTCCGGTTGCTGCTGCTGCTCCCGCTATTTGCTGCCGCTATTGCCGCCGTTGCGCTCGAGATACCTTCGACCTCGACACAAACTAGACGTCGGACTGGTTTCTGCCCAATTTAGTTGCCCTACCCCACTACTACGCATCCTTCAGCCATTGTTCGCTCCGCTTTGGAATGAAAATAGAGAACCGCTTACGTTCCCGGTGATCGAGTTGCATAGGAAAACGTCATAACCTTCGAACTACTTTCTATCGGTACGAACGATCGAGACCTTGCCTCTTTTTCGACCTATCGACGTTCCCCGTACACGTATATACGCACACCTATATATTCCTGCCTGTCCTTTTAACTTCGATAAGTTCCGTTAATGCTTTTTCATTATTGGAAATCGTTATTCATTGGCATTACATATTCTCGCTAGGAATATAACGTAGGGAAAACATTTCCTCGGAGAATTGTGAAATATACAAATCGTTTCTTCTCGATCACCTTCTCTCCTTCATTTCACTCGGCTCGGACTAAGGATCAAGATTCAAACGTTTCGTTCTCTATAACTTCCTCTACGTAATTACGTGTGGCTTTGCTGCGTCGCGTCGCCACCCTTTCGAATTAATATTTAATGATGTACGTCGAACGCGCGTTCGCCCGGTAACTCCGGTTTTTATGCTTATTCGAAAAAGAAATTTTAGATTTTAGATCTTCCATATCGACTGCAGCTATCTTCATACGAACCTACTTCGTTACGCGATATATCGTCGATTTCCTTCAAAGTTTTATCAAATCTTATTCCGACGATTTCAAACGAGACTCTCGATCGTCTCGTTCGAATTACTTCGGTTTTATCGTCGATCGTCCGCGCAGGTATCCATCGCCATGTACTCGGTCGATAATTCTGCTCGTCGATAAAGAAATTTTTCGGACTCGTATGGTAAATCACGCGACGGATGCGACGAATGGTTAAGAAAGTTTTCTACCCGTCGATAACGTTGGCAACTTCGATTATCTTCGACGATGTGGCGCGTTGCCTATGTACAGGTGTTACCTTCGACGTTCGTACGGATAATTAGAAGAAAAAAAAAAAAAAAAAGAAAAAAAATAATAATAAAACGTGAAAAACAAACACGATCTCGGTCAATAATTATTATAGTCCAAATCGATAAAAGAATGTGTTACGTTGCGCGAAGAATCAAGCTAGATGCGCGATTAAATCGAACTCGTTGCCCTTTCACGAATATTCAATAATCGTTTTATCACAAAAGTCGTTCTCGTTCTCGCACCCATCGTCTCGTCCCACGCGGAAGAACGGTAGGTAAGACGCAGATTCTTTCGATTTGTTTCCTCCAGGAGGAGGATCGACTACCGACCGTGTAATGCTTCATGGATACTTGAACAGAATGCAAAAATCCGTTAGACAGAAATGCGATTTTAATTCGCGGCGCGCAGTAGGCAGTCGTAACGAGGACAAGTCCGTCAAAGTTCTAAAAAGACAATTCGTAAGAATGGGCGTTACCGCGTTGTTACGTGAGGTCGATCGACGGACGAATCGTTAAAGAAATTGCTTTCTCGAATTATGCGGGCGACCGCTTTCTTTCCGCGTTTGCAATTTCAACCGTTATTGACCTCTCCGAAAAGAATAAGCTCTCTTCGTTCGAACTATTCGAGAGAACGATTAGAGAGGATTAGATATTAGAGGAGATTAGAGAACGAGAAGAGAGGACGGTACATCTCGATCGAATCTGTAACGCTACACTCGAGATTCCTCGTAAACTTTGCGCGTAATGCGCACCCTTTCGAATATCGCCAAATATATATATATATATATATATATATATATATATATATATATATATATATCAGAAAAGGGTATCCTAAGAGTGTGACGATCGGACGAGTGGAAACGAAGAAGTTCGATTAATCCTTTTCCATTACGTTACATTTCACTCCGAAGAGCAGTTACTCTCGCGCGTAGTTTGTTTACGCGCACCCTTCGCGACGTTAATCGCTCGAATTCATTGAGCGAAAAAAGTAGATGGAGATAAGAAATAATCGCGTCTCGTTAATTATCTACGGTTAGTCGGATTACACGAATTAAGATAATTATCGTACCGATAGATTATTTTATCGCGTATAGACGGTTCGATTAAGAACGACGCAAAAGAAACGTATAAATTTTTAACTAAGAGAAGAGTAATGTGTCGAAGAATATTCTTCAAGCGGTACGATTTTATAGGTAGACACGGTCTGCTGCAGTAAATGCAAGGAGACAAAGATTCGACCGTGCGAGAGAGAGAGAGAAAGAGAGAGAGAGAGGAGTCCAACCAAAGCATGGAAGCTTCGATGTGGGTTCGAGTCACGAAGAAGTGACGTTGATGCTTTACGGGAGTATAGAAATACGCAACACCATGGCGCGGCCCTGGAATAGTCAAGGTGGGAGAAACCGTGTATGACCGTCTTCACCGTCGACGGCCAGTACCGTGTGAACGACCGTGAAGTAAACCTCGAACGAAACGTGAATCCGACCTTTACTCTATTCGCGCGATACTTTTTAAAAGAATCAAACCGAGTGTTTTTTTTATCTCTCCTACCCTCCCGCCCTCCCGAGTAGACGAAAGTCCAGCGGAATTTCATTTTATACTCTCTCGAAACGATCGAACGATCCGATCGTGCCGATAGCAATCGGGCTGGTATTTCAAACTATAGCAAAAAAGAGAAAAATTTGTGCGAGAGAAATTCGTGTTCAACTAAGAGAAAAGAGTTTGTGCCCTAATCAGTATTGGCATTGAGGGATCTTTCGTTGGCAGGATGTAAAGAGAGAAGATCACGTTGACATTGATAGTGGTAGGACGAAGAGGAGGAAAGGGAGAGAGGGGGAGAGAGAGAGAGAGAGAGAGAGAGAGAGAGAGAGCAAAGGACGATCGTGTCTTGGCCGAAAACTTGACGCTCGTAACACCAGACTGTTCCACCGGCAAGTAGGTCAAGCGGTGCGTGCGAGAGTGCGAGACAGATAGAGAGGGAGGAAAAAGGAGAAGAAGAAGAAGAAGAAGAAGAAGAAGAAGTTGAGGAATAAGGATACATCGAGAGAGGGAGAGAGAGAGAGAGAGAGAGAAAAGAGGGAAAAAGAATGGCGGACTATGGCTGTGAAGTAGTCGCTCGCTGATGACGAGTCGAGGCTCGTGATCCAAAATGGCGGCCCTCTATCGATTACACGATTCCTTTCGTATAGGAAATTTAATAGGATTTGATAAAGCTCCTGAATCCTGAAGGAAGAACGATCGATCCAGTTGGCCTTGAAATACCTACCTTCGACAGGACGAACCAATCGTCGTCCTCTTTTCTCTCTCTCTCTCTCTCTCTCTCTTTCTCTTTCTTCTCTTCCGACGTCTCGACTACGCCGCCTAGCAGGACGAGGATCTAACATGTCGGGATTGACCGGTTCGAAGGCCTTATCGGCCTTGACCATTCTTCTCGTAACCGCCGGTAAGTCGCTAAATCGTTGCGGTTTAACGGCCAATCGAACGTCATGATCTATGGGATACAGGAGAGAACGGGGAAAAAGATTTATCGTTCTTGTCGAGTCCTTCTCCAAGAATCGATTATCGTCCTTCTACCTAGCTTCTCTATTCGATCTAGATCTCGAAAAAAAAAAAAAAAAGAAAAAAACTTTTATCATAGCTTATTATTTTCACGTACGAAGAACGTCTCGCGTCTTTGTTATCGCGATTCGACGGGATTCGGATGAGGGGTTTGTTGTTTACGTTCCGTTAATATTTTTCTTAAAAAAAAAAAAAAACGACACGATGTCAAATTGCGCGAGGGTTAGAAAGATGATTCTGCTGAGTCGCGCGATGGAGTATAAATTTGAGCCGAGATTCGTGCCCGTAAGTGGATCGTATCCGCTTCCGGATAATCTGGCACGCTCGCGCTGCTTCAAAAAGACAAACACTTTCTATTCGGAGTCGGTAAGTACCGTCGATCGAACGACGAAGATTTCAAATAACTCGAATGGAGAAAACTGAGATGATTCACGATAGGAACGAGTTATTATTTTACAAAGTTGACCGACTCGAGCTATACGCGAGGAGAGATATGCAAAGGAGTATATTGTTTTCAACGAACAAAAGGTGGATCGGAAGGGAAATCCGAGTTATGGTGTCTATTTAAACGACGAGGAGAAAGCTGCATATAGACGGAACGTTTCTCGAACGTATGTTTCTCCGCGAGATTTTTCGCTCGCCCGACTGACCGACCGAACGAACGAAAGCTCTTCGTACTAATACACTTACGAGAAACGTTTACGAAAACCCGTAAGACCAGAGTAGACGGCACGCGAGTTCTTACGTTACCGTTTTTAACCCGCATGAACGAAACCGCTTTATCGGTGTCTAACTTTGCATCTTCTTCGTAACGTTTACGAAATATCCGATATTACTTTACGACGGGCCATGTCCGTTATAACAACGATTTCGGTAATTTAATTAACATAAAAATCTTAACGTTAACGTCGTCGAACAGAGAGACGAGATCAACGACACCGAGAACGTATCCGGCATAGAGTTTCGTCATTCGTCGACTTTCGCTCAACCGCATTAACCCATGAAAGTGTCACGAAATCGCGCTCCGCGTACCCGATCGTACGTACCGTAACCCTCTACTCGCGTAACCGTAACGGAAAGGTGGATCCGATAATTGGTGGAAGGATCGACGAATAATCGATGAAATCCGGCGCGCGTCTTTTCGAGGAGAGACGACGTTATTAGTTCGAACATCACGGTCTAAAATTGGCGTATATATTCGCGAGCGTCTATCTCGATCGATCGATCGATCGATCGTTTATATCGATCTTCGACGAATCCGTCGATACGAGATCGACTTGACGAAGGTTGCCAGACACGGGGCAACGAAATGTCGCGCTTGCCAGCGAAAAGAATAAATATTGGGTTGGAATGGTGTACCGTTAACTCTGCCGTTACCGCCTCGAGAGACGGTACATACCTCGTCTACGCTACTACGGATAACCCCTACGACAGGAACGACAACAAAATCAATCATACGTTTACGAATTTAATCGAATCCTCTTACAAATACCGATACCTACGATACCTACGATAAATGATACGAACGCGACAGGAGATCGACTAGCGAGATTAGAGAACTCTACGATTAAGGTAGTAATTAAATCGATCGAAAACGAGTACATATATTAAATGGGTTTACGCGCGCGCATGTATCGTATGTATCTGTTACGTAAAGTTCGAAGCCCGAGAGAGAACTGCATTCCGTTCTTCTCAAAGTGACGATGTCTGCCTCGCGATTTGCCTACATTCTCACGGTTCTTCTCTTTATCCGACGACTTTGAAAGAGTTCGTAATACTCCGCGCATCCCCGTTACTTCTCACTGTTATACCTAATATTATAACGAGAGAATATAATTGTATATAAACGAGAATATAATTTTCTACATGCGATGTTGCGAGTCCCAGTAAATTCGTGAATGTTATCGCGATTGACGACTGGAAAAAGGAAAGAAAGAAAGAAAGAAAGAAAAAAAAAAGATCATCTATTAGAATAAACAGTTAGACATTTTTAACAGGAAAGCGATATACGGTTAGTTTAATTGCGCGGATTTCAAATTCGTGGCTATGATAGATTTTAATGACCAATTAGCGATAGATCGTCGCTCGTAGCCGACTACGAAGGAATCAGAACTGAAAAGGAACGCCGCGTGATTATCCGATTTCTTATCGGGCACGAGTTCCATTTCGCAACGATTCCTTTCCTTCAATTAGATATTCTCTTTGTATCCCCGTAAAAATGCCGATGGCAAAGTGTATCGTAGTAACAATTAATTAAAGTTGAACGTGCAAATAGATTCAAAGATGGAATTTGGGTCGAGGATCGGACTTTGTCGATAGATTTCTATATACAAGTGCGATATTAATATATCTGGTGTGCATATGCGTGCAACAACTGGTCATTATAGAAAATTTTAGTTTCACTTAAATTGCGTCGCGCCTCGTTTAATCGTATGGAGGAGACCGAAGAAATTACCGCTGTTCTTTTTAGATATCTCGTTCTTATATTCGCACTTTCTATGCGGTTACGAGTTTCTTTGAAATATTTTTAATGGAAGAGGAACGTTCCCGTCCGTCCGTCCGTCCGTCCGTCCGTACATTCGTCAGAAGGCTCGATCGTAACGCGTATCGACACTCGCAAAAAATCTCGCGCGGTAAGACGAATAAAGTGTACGAGATCAAATATATTACCGACGGTTAAAAATATTAAATATGTCGGTAAAACGATCGTCGGTAATATAACCGACCGACTTTATACCGACACGGGTCCTTTAAAGGAAATTTCTTAACCTATGATTTCGATTATCCTCGCTCTTCGATCTTCACGATCTTGATCGCTGCTAAAGGTGCAAGGTGATAATACTCGATAAAAAATATTGCATATTTTTGTTTCGTTTCTATCTTTTTTTTCCCCTCCTACGCCGCCGCCGCCGCCATCGTAGGATCAAAGGTGTTCGATAGCGAGCAAAAGCGAATAATGGGGAAATAAAAATTTTACGGCAGTATACTCTACCAATGGAATATTTTTGAATAGAGATAGAGTAGGTATATAAAGTAGAATTTACCGATATATTCTTTATACGGTATACGTGTCGTAATACAAATGAACGAACGAACGAACGAACGAACGAACGAAAGAAAGATGAAGAAGAGGAGCCGTAGAAGGTGATGGAAAAAAGAAGACGGAGAGAAAGAGAAAGAATCCAGAGTAGTTGTACTTTCAAAGCCGTCGCAGCAGCGTCAAAGAGGCGGCCGTTCGAAGAGTTCGATACACCGGCCTCGAGAATGTCAACCGCTCGAGTACCGTTCGTTTCGACAATCGTTCCTCGATCTCGTCGATTTTTTTGCTCTTACCACGTTAGAGATCGATTCTCTCTCGTCCGTTTGCCCTTCGACGGAAAGATATACCACGCAGGAGCAGGTTTCGCTCGCGTTTCCGTTATCGCATTCGCTACCCGGCACCCAATGATCTCTCTCTCTCTCCTCTCGATACTTTCAGGTACCTTGGCCATACGAAACGATCGAACCTCATCTAAATCCTCCCAAGACGATCCGGTTCTAAGCGCGAGCTCTTACGCGGGTCCTCAAAGGACGACCTTGAGTTCCGATCGACACGACGAGTCGTTGACTTTTCAGCGAACTTCTCCTGCCTTTCGATTGGAGACAACAAAGAGCGTCTACAGTTACGACAATAAAAATCAAATTAGAGAGTATCGTTCGGAAGAACCGATCGATCAGCTGACTTCTTCGAAGCACGTCGATCACATCGACGGTAACAACATCGAGGTCAAGTCCGGAGAATATTATCGGTAAGGATTTGGCGTTCTCTCTCGATGGGTCAAAAGGGAAATTATTAAATCTAACTCGTTTATCTAGCAATATAATACCGACGACGAGTCGATCGATTTCGGGGGAAGGACAGGGGGCTCCGCAGGGACGGAATCTCTTGACGGAGCCCCATCAGCCGGTTGGAATCCAAGACCGACCAGTACCCTATTTGCAAGTAATAGACCAACCAAGACAACCTCGCCAAGAGAAGATTTATAGCGAACACGCGCCATCACCGCCGCCGCCGCCGCCGCCGCCTATTCTGCAAACTGCCTTGCCCGGTAGACAAGCCAATCCTGATATTCAGGACATCATTACGGGTATCGTCAAACTTTTGAACGGGAATGTCAATGTGGCTGCCAATACCGTCAGACCGTTGAGGCCGATCCAAGCGACGAGGTACGTGCGTCGTTATACCCTCGATAAAACACGTGTACGACGATCGACGTTCATTTTAGGATCAACAACAGAGGACCGCCGAGAATTTCGGACGTTCCTCCTTTACCACCGGACTTTGATATGCCAGGTATGAATCCTCCTCCTCCACCGGACACTCCATATCCGTTCGACAAGCCACCGAGTCTCGACAGGCCTCTGGTCAACCAGTTACCACCGGAAAGGCCGATCAGGCCTTTCTTGAACGGTGTACCTTTGCCGGAACAAATCGTACCTTCGGGAAATCGTCCTTGGTCCTGGAACAGGCCTGGTATTTTCTTTTTTCCGTTCACCCCTATTTAATTTATTTCGTTTGCCGCTCCTAAGAATAGTGAAATATTAAACGTTCCGTTTGTCCCTCCCCCTCCCTCCCCCCAGGTGTTCACAGACGACCGATTCCAGCGTACAAACCTCTACCAACGAATTTGGATTCTAGCTTTCATCGGGAAAAGGATCATCCGAGCAACGACAAGCACACCGAGAAGCCGCATTTCGATTTAAAGCCCGATCAACAACAGATCGAAATCAACGCGACCAACGAGTCTGCTGTTGCGAACGTGGAAGACGACCTCACGACGAATCACAAGGCGGTGGAAAATAAAATAGGAAATGGTAATAACCAGGAGGGGCAAGAAAGCCCTGCGAATCCGACGAAGAAGGGTGAACACGAGGATTTTACGAAAAAGATACACAAGTATCAGTCTCATATGAAGGATAAGACAAATAACGACAATACACTCGTGTTGGGCGCCGAGCAAGAGGGGAACGAGAGCGAAGCTAGCAGCGTGATACGATATACGGATTTTCCAAAACCCGTCGCATCTTTGAACAATCAGGCCAAGGACACGAAGATCTCGAAAACGAGTCAAGTCGTTGTATCCTCGATCGTCAACTCGAAAAACGTAGAGAGTAAACTCGACGTCGCGTTCTCGAGTAACATCAAACCTACGAAATCGTTCTCAACGAGCACTTTGAACGTTGAAACGAGCTCGTCGGTACGAGTGATCGAACCGACCCCAACGAAGACGAACGTTCGGCCTACTTCTCTCCCTTCGAACGACGATTCGAGCAAACCTTTCGAAACGTCGACGACGATGTCGACGACGATGTCGACGATGCCGACGACGACGACTACGACTACGACGACGGAATTAGAACCGAGCAGTACGTTCACCGAATCGGGAGGCATAGAAATTAGAACGACTTCTTCGACCCCAACCGAGAGTTTACCTACGACGTTTGTCAAAACTTTGACAACCGCTCAAAAAAGTATGATTCGTTCTTCGACGAGCAGCATCTTTTCGAAAAATACAGGTTAGACCGATCTAATCTACCAAGGGAACGATGAGAGAAGCCTCACTTCGTTATTTAACGAAGCGATAATTTCTTTTTTTTAGCTCCTACGGATCGATATTCCTATCGACCTCGGCCTGGAATAGTACTCGACGATACCTTGGATTACACGGGAACCCCAGGATTGGCTACGCAAAGACCTTACCCTCCGCCAAGACCCACCTCCTTGGTCGACATATTCGACGTCACAGTTTCCGCGGTTCAAGGTCCCGGTGGAAGTTCCGGTAAGTATATCATCCCTCTGTGCTCTCTCTCTCTCTCTCTCTCGCAAACGCGGCTACGAGAAACGATCTCTGATACGATCTTTCGCGATCTATTAGGAGATGGCGTCAGGGTGTCTATAAACGGAGGAAACGCCGATGTTATTCTCACTTCTGCCGTCGAAGGTCAAGGATTTGTAAGTATCGACGGTAAAAGGACCTATCTGAATTTGTTCGATAACACCGATCGAACATCAACGTCCTCGCAAGCGATACCTCAACCTACTAGAACTCAGCCTCCGCATGTCGTCGGCACCGGGTTAGCCTTCTTCTTTTTTTTCTTTTTTTTTTTTTTTCTAGCAAACGACGTTCAAATGCAATACAATCGATTAAACACAATATAATCATATTCGATACGTTTTTAGTCTAGCGATCCCACAACCTGACACACCGAGCATCAATCAACGTCCCGGCTTGTTGTCACCAAGACCGAATTATCCAAAACGACCGACCCAGCCTCCCGTTAGGATAGACACTTGTATAGTCGGCGATAGTAGTACCTGCGACGCGAGTCAACACGAGGCCTGTGCAACCATTCAAGGCGTATCGGCGTGTCACTGTAAACCAGGATACGCGAGATTGCAACATTCCCTACCATGTAAAAGTTTGTAATCGAATGCTTCTATAACCCGACGTATCATTCTTAGGATCTAATATTTATATTTTTGTATTTATAACGCTTTTAATATCTTATTATTCCCATAGAAATCGTCAGTATCGTTGTATCCATTAGGATAGACAGATTTTACGATAGGAAGGTCGTTTGGGATCGTGGACTCGCCGACAAGGATTCCGAATCTTATCAAACGTTGGCCTTCGAAGCAAACAGAGCCGTCAGTATTTTCTCTCTCCTTTTCCTTTTTATTAGTATCAAGAGACGTTAAGACGTTTCACGCTTTGTCCTTTCATTCCATCTCGAATAATATAAAATCGGTTTCTATTGGTTCAGATCGAGTCTGCGATGTCTATGACGCCTTTCTCGGACGAGCATATGGGATCGTTCGTTAATTGTGTATATCAAGGCGACGTGAGTCAAGGACAAGGAGGAGTCTTTGTAAATGCGACCCTGAAACTCATCTATGAACCGAGAACGGTGCGACCTAGTTTGGCTGGTGAATTGCAGAAACAACTACTCGGCGTCATTCATAGAAGAAACAATAATATTGGAAATAGCGCGCTGTACGTCGACAGTCCTCGCGGATCGATATCCAATTTGCAAGGTTAGATACAAAGTTGTAAGCGAAAAAGGGGCGTGTTTTATTATTTTCGCATGGGTCTGCGAAAGCAGACGACCTACTAAACACGTACTTCGTCCTTCGTTCGTTTCTAGACTTGGACGAGTGTGCATCCTCGGAATTAAACGATTGTCACTCTTATGCTACTTGTACGAACACGTGGGGTGGTTTTACCTGTACTTGCAATCCAGGATTGAAGGATCCCCATAAAGATGATTCGAACGAAGCTGGTAGATCGTGCCTATCCTGTCCTTCGTCTCATTGCAACAATCGAGGAACTTGTTCCTATCAAAACGATCAGATGCAGTGCGCGTGAGTCGCAAAAAACTAACATATCTCTCATTTGTATTCGATCCGTAAGCATACACTTGTGCCTTTACGCGGGGATTTCTTCGTTCTTTCAACAGATGTACCGGTAATTACTATGGGACTCAGTGCGAAGTCGACGGCGAAGTTTTGGGCGTTGCGATAGGTGCCTCTGTCGCGGCCTTAATAATCATAGTCTTAACTTTGGTTTGCCTCGTGATGTGGAGGTAAAAGACTTGGATCTTAAAAAAAAAAAAAAAAAAAAAGAAAGAAAGAAAATAATTCGTCGAATTAAATGAAATATTAATCTCGTCTTATCCTCATTTCCATCGTAGTCGGAGATGGTCGCGCGAACAAAAGTCCGTCGGTTCGCCCGTTTACGGATACATACAAGGTGGAATACCTGGGACGCTTCCTGGTAGATAATGAGCTTTTTACTCTCACTCTTTTATACGTATAAAATTTTGTCGACGACGACGACGACGACGATGTTACTCAAAGGACGGTATATCCTAGGTACGTTGGCTAGAGTGGGCTCGGTTGGGACATTGGCATCGGTGAAGCAAGGACCGCCACCCAATCTACCACCCTATATGTTGGCACATTTTGCCGATCACATGGCAACCGCTAATATCTATGCCGTGAGTATATTTAAACCTCGGTAATCGTAAAACGTGTTAATGTCTTTTGAAAACGATCTTATCGCGAAGATGTTGTTGACGTAAACAGACCGAACCTATGGGCCCGACGAGACCGAGCTCGGCAATGTTCGGTTATCCACCGATCAATGTTCACGGAACGTTACCTCCGGTCCCGCTACCAAGACTTCAAGCTCCCCCAAGGCCGAGACAAAGACATCAACCTGATCCAGACAGTTCGGACTCGGAACCGCAGGACAAGGATAGGGCCGATTTGATACCGCACAGCAACGGGTTCCACGTGCCCAGGCCAAAGTCCAGATCGTCCTTGGCGGTGAGCATTAGGACAAAGCGTTGTTGCGACCCTTATCGCGATATAGTCCTACTCTTACATTTAATTCTATTATTCGTATAGTACACAGGTCATTTACTTTGTCAGTACCAAGTCGCACGTCTTCTCTTTATTTCGTACTTTTTAGAATCAGAGCGGAATCTACAACGACGTGGAGTACGATCAAGGCGACGTTCAGCACCTGTCCAAAAACAATATACCAATGTCCACCTATAGACCGTATTATAGAACGTGAGATCGCTATAGGAGTCGATTTTAATCGACTTTCAAGCAATATCAAGGAAATAGTCTTTAAATGGAAGAAAGAGACGGAAGTTATCGTTCGTGTGTCCCTCGTGACGGAAGTGCCTTCCGTTTTCGCATTATCGACCCGAGAATTGTAAAATAAAACGAAAGGAGACTCTCTACGTATTAAGATTATTTCAGTGCGAATACGAGCAGAGTTTCGATGGGTGTGTTCCCTTGCGGCGCGATCGATCTATTTTGCGAAGCTTCATTTTTAGAAATCCTCTTTGGACGTGCGTACAAGAAGTATACGGTGGTTTCGATACCCAATATACAAAAGTTTTAAACGATTGGAAGAATTAATGCTATAATCCATTACGTAATTTTTCCAATTACATATTATATATATATATATATATTTTTTTTTTGCAAGTTGAATACAATATACATTTTGAAAAGTTAACTATGTGTCATCACTTTTTCATTGCCCCTTGCCAAAACAAATATCGTGGAAGAGATTTTTCTATGCGTAAGCTTCTTTAACTTTGTTTTCGTTTGGATAAACGAACAAAATACGTCGAAAGAAACGCGAGAAAGAAAATTACAACATTATTAAGATTCATTTTTTTCTTTTTCTTTTTTTAACCTTCAATGATACTTAATTGCGATAAAAAGGACATTCGAAATTAAGAGTAAGAGAAAGGAGGAGAGAGGGAGTGGTTGGGGCAAGCGATGATCCACGAAGAGTACAAGTACATTTATAATTTTTAAGCTGAAACAAACGGAATGCATCCCATTTATTATTACAATAACCTATGGATAATCGAAAAGAGTAATTTTATTTTAAACGAGTTCATCTTACGTTCTTTCTGCAAACATGCGACAAATCGTGGCGAGAGGCTTTTTTTTTCCTTTCATTTTCGAGTCTCGGCACTTGTATAGATCGTAAGTGATAATAATGAGAGAATCCGTTACCGAACGTCGACGTGTGTGTGTATATATATATATATATATATATATATATATATATATATATATATATAAACACATATACATATATATACAAAACATTATGTAATTACAATATATCAATATAATAAATATGAAATATATATCGACAAATATACATATATATATGCATCAAGGTATATGTATGTATATGCGTACTATGATGTGACAATAATATATATATATATATATATATATATATATATTACCATTTAATATTAATCAATAATAATTCATCTTTCTTTCGATATACATAACAATACTCCACCTGAACGATAAAGAGAGATCGTATCTTTTTTTCTGTATTTTCGTCTTGTTTGTTTTGATAAGTGTAACAATTTCATTATAATGTATATAAAGAGCTCGGTACTACATCACCGAAATGCGTAACACGGTGCCCGAGACATTTCGTATAAAGGCAATAAATTCTTTTGTATTAACAAAGTATGTATTAACAAGAAGAAGAAGAGAAAAGAAATGACCTATTTTTTTGTTGTTTTTTTTTTTTTACTTTTTGTTTCTTTTTTTGTCGCTTTTTCTTCCTTTTTTTCTCTTTTTTTTTTCTTTTTTTTTTTTCTTTTTTTATTATCGCAAATACCCTTTGACTACATCGAAAATACGCTTCGATGAGCAGAATATGTTTTTTTTTTCCTGCTCGTTTGGTCGTAGTGTAACATGATATATATATATGTATATATGTAATGTAAAATAGTCGAAGAGATCAAAGAGAATTGTCGAGATGAAGTAGAATAAAGCGAGCGAGTAAGAAGTTTCGGAAGGCAAAGAGTGGACGAACTCTCTCTCTCGAGGTTGTCGACTCGCGAACGTTAGACACGAGAAAATAAATAATTTTATTTTTCTTTTTTTTTCTTTTTCTTTTTTTTTTTCCTAAACCGCCGTTCGCCGATGAAGCTCTTCCCGATCGATTGTTCATATCCCCACGTACCTATCTTACATAGAGATAAGCAGACGTTATCGTCGCGACGTTTTTACATTCTAATCTGATTCTAATCTGATTCTAATCATCGAAAAAGAAGTTCGAATGAATCGAATCGATTTAACGCGATTAGCGCGAAACGAGAGATATGGATATTTGTTTAAAGTTCCTTCGTTGTCCGGGCGGGAAGGAGGAGGAGGGTTGAACTCGTGTCGCTTTGAAAAATAATTTATAAATTCGTTGATTCGAACGGGGTGCTTCTCTTTCTCTCTCTCTCTCTTTTTTTTTTGTCTCTACCGATATTACTCGATATAAATATAAATATATATGTATTCGATATCGCGCCGGGTTTATCTTCATCGACGAGCAAACGCTTTGTACGTAAGAATTCTAAGAATCTCTGGCTTATAGTACAAACGACGGTAGATAAGTACAGCGTAAGTATTCAAAGTAGAAAGTGTAAAGTATCACAAGGATTATAATAATCGCTTATAATTACAATTATCTCGCAAAAGAGTAAGACGTTGCTTCTTACATTATCGATCACACATTAATTATAAGCGCTTTAATCGCGTTCGTGCGACGAACACGCGCCAACGAATATCACCAAAGGGATTCTCTCTTCGTGTTTGGGATTCTCCCGTAAATACATCAGTCTTTGACACAATAATTATAATAATACCACTGATAGAGAGTAAAGCTGAGTGAGAAAGATCGTCTTTTATCCACCACATGCGCACCCATATATATATATAAATAAATATATATATATATATATATATATATATATATATATATATGCGCGCGTACGTGTGTAATCATTAAACGTTTATATTTTTCCTCTTTTTTTTTTTTTTCCGTAGACGAGAACACTTATAAAAGGCGACTTTAGTTTTTGATGCGTGGTCAAACATTGTCGTAACATTGTGCGCAATAGAGAACAGGGGGTAGAAGAAGGCTCGAGTAAAGATATTTAGAAAGAGAAAGATGAAAATATATACCCTCGAAAAAGAGTAGAGAAACGTTACGAAGAATCCTTCCTAAAATATATACGATGGTCGAAGTACTTACCGACGAATAAATCACTGATAAACGTGTGCGTATAAAGGAGCCACCAAATTATCTTCTTCTTCTTCTTCTTTTTCTTCTTCTATCTCTTTTCTCTCTTATTTTGTTTTGTTTTCTTTTTTTTTTTTTCGAACAACCGCGACCTCGTATTTTGATTTTCCGCGAAGGAGAGAAACGCGTGGATAGAAAAAAGAAAAGTGTCCCGTCGTACTTTTAACGAACGCAGAGAACACCAACGAGGATCGTCCGCGTAATCGTTATCGTTATTATTATTATTATTATTATTATTATTATTTTATTACTAACGGAATAAAATAAAAAATATCTTACCTCGCGCGTATTTCGTAGGTTCCTCGATATGTTGAACAAAGCGAACGAATATACCCGATAGGATCATCGCGAAAAACGAGAGGACCGTATCTCGCTCGACTAGTTTCGCCCGTTTACACGCGTATACTATTCCGCTCGTGTGCGTTGCGACGCGAGAGGACGAGACGCTTTTTGAGTACGTATCTCGAAATGTGTATCGAACCCCTCGACGGGAGGATAGTCCGTAGATACGACGTACGAGGAGCACCTATCGATTCTCTCTCTCTTAGGCCACACGATAATATAACGATTTTGTAAATTCTTTCTTTTTTCTTTCTTACTTTCTTTCTTTCTCTTTTCTCTTTTTTCTTTTTTCTCTTTTTTTCTTGTTCTGTTTTTTTTCTGTTTTTTTTTTCTATTTTTTTTTTCTTTTTTTTTTTTTTCTTTCGAGGGAAGCAAAAGGCTTCGAGCACGCGCAAGTACTCGTTCTTCGAGGTCGTAAGCTCTTTTAAGTCGGAGTTGCTTGCGTCTGAGGCGAGGGCGATGCCGGTGCGTTAACGTTCGGCCTATAAAATCTGTTCACTAGCTGTTTCAGGCTCATGACGGCGCCTAATCCGGTACCCGGGTCCATGTTGATAAACGAATCCAAATTGTCTTTGCACGCTGCAACGTTACGGATTCGTGATCGAGATCAATATTGCGAGGAAATGAGAGAGAGAGAGAGAGAGAGAGAGAGTAATATATACGTACTTGGCGTTGAAATCGGAGGATAATCTGGCGGCGTTTTTATCCACGTGCCGTCCTCGCGTTTCATGTGTTGCCGATTCGAGGCGAACTGTTGCAAGTAAAGACTAGCGGGAACCAAACGGAATCTTCTGTGATAATCCGGTCGCAGGGCCTCGTCCGATCTGAACGTTTCCGTAGCGTATTTCCAAAAGTGCGTCGGGTACGGTAAAGCGCTATCCAAATCGTAAACCACGGCTCTCTCGTCGGGCGCGTAAATGAGGATAACGTGATAATCCTGAGGAAATATGCGCGAACAAAATGGGGAAGATTGATTAATTATCAACGAAACCCGGAATACGATTCCGATGAACTAACCCAAACTACGAGCTTGTCCTCGTCTTTTCCAGCCCGTTGACGCCAAAGTGGTACGCTACGTCGGGAATTGCTTATAAAGGCAACGTGACAATGTTGTAACTCCGATCCGTGTTTGGTAGCGACGTCCTGGCACAGCTTCCATACGTTTTCTTCGCTGAAAACAATCGTTAAGACGTACCACGTAAACGCCATACAAATAATCGCGTGCACGCGATACGAGGTTTTAACTTTCGATTAAATTTTTTTTCTATCGAAATGCGACGAGTTCGCGAACGGTCGAACGTTTTACGATGGAGACATTTTAATTTCTTTTAATTAGAGACATTACATCCTCACCTCGAAAGCTTCGACGATAAGGACAAGACGTAAATAAAACGTTACCGTGCGTGCACGCACGATACGCACGGCTGAGAGAGAGAGAGAGAGAGAGAGAGAGAGAGAGAGAGAGAGAGCGAAAAATACAAATGCGTTTCGGCCAATGATCGAATCGTCGGCGAAGCGCGAATTTTTAAACAGCCCCCTGTGGACGTTCGCGATTGGTAGGACGATCTATCTCTCTCGTTCTCTCGATAATGGCGGCGCTCCGTATCGGCGACGTTCGTTTCACCTCCGCAACGCGTATCGATCCAGCCGCGGGATATACCGCAATACGACATATTTATTTCTTCGAATCGATCTCGCCTCCGCGTGTCAGAACGAACGATAATAATACCTCCGAGTTAACGTTAACGAACTCTCTTTTTTCCTCACCAATAGCAGCTCGTATAAACGCAGTCGGTTGCCTTCGTGAAGAGCGGCACCAGGGGTTTGGTGTTTCCACTGACAACGCGAGATTCCACGGCCATTCTCCGTTTACAAATTCGGGGAAATTCGAAATCCTCCTTTGTCCTCTCTCCTCTCGAGATCTTCTTTATAATACTCACTTCAATCGGATTCGCGATAGATTTCTATTTGTTTGTTTGTTTGTTTGTTCGTTCGTCGCGAACTACGTCATAGCTACTCGTATTCGTTTCGCACAAGCATCGTCGTCGTCGTAGTCGTCGTGCTTAATCTACTTTCGTTCAGGTTCGACCGAAATTCTATTAACTCGTGCGTTTTATAAGCCAACGACGATCCTTAACATTCCTTCCGTCACTGCGTCTCGCTCGGCAATGCACGATATGTACTCTCGAGCGATCCCTCCTAAGACGTCCGACTCGCGCCTGGGTTGTCACCAAACTGCGACTGCGCGCTCTCCTTCCATCGCTACATCTCGCTTTTCCCCCACCACTTGTTCGGTTAATATCTATCGCTTTCTCTCTCTCTCTCTCTCTCTCTCTCTCTCTTTCTTTCTTTCCACACACCAGCGAGCGTTTGTAAGGCCGACGCGCGTTATCGTACTATTAATAAAGCCTATTGCACGGATGAAAAAATAAGGTGTAAAGTGAATAGAAAGAGAGAGAGAGAGAGAGAGAGAGAGAGAGAGAAAGCAAGCGGAACGAGAACGGAACATTAAATTAATAAAATATCAATGATATACGACGAACGACATCGATCTCTTAGTAATGTTCTTCAAGGCGCGAACATTCCTATCCAGTCTCGCCAACTCTAAGACCAATTAAAATTTCGTTATTCATTTTAATCGTCGTGCCAAACGACTCTCTCTCTCTCTCTCTCTCTCTCTCTCTTTTGTTGTCTCCAAGCACACGTACATTGTACGTATTGATGTTAATTTTGGTAGGTAAGGTAAACACTATCGATTAAACGATGTTTGCGATATCTTTTCCCGGCTTTACCGCTTCTCTCTTATCTTCTATCAAACGCGCGTCCTCCAACCCTTCGTAAATATCCATTTTCTCTTAACACCACGACGACGTTCTCGGATATATCCGATCGATCGATCCGTGAGAATTTACGCGAGTATAATGCGACCTTCATTGCTCATCGATAGAAATGTGTATTACTCTTGCGTTCTCCTCCCTCTCTCTCTCTCTCTCTCTCTCTCTCTCTCTCTCTCTTTATTAAAGGGAAACGATAAAAAACACTTGCGTCGTTCGTTTTCTATTTAGTCATCGTGCTTCTTCTTTTTCTTTTTCTTTTTTCTTTTTTTTCTTTCCATTTTCAAGGCGGTATGACATTTTTTTATTTTCTTCTCGCGTCGGTACGATTAAAAATTCTATACTCAAATCGTTTTGCTTTTTCCTTCGTTCCATCTGTACCGCTCGGTTTATAATGCTTATTGTTCGATCTTCACTCGCGATAAAATCAATGTCGCTCGAATGAAAGAGAGATCGAAGAAATATACGCACGAAAGAGATATCGGATCGGATTATTTGGAATTTCTTATTAAGCGCGTTGCATCGTCGGATAATTTTTAAAACGCATATTGGATCGTGAAAGAGGGGTCTTGATCTTTTCGTGAACCCTGCGAAAAGACTCACGCGCGACTTGAAAGAAACGTATAAACCGAGTGGAAACGCTAACGTTGTCCTTGAACTTTTTATTAGGCCATACGCGTTCCTTCTATCCCGTACTCGAAACGTATCGTCTCTCATCGTTCGCACTTCTCGCGTATTCCACTAGTGACCGACAGTGCACCGAACCATTGTCGTTCTTTCGCTATTTTTATACGTTTTTATTTTCTCTAAATAATGGCAATAAACGCGGCGAAAGCGATTCTTAAAAATGGAAAAACTGTGTTATTTATATGTGACTTTCAAGAAAGATTCGCAAAAGCCATGTTCGAATTCGACAAAGTCCTTGAAAATTCCGTAAAATTGGTAATTTTCTCAATCCTCACCGTATTAACGTTGATATATCCGCGTACGTTCGATAACAATCGAATTATACAGAAAGATATAAAGTTTGAGGTTATGTTCCCATTGTAACGCGTCTAATATGTAAATCTTACGAATGTAAAATGTATTTTACATGTACATATTATGGTTTAGGTAAATTCTATGAAACTTTTAAAAGTTCCAATGATCGTAACGGAACAAAATCCAAAAGCTTTAGGCAAAACTGTACCTCAATTGGATATACGTTGCGCCAAAGGACCTTTTGAGAAAACTCAATTTAGTATGTGTACAGCCGACGTAAGTAACTAATTTTTCGAGGCTCAACCCGTTGCATAAATTCTTAATCGTTACGTTATTTACAATGTCAGATATATGGCGTTTTCTCGTAGGTCAACCAAGCGCTTTGCGATATTTGTTGCGGAACTCGTCCCGAGTCTGTAATACTTATCGGACTTGAAACTCATGTTTGCGTGGAGAATACGGCGATCGATTTAAGAATGAGCGGATACGAGGTTCATACCGTGGCAGACTGTTGCACGTCTCGCACCCAAGAAGACAGATTATTAGCATTGGAGGTAATCGATCGCGACATAAGCGACTTATTTAAAACGGTATCCAAGATTGATATTAACGAAACGACTCGTTTTTATAGAGGATGCGAGCTATTGGATGTCACGTATCTACTTCGGAGAACGTTATTTTTAAATTATTAGGAGATGCGAAGCACGAAGAATTTAAGAACGTTCAAAAACTGGTAAAAACGCCTACGGTATATACGGGTCTCGTAACTTCATCAAAGATATAAGATAGCTTTCCTCGGTTGGTGATCTTTTCGTCCGTGGAAAATAAATGAATTACGAAATATATATTAGTAAAGAATTTGAACGGTCGATAAATGTGTATATTATTCGATCGTATCGTACATTGATATCTTATAAAAACGGTAAGAAAATAGATAAGACGAAATAAAAATTTGTTTTGTATAGTAATACAAAAATATTGTACTTTCTTTAAAGCACGTAATTAGATTCGACGATCCGTCGGTTAGGAACCTTAGCTTTCCTTAATTCTTATCTCAATTCTTCCCCGTAGAACCGAATCCACCCGCCCCTCTTGCAGTTTCATCCAAAGTATCCAACTCTTGCAATTCGGGATATTCTATTTTCTCGCAAATTAATTGAGCTATGCGGTCTCCAGGTGCTATCTTAAATTCTTCGTCGCTGTGATTGAAGAGTAATATTTGAAGATTTCCGCTGCGAGCAAAGCATTTTGGAAGTTAAGAGCTGGATCGATTAAAAATTATATTATTATTTGAAAATGAATGAAAGTATATACCGATAGTCGGCATCGATGACGCCCGCGCCAACGTCTATGAAATTTTTCATTGCCAAACCAGATCTTGGAGCTACTCTGCCATAAGTGCCGGGAGGAAGTTGTACTTGTATGTCAGTTTTCACCAAATCTTTTCCTCGAGCCGGTATAACGCACTCGTAAGCGCTAAGAGTAACAAACGAGATAATTTTGAATGATACGAGTCGAATGGATCATTGATAACAATTATTCCTACCTTCGTAAATCGTATCCGGCCGCTAAAGCCGAACCTTTCGTAGGTGCAAAAGCTTTTTCCGATATCTTTGCGAATTTCAAAATGCTTCCACCGTTGACAGCAGCCATGTTGAAACCGTTATGCTTCTTTCGACGTACCGGCACAGCTTATGCGCGCGCACGCGCGGTTGTACTCGGGTTTAGCTTAGAAGCGCCCCCTTTTATTGTCGGCCCGGCCGACACGACAAATTTTTCTTTTATTCCTTCCTCTCCATTTTTACATACGTACGCGTATAAGTTAAATCGTCTCGGTAAAATTCAGCTTGAAAAATTTGCCCGATTATTTCACAATTCATTTTCGTTATCGTTCGATTATAAATGCTAGGTCGACTAACGTAGTAGCTTTCATTTCATGGAAAAAAGAAGCGGAAAATTTAACTCGACTAGTATCACGTTATCGATGACGATAGAACAAATTAATCGTATCGATATTTGATCTCCCTATCGTCCTTCGCTTTACAACGAAGAATCGTTAAATCGATAGATCTGATATTTGCGAAAGGACAGAGAAAAAAAAACTTTAAAAATTCTTCGTAAAAGAAGATATAAACGCGCAGTCGTCGAGAGTAACGAAAGATCGATACTTTCGTCGGTGAATTTGGAATGAGTCGATTAAACTCGTCTCGCCTTTTCCTTGCTTTTCCTTCGGGTAAATAACGACGATATATATATACGTATTCGTAAACGTAGCGTAGATATATAAGATCGTACACTAAGGTCCAAGTAGATAAACGAGAAAGTATAGGCGACGGGAAATGAAAAGGAGACGCATTCTCAGTTCCTTAATTTCTCTGCAGATGGCGTCGTGGTGACACCTGTTCTCTCCGAGCACCGCCGACGCCGCCGCGAGTACGATAAAATATTCCTGAAGATTCTCATTTATCCGAAAGAGAAAGGAAGCAAAAGTATGGTGGATCTCAGTGGACCCGACAGTCCGTATCAACACGGCTTCAACAACGTCGTCTTCGTAGTTCCAACGATAATAGTCGTCGGTCTTTCCGGTAAGTATTATACCTCTTGAAACTCGATATATATACCCCATATACCCTTTTTTCCCCCCCGTTTTTCTTTCCCTTTATATCTTCGACCGTACCAGGAAAGAAGAAACATATGGTTTTTACTCGTCGAACGCGTTCGTCGATCCGTCCTTTCTAACACCGTTACGTATTTCGATTCTTTCAAAGACTCGAAAGAAAGACTATCCCGAAAGAAAACGCAAAACGTACGAGTCAACGACCGGTTTATCTTTCCGTTCGATTTATTCTCTTTTTCTCGCTCTCGCCCTTTTTCTCTCTCTCTCTCTCTTCCTCTCTCGAATGATTCGAAAAAAAAAAAAAAATACATTTCCATCGTTGAATGAATTGGAAGCCCGAAAGTACCGTTTACTCGATTTTAACCAATTTCCTCGTATATATATATATTCCTAGCACGTATATTCCTAAAAAGGTTTCGTAAAATTTAACGAGAGGAGAAATTTGAACAGCTGCTAAAGAAACGTGCTTTCATATGTATAAGCGGCTGTAGAATGTAATCGGTAAACATTTTGACAAATTCGATCGCGCATCTGTTCTTTCTTTTTTTATATAAAAAGATTTCAGTTTTACGGATAGCCGAGCGACGCTCTCTCTCTCTCTCTCTCTCTCACATCGCTTTGTTATATTACGAAATTTATATAACACAGGCTTACTTTATTTTTATAAAACGGGTGGCTGACAGACGGGATCGAAAAAGGTCAATTCGATGAGTCGCTCGGTAGCTCGTGATAAGGGATTCTTCCTGTCTCTATCTTTTTTTCTGTCTGCCAATATTTTTTTTACTCTTGCACGCGCGCTGAGAGAGAGAGAGAGAGAGAGAGAGAGAGAGAGAGAGGAGGAAGGCAGAGTATATTCAGAGAGTTTCCTCTTTATCTGTCCCTTCGGAAAATGTCAAGTCGTTCGGGCAAGGTCGAAGCACGCGTCGTTAAAAGCCACGTCGGCACCTGATATTCGAGATTCTACCGATCGTAAAGCGAGGCGTCCTCTTTCGATCAGTTTTCCCGCCAAAGAGCGAACGATTTCCATCGTCGATGGTAGATCGTTCCGGTTTTTTTCTTTTCTTTTTTATTTTTTTTTTAGAAGCACATGCTTCTCGCTTAAACTCTTTTCCGTTTCTCGATCGCAAGCGTCTCTCGTTCAAGATCACGAGTACGTTCTTAACTCGTCGGGGGAATTACGCTCTTTTATCAGTGATTTTCGAATATTTACGAACGCTCGATTATCTTGTGCTCGCGCGATAAAAAAGAAAAAAAAAAAAAATAAAGAAGACGCGTGGCCTTTTCGACGAAGATCTCGTTACGCGAAGATAATTCTTCGAAGAAGAGAGTTCGACGTATCGATCGAGATGTGGACGTCGCTGGTGGTGTGTTTGCTCAGGATGTTCGTTGGCACTTACGCCGACGACAAAGTCGTGTCCGAGAGTGTTGCCGATTCGGAGGAGGGTCGGACGATGGATTTCGATGGATCATCGCTCGATCTCGAAGCCCTGCGCGAGATGATAAATTCCCAGGTCGACATGTCCGAGAAAGAAAGGGCCGACTTGGAGGAAAGCTTGATGAAGCTTGTTCAAGGTCGTGCCTCGGACTTCCTAGGAGCGCCCCCCACTCGCGATCTCGTCGATCAGACCTTCGTTTTCTTGTCCTCGCTCTTCGTCGTGGCTCTCATTTTTGGTAAATATGGAGAACCCAGAGCAAATAGATGGACCGATCCGTACGAACTTTGAACTTACCAAATCCCTCGCCTTTGCACTTTTCGACGATCACGCGGAGGACGTTCGATTGATAATCGTTGATATCGAGCGACGAGGAGAGCCCGTTTAAACCGATCCCCTCCCTCCCCCCTCCCGTGTCGGGCTCGGCTATCTCGATAACTTTCGTTATCTAATCGTAAGGATCGACGCGCTATCAAATACCTTATCGATTACCAACCGCAGTTTCTTCCGATTTATTTTCGATACGGTTAGACCCAAGTATTCTCGAGATGGCTGAAAGTATTTTAGAAAATTTGGCCAATATCTATGGACTTTCTAAGAAGCAAGAAGAAAATTTGATAGATATGCTCCTTCGATTGAAATATCTAGAGGATGAGGGTAGGAAAAGTTTTACGAAGGAAGCCATAATATTCGTCGAAGAAATCATTGCCGTTTCGTACTCCGTCGTTCTTTCGTTTACCTTATATATGCGATCCAACGTTTCATTTTTTTTGCCGATATTCCTAATATTTTTTCTAATAGGTACGGCGACATTCCGAGCAAGTTATTATGAAAGTGGACTCGCGTACACGTCATTCATAAAACTTGTAGACTAAAATCTTTCGACGAGCCGATTCCGATATCATTCTTCGTGCCGCTTTCATAATTCTTTGCGCTTTATATATACATATATATATATAATCATTCGTTCGAGCGACCGTACGAATTTTGCCGATTAAAATCGTTAACGTTATATATTTTCAGTGTTCTTCATTTATAAACTTTTCAAATGCTTGAGGGAGCGCGAGCAAAAGAGAGAGGAGAAAAAGAAGAACAAACAGTTGAAGAAGAAAAAGTAGTCGAGGATCTTCGAATCCGACGATGAAGGGAGTCGACTGGAACGAAAGAGAGAGAGAGAGAGAGAGAGAGAGAGAGAGAGAGAAAGAGAGAGAGAGAGAGAGTACAAAATCCTTCTTTCCACCGAATAAAAGCGACGATTTTTAACAAAAAATGCGCTATTACGTTGCTTCACCCGAGCAATCATCTACTACGATCTCACGTGTCAAACGATGAAGTCAATTGAGGTTTATTGTCATTATTATGTTTTGTTAAATAAAGTAATATATTTATGATTTTAGATTTCTTTTTTTTTTAATCCTTCCCGAGAAGTTTCGAGTCGTCGTTTAAAGATGACACGACGCTAAAATGTCCCTTACGATTTTATTGAAAAAGATTTATTATGCTTATTCGGACTGATCGTACGCACACAGAGACACGTACGTACGCACGCACGCACGCACACGCACACGCACACGCAATACTTAATATTACTCGTATATCGACGCGCGTGTATTTATGAGCGTACGCAGCGTTTTTCGTCGGATTTGAAAGTAATCTTACAAAAAATTCAAATTTCTTTTCCACAGACACGTTATTTCACGTTAGCTTCACATGCCAATTTGTAACTTCGTTCCGCGAAGAATTTGGAAATTTACGTTGAACGGATATACGACGCATATTATCTTTAATTTCATAGTAAAAATTATCGATGGTTCGTAACAATTATACGCGGTACTTAACATACGATAGTGGAAAAATAGCTGAATTATAATCGCGTGGTACATGCAAAGGTAGAGATAGACATTAATTGCTCTTTCAGCACATTTATCGCTTTCACATAACGTATATTTAGTCGTACGTATAAACTTTTATTATCGTAGATATAATCGTGTCAAACGATGAGAACGAACGCGGCACTAAAAATAGTTGCCGTTCGACGAACAGGTACGCTTCATTGTAAATATATAACGATATATCATTATATTCGTAAGCTTATAATTTGTTTTATCCTATCAACAATTATAGTTTCTATAAAACTCTTACGACATAACAAATAACAGGAAGGTATAATACTTGGTAAGTTTTTCTTTTTTTTTCCCGTGAAACCAGACGTAGCTAAGATCGATCGAATTTGTACAATTTACATGCTTAATATCACTCCTTGGAAGCATTTGGAATTATACTTGGCAGAAGGCACATCGAATTAGACCACCCAACGAATCGATCGTGCCGCTATAATAAATATTTTCCATCGTTTGCGAAAAAAAAACTTGGAGATCTTTGAATTTCACATTTCACATTTCGCTCTACTCGTTTTCCTGGTATATTCAATCGAACAAACACGATAATAAAATAACTATGACGACGTTAATAACTATGAAACTATGTATTGTTGTATTTTTTTTTTATTTTTCTTTTATTACGTAAATGTTACTCATTTGGTATCCAGAATGTGATGCTTTTAAAAAGTCAGTATCCTACCTATCTAACGATCGTTTACCGATGAATAACGAAAGAAGAAAAACAACGGTTATATTTAATATCGTAACGCAATAAAAATATATGTTTAATAATATTAAATTTCAATTTTTCTCGTCAGATACGAAATATAATGACGTAACAAATTTGACGAGGCTATCCATTATCAGACCATTTTTTTAACTCGTGGCACGTATATATAGATATTTCAAGATCGTTACTCCGATCGATTTAAAATTAATATGGCAAAAAAACAAATTCGCTCGTAATAATACTCGCGAACGTTCGTCCCGTTATCGTCGACGGTTATTGTCAAAAATATAAGTGATTTTAACGTAGAAATCAATATATATATATATACCATACGACGAGCATTTATTTTTATCGTATTCCAAAGATTATCGATACCGTTTATATCATAAATACGAACGTATCCATCAAATCGACGGTACTTAAGTTATATTTAGAGATAAAAAGATGACTACTCCCTTTCGTGCATTATCTTTCGTTAGAATGTAAATTAACCGATTAACTTGCTCGCATCGTTCCCTCGGTTTTTCTCGCGTAACGATGAATCTTTGTATATCTATATAAACGATATCGGTACGAGGAGTTGAAGAGTATCGAAGAGCGCCACCGCGCATCGACGTGCTGCTGCTGCTGCTGCTGCTGCTCTCCGTTCGATCATCTTCTCATAAAGATTTTCCAAATCGATGCCCACACACGCGCTCACACAACGACGAGTAATAGCACAACGTCGGTGTTCAACGCGACGAAGATTTCAAGAGTAATTTGTACCGTTCGCTGGCCGTATCTATAAAAAAAAAAAAAAAAAAAAAAAAAAAGAAAAAGAAAAGGAAAAAGAAATGACCGATCGTAAGGAATAAAGTTCGATCGCGGTCGTCTGTATTTACCTTTGATAGTTTCCACAAAGTACATGCTTTCGTCCTTCATATTAGCGACCAATTCGTCGGTAACCAAAACGTGAATCCCTTGAGGACCGAGAAAAAGGACCGAGTGCAAGCGTTCCTGCGACAGGCTCAAAGTGCTCGTTAATTTGTTCGTTAACGCGTTGCTGGTCAAATGATCGAGATAAGCGACTCTCCAGAGCGAGCCGTTGCTTTCCAATGAGAAATAGAGCGTGAGTTTCGGCGTCGGCGCCTTCGAGTGGAGCGCATTGAACAATCGTATTCCATCGGCAAGCCCGCATATTTGTATCAGGTCGTCCCTGGATAGCCGTAAAATGTCGGAAGCTGAGAAACTCGCGAAGGTCGACTCGAATGCGTTGAATCGGCTAGCTCGAAGCCACGCGCTCGTTTGCGCCGTGTTGGCGTCCGGTGACAATTCGGTGAAGTAAGCCGTCGTTCCCTGTAAGATCGGAAGAATGGAAATCGATAGATACGCGTTACGAGGATGAGGACCCCCAGCGAATTCTATTTACGACGGCGTACGAGTAAAAAAACGCAATTACGATTTTCATGGATTCCAATCGTTTCGGGGAATTAGGGTTTTTCCTAGAGAAGCCAACGACGTTGTCGGTTTCTACGATGCAAGATTGATCCGGCAAGATGGCGGCTGCGGCTGCGGCTGCGGCAGGCGATGGAAGTGCCGGTGCGGCCGTTCCTACGTTCTCCTTCGCGGAATCCGCCGCCGATACCAGGGGTACGACTCCGGAAGCGGAGACCGATAGGGCCGAGGGTGCTCTGATGGGCGAAACGTTCCCACCTACGCTCGCTCGGCTTTGCGGTGATCTAGAAAAAGATGCGAATGTACGCGGATTATATATAGTCGCGGCTGGAAACGTTCTTCTCTATTTCTATTCGCACGATCGCAATCGGACCGATAAACGGGAGCGAAGAACGAGTGCGCTTGAGAGACGGAGAGAGAGAGAGAGAGAGAGAGAGAGAGAGAGAGATTCATAATATCACGTTTCACGCAAATCAACTTTATTGGGAACAATTAAAGCGAAGCGCATTACCAAGAATTCAAACTAAACTATCGCAACGCGTTTCGTACGGCCACGTAGATACGTGGGTACTGGCGAGGGGGAAAGATAGACAATTACATAGAAATCCCTAAGTTATATTGTTCTCTTCTGGTCTTACGCGTTAGGTGTTTTCAGGCGAAAGATCAACTTCGACGGCTTGCTCGTAGCGGCGATCCTCTTGGAGTCGTTCCGACATCTTTTCAAAGTAAGACTCGTCAATCCTCCTCGAAAAAGATGATTTCTTCTAGCGCGACCGTCAATAAGCGCGTGTATGAATTTGGCTACTATTTCTATCCCTAAAGGGCCGCCGCCTTTGACGGTAACCTCGTGTTCGAAAATCAATGCCGTAGAAGAAGATCCCTCCCGAGGGTTACGACGCGACGTTCGAACGGTCCAGCAACTCTTCAAGTCCCAATTCGAGAAGCTCTTGGACATTTCGCGTGTATTTCTCGATGACTGTAATACATATATTTTCAAACGATCGAGAATTCGAGCAAATTCTTATGTATATCGCTTAGCTCGAAAATCTTCTTTATCGAGCGTACGCGACGACTTATCGAAGTCGTTCGATTTTATTTCTCTCGATCTTTCGGACGTTCGTCCATTTCGCGAGAGAGAGAGAGAGAGAGAGAGAGAGAGAGAGGACAAAAAAATTGAAAGGAGCGGCGCCTTCGAAAAGATGTAAAAACGTGTTAGCTTTCGTGGCAGTTGTCCCGATCGGTTTGAGCCGGATGATCGCTTTTAGATCGACGCATACTTGCCCAAAACCGGATATCACCGGTCTCGTTTTTACCGGCGTGATTTTTTTTTTTCTTTTTTTCGTAGCCCGTCGTCGTCGGATCGTTTGCCTATTTGTCAAAATATCGCGCTCGTTGCTTCTCGTCTTCTAGTCTCCTCCCACTCCTCCAACTCCTCCAACTCCTCCTCCTCAACCTCCTCCACCTCCACCTCCTCCACTTCTTTATCAAAACTCCAGAAAGGAGTTATTCTGTATATCTTCGGATAAGATTTTCTTAAAACGCTTCGCTTCTGATCTCTCTCATTCTCTCGCGTTGGTATTCTATTTATCGATCGTCCATTCTCCGAACGATCCTCTCCTCCTCGTTGCTCGCGTTCCGTTCGATTCCAATTAATTCCGCCATACAAGCGGAGAAACGAATCGCCGATGTTAATCGAATTGGGGAGCGCTTTTAACCGCCCTGGCTAGCCGTTTTGCGGCGGTGAGGCCGCTCGTCATCTCAAACGACGATCATGTCGAGACGGCAACGATCGCTCGTTACCGATAATCACGATCTCCCAAGATAGGAAGAGAATTTTTCGATCTACGATGGCGAGAGTCGGCGAAAGATCGACGTTGTTGACCCGTTCAACGAAAGCAAAGTCGAACGATCCTATTGACGATAGCGGTGATCGAGCCGCCGATACGACGAGCGGGAGCATTCCAACGGCCTGAACGTATCTTCTTTTTCTCTGTAGACGACGATCGCCGATGTCTCGACTCCTACGAACGCGATAAACGCGACTTCCTTCGATGGACGAACGCGAGAAAAAGAAAAGAAAAACAACGACGACAACAACGACAACAACAACAAAACTGTTACGAATTGGCGTCACCTATAACACAGGAGACACGACGGGGATCACCACCATCACCGCACTTCGCACGCGACGTACGACGCGACGCATGCACGAACGCACGTACGCACACGCACACGCACACGCACACGCACACACTCACGCACGAGTTGTTTTTCCTTTTCTTTCTTTTTTTTCCTCTCTTTTCGAATATTCGTACCGTTTCGTTCGCTTACGTAAGAGAGAGGAGACCTTTACACGCGCGCACCGATCTCCACTCGCGAAATTCTTTCGACTCTTTTCGTTCTGGCCTGCGACTCGCACTCTCTTTCCAAACGTTACGACGAAATCTAGACTCTTTATACCACGAAATTCGAAACTCTGAAATGAGCTCGAGGAACGATTCGAAGGGAAAAAATAAACCCTCGAGGAAAAACTCCCGACGGCGGACGATGGAGATCCCCGTCGATGGGTTCGCTTTTTTCAAGGTCGTCGCGACAGCGGTAAATTGCACCGTTAAATTTCGCCGAGCGCACTTCCGCGGTCCGTGTTAACCGATAATACCGATGGTACCATTGATTTCCCTTTAGAAAATCTCTCAACGATAGATCATCTTTGCGATTTGGTTGATCTTCTTCGATCTCTCTCTCTCTCTCTCTCTCTCTCTCTCTATTTTTCTATTTCTCTTTCCTTATCCGACCCCGGATTCAGAGAAGCCGCCCAAACGTAGAATCGCAAAAACGTCTCTCTCTCTTTTATACCACCCACTACGAGAGAGAGAGAGAGTGAGAGAGAGAGAGAGAGAGGTAAAGATAGATTAAATTTCGTGACCGAAGGATTCGCGAAAAGAGAAGACGACTGGTGCACTACGTGCTCGCGAGATTGCAAGCTGAATAAGGAAAATGAAGGAAAGGAAAAAAAAAAGAGAAAAAACCCCAAACAGAGCGAACCGACGCTAACGCGTGTTGGATCGTACGACGTTCTGAATTTATTTGTCGTCGGTGCGATCTCTCTCTCTCTCTTTCTCTCTCTCTCTCTGTGTGTGTGTCTGTTCACATCCCTCCTTTCTACGTAGCGCGTAGCTGCGTCGCTGCCGGCTCCACCAGATGCCGGCTCGCGCCAGTTCGAGCCAGTTTATTAGCCACGGTTACGAACGTTACTTCTTGGTCCGTCGGTAACCTCCACCTTCCTTCCGTTTTACTCCTCAGCCCCTGCTCTGCTCCAACCGCCTCCGACGGCCCCCGACGGCCCCCGACGATCCGGCAACGCCGTGCGCATTCGCCGTATTTTATCGCGCTCGAGTGCACGGCGGTGGGGCGGTTGCATGCTCTCTCTCTCTCTCTCTCTCTCTCTCTCGCTCGCTCGCTCGCTCTAATGCGCCACGTTCTACCATGCCAAGTTTCGTTTTATATCTGCCTTACCGCGGCGGTATTTTTTTTTTTTTTTCTTTCTTTCTTTTTTTTTTTTCCTTTTTCTTTTTTGCCCGACGTTTATTAGCCTCTTGCTCTTAAACGTTTTTTCAAAGATCGCGCCATGGTCCCACGTATACCGAACGGAACGCATAGAAACTCTATAGGACGTCGTTTGAACCTTTTCTCGATAGTATTTGCTTTTCTTTTCTTTTGTTTCGTTTTTTTTTTAATTAATTAATTCGTTCGCCGTTACGAGCCTATCGTCGTAAATACTCAAAAATGTAATGATTCCGAGAGAGAGAGAGAGAGAGATAGAGATAAACGCTTCTTGATAAGCACTTCCGATTAAGATCGATAGGACGATGGCGGATAAAAATGGCCAAGAGTAGGAGTTATGCGAGAGAAAATACGGTTTGCTCGGATATATTTACGTTTCGGGGGGGGGGGGGGGTGGGGGAGGAGTTACGTAAGGGCCGAAGTTACGCGTATCGGTCTCGTCGTCGGTCTATCGGTCTCGTCGGTATGCTACAAAATTTCAGGTTATTTTCATCGGAATATCCGGTTCGAAATATCCGGCGCGAATCTCGCGAAACGACGAATAACGAGGCGCAACGATTATTCGCGCGAGCGCAAGAAATTTTTGCCGTTGTCCCGTCGTTTCGTAATCTCGAATAGGAAAAAAAAAGGGCATAACGTTTGTTCCGATGACGCGAGATTACGGAAACTTCGATCGTAGCTAATGGCATATGCATGACTTATGTTTCGCAATCGATTCGATCAGCCACCTCCTCCTCGGCCTCGTTTTTCTTTTCTTTTTTATTTTTATTTTTATAAACGCAAGTACGCGCATCGCGTTTGCACGATCGACCGAGAACGAACGATACTTTTCTAGTTTCGTTTATCAGAGATACTAAGTGACAAGTACTTACATTGCCTCGGTCGACGTGTAAGGACTCGCTCCGTTTTGCGCTATCAAATTCGACGACGACGACGACGACGACGCCGACGCCGACGCCGACGACGACGACGACGACGACAGTGCTTCCAACGGAATCTGTAAGTAAAAGAGGAGAAAGATATTCGCGTGCGCGGCTTAGACGTTTGTTCTCACACACGTGGGTTCGATAGATATAAGAGGACGAAAGACTTACGTCGGATAAAATGGTGCAATCGTAACCGGGTTGATACTTGTCCTGTTCGTGAGGCGGTCGACGTTGAATTTTATCTCGGTCTTGCTTGTGCTTGCGATCGGCTCCTTTTAATTTAAATACTTTGACCTGACAAGATGCGGCATGCAATCGTGGTCCCCCGGGTAATCGGGTCTCGACTTGAATCCGAAAAGGTACGCCTTTCTCGCCACCGTGTTTCTTTGGTGTAAACTCCGTGCTGATGCAATTAACCTGACAACGAAGAAAGAACGGATCTAAGAGACGAGTAAGCGAATCGATGGATGAGTTGGTGGTCGTGTCTCATCCTCCCTCGATACTCCTACCGGCTACTATTATTCGTCGTCCCTGCACCATTCTCATCATTCTTTACCTTTATATATACGCCGACCTCCTTGGTGGGATCCCACATGAATTCTACGCTATTGCTGGACGGAGACGGTTGACAAACGTCCACCATACCATAACTGAGGGGCACGTCTACCTCGAGCAATCTTTCACCGGGCCTAGCGCGTTGCCAAGCGAGCATTTGTTCTCGCTCGGTGTATTGCAAACGCCTTTCGTGAAAGCAAATACGAATCGTCGACTGAAACAGAAACGTCGTATGTCCCTTCAGAGGCGTTGTAGTACCGTTTGGGCGACTAACATCTTGCGAACGTCGAGGACACATCGCGAGCTTCGCGCCTTGACGTATCACCGAGGCGTTTTTTAAGATGCCGCTACCCAAACACAAGAGTCTTCCTGAAGGGTACCCTCTTTTTTAGGAAAGCTCACGACCAAGTACCTTCAAAATTCTACCGCGGTAGGCCGACAGATCACCGAGTTTCTTCAATTTCACTTCGTACGATTGGCCTTGGTTTAAATACGTAAGCGTTTCCTCGTTGACCTTCGTCGCTATGCTCGTAGCCGCCGCAAGAACGTATTGGAAGCTACAAAGAGAAGAAGATTCCTTCGTCCGTCAACTTTTACCCATTACGATCGATCGATCGATCCTTCGATTTTTCTCTTTAACTTGACATTTTATTTCCTACCGACAATCCTCGTTGAACTCGTTTCCTTGTTGGGAGGAAGAAACGTGATTTCCCGAGGTCGACGTCGCCGGATATTCCTCGTTACCCGAGTAGAGCAACTGATGAAGACTCGCCGCCGCGGTCTGTCCATTGTTGTTGTTGCCGTTGCCGTTGCCGTTGCCGTTGTTGTTGTTGTTGTTGTTGTTGTTGTTATTGTTGTTGTTATCCGCTTCGATCGTACCGACGTTCGCATTGTTCGAAGCTGGCCCGTTTATTGCTCTCTGGGTCACGTGATTTAAGCTGCAACACGCATCGCTACAATACTTGTCGAAGCGCCCAACGTTTGCCTCGGTCAACTCACTATAAATTTAGAAGACCGGAAGAAGAGACTTTTATTTTGAAAGTTTTCATTGCTCCCTCCCTCTCCCTCCCTCCCTCCCTTCCTCTTTGCTTCTCACGTTTCACATGACCCCTTGCGAACGAGACTCGATATCTCCTTTTAAAACGCATAGCGAAGTCTTTCATAAATCATGAAAGAGATAATTCGCGTGAGATAACTCGCGCGATCGCTTTTATTTAATGTAATATTTCGAAAATGAAAAAAGGATCGCGGGGAGATTTAAAATTCGTCGAAAGATTTTTATCGATTTCGATCTCGAGCTCAAAGATTTAGGATAAATCGTCTTTAACGAGGGAATTAACGACCAGCTCGTCCAGAGTACTTAACACTGTACAGTTAAATCCCATTCTCTCTCTCGACGAAGATAAGTCTCTACGAGGCGTGGAACTAAAGATTCTGACCCGAAGGAGTCAGAAGCACGACGATAAAGACGAACGTGAAGCATTTATCGAACGTTTATCGGTTCGTCTCTTTGCAGGGGTGCGTCCTGGCAAATTCCGTTCGATTTTCTCCGTCTATTTTCTTTCGCGATCCAAAGTTTTCTATTGTTACCTTTATATCGATGATTTAACGGGTCTTATTAGACGCGTTACTTACCTCGAATTGTTGTGTTGATTATCCGGCGACGGTGCTTCCTGCTTGAAGACCGATGGAAAGGCGAGTAAAGCTTCGCTGAAAAAGTCATCAGACGTATTTTTCTTTTTTCTTTTTCTTCTTTTTTTTTTTTTTAGCAAAGAAGAGTAGAAATTAATAATAATAATCTAATAATAATACAAACGACGAGCGCATGTTTGTAGAGTCACGTGACGAACGAGGTGCGAAGTCGAATGTCGATATCGCGGATAGTCTTGCAGAAATTCTAGCGATTAACGTATTTTTTAATTTGTCGGATAATTGACGCATAATCACGGTCTCTCTCTCTCTCTCTCTCTCTCGCTATCCGTGTGTTTTCGATCCTCTCTTTCTGCGATCTCTCGAAAATTAAAATAAATTCGACGCGTTGTCTTAGATAATTTGGCGTTACGATTCTTCTTTGTATTTATCTCGTGCTCGGCAGAATAGATAAAAAGAATTTTAAATGACTGAGAGAAAGAGAGAGAGAGAGAGAGAGAGAGAGAGAGAAAGGAACCGTTGTGATAAAAACTAAGTGACTAAGGTCAGCCGAAACTAGAACGCACCGGTTCTCCGACCGGTGCACCGACTTTGATATCAGCCCTCTAAAAGTTCCTTTTTATTCTTTTTTTTATATATTACACATGAATGACGAATAAACTCCGATCGAATAGCGGAAAACTTTTTTGCGCAAGATTCCAATGGAACTCTCAAGTTCGAGCTAACGCAAGTGGCGCGCGCGTTCGTCGAGCGCAAAAACTCAACGAGAGAAAAAAAAAAAAAACAAAAAGGTTTCTCGACTTACCCATTTTTTATATACTGATGCATTTTCTTCCCATCAATCGTTAGGAAACCGAGTTGTCGTATCTTTTGATTCGTTATTTTCGTATTTATTAAAAATACTTGAAGGATCGATGAGCGATATAGCAATTTCGAAAGGCCTTACAATTTCGATTTGCACTTCTAGGAGCCTCTTTCGATGATCATTTTGTATATAGAAGCACACTCGCGGTAATTCTAGGATGTTTGTAAATACGAACGTGATTTGTACCACTCGAAATCCGACAGCTAATAATAAACCGATCGTATTATCGAAAAGATCCAACGTTTGAAAATGTTCTCCACGTGTATTCTATATCGCGCCAGCTGATCACTGATGGTTTCCGATTCATCGCACTATTTTATTCTCTCTCTCTCTCCCTCTCTCTCTCTCTCTCTCTCTCTCTCTCTCTCTCTCTCTCTGTATCTCGCGACTAATGATTTATTAAATAAGAACGCATGCAAAAGTGACGAGGATTTTCCTTCGAGTTTTCTTTTTTTCCTACATACTTACACACACACACACACATATATATATATAAATATATCTCTTGAAATAATAACAAACTTTATCGGTACGATTTTTATGAACGTACCAATGATAATCGCACTGTTTCGAATCGATAACGATAAACGCGTGTATATGTATATAAATGCAACCGAGATTGCGATCGAGTGTCAAGCGCTAAACGATTATAATTATTTTTCTTTTCTTTTGTCTCTCTCTCCCCCGACGAACGAAAGCGCGCGCGCGCGCATAGCATAGCATAGCATAGCATAGTCTAGCATAGACCAATAGTGAAATACCGATGAGCTTTTCGGTGAATTTGAAAAATTACTACATTATCGACGCGTATCGAACGAAGCCCTTACTACTATATTTATACAGCGTCGTAACCGCGCGCGTACAAACGTTTGCGTTTCGAACGGAAAAATATTTTCCACGCGTCTACGACGTAGTATATCCTCTTTTCGTAAGATCCTCTCATTCCTATGTTTACAAAAAAAATTCGTTATCTCTCTTAACGTACGAACGAATGTCCATAGACGTTACACTCGCGTCGAGAGTAACCGAGTATGATTAAATTTTTGTGGCCGTGTCGCCGGTACGACGTAACGCCAACGACTGCGTCCGGTTAGAACCGGATTTCTCACTTTACTCTAGTTGAGACTTATGCGCACGGTTCGATCGAGATTCAATCTCGGTTTGATCTATACGTTCGAGATCTACATTATCGACCGACGGTATATTAACGTCCGCCGATAACGTACCGACCGAGGGGGGGGGGAACGATCGCGCGAGTTTTCGAATCTCGTCGTTCTAATGCGAAATTTGAAACATGCCGAAATAACGTTTCCATCTTACCTCATGCTGTAGGAGGCGACGGCTGTAGCGAGATCGGAAGCCGCGAGCGCGGACAACGATCCGTCAAAGTCGGCCAGATGTTCCGCGAGTTCTTCCACCTGTGTGGACCAACCTTGACCGGAACCATTGCTTCCGATAGATCCTACGGGCAAGAGGCTAGCTTCAATTTCTTTTCTTTTGTTTCGTTTGTGTGTGCGTGTATTTTTTTTTTCTTTGTTTTTTTTTTTTTTTTTTTTACTCGAACGCGCAACCAAGAGAAAATGATAAAGAAGCGAGATCTCGATTCCTACCGCCTTGAAAGTTCCCGCAATTGGCATGATACTGATGATGCATCAGACCGATTCTATCCTTCGTATCCTGAGAGGACGGGTAACGTCGTCGATTTTTTAATGTTATCGGTGAATAACGTCGACTTTCGAAATACGACACCCTCGATCTTTCGACTTCACTCCACTTCATTCTACTTGGCACCGTTGAGAAAATAAATGTCACCACGCGAAAAGAAAATACTTTTTCTAGCTTTGCCGGACCCTTAGGGAATTTAATTCGCGCCGGAGAATACTGCCCCGTCGGATTTTCTCTTTCTCGTTTCAACGGTTAAACTAATCTGTTCGATACACTATGTGCTCGAACCAAGTGTTATCAGTACGATTGACCACGTGGGCGAAAAGGCGTCGGATTCGTACTGAAAAGCGGCGCGTACACTTTTTCCAACGGTGCAAAAGCAGCGAACTTGCAACTGGCACCGTGGGGTACGACTCTCGTCCGTCGCGTCCATTAATTTTGCGGGAGTAATTTAGAAATTCGAACGAGGATCGACGAGACACGTTCGAGTTAAGGATTCGTCCGATCATAGAAACGAATTCGATTTCCGTAGAAGACGTAAAACGCAATAGCTGTGGCTACGACAGTGCGATCGGGGTCGTTTGGCCACGACCTTTAAGATGATTTATCTATGGCAACGACTTTAAGATAATGACGAACACGACTCGAAGCTATTGTACGAGCGTTAGTTCGGGGGAATCAATAATATTATTCTTATTCTTATTATTATTATTATTACGATTCTTTTTTTTTTTTTAAGAGCGAAGCCCTTTGAAGATTTCGGTGTAAAATCGACGACACCCTTCCCCCCGCGTCCGAGTTAAGTCGCGTAGGCGAGGATAACGTCAATTTTCATTACGCGAAAAGCGATTTATCGTACACGTATACGAATATACAGCGAGTAGGTTGCGTCTGTATAGAGCGCTTCGCGCGCGTATACGCGCGTAGGAGGAGGAGGAGGAGGAGGGGGAGGGGGATGTATAACGCGAACCGGAACGGTTTGACGAGAAGAATACGTGTGGTCTCGTCGTTCGTAAATTGATAATTGACCCGTAAAAGATAGCAACGGTGAACGGTTCGAAGTCGTGCCTTTGTACGCGGAAACGATCGAGGAAGCGCAACAGGTGATTTCGTTTCTTAGATGATTGATACAAAAGGGCTACTCTCTCTTACTGACCGTCTCCTCTTCTGGCGTGCTTCCTATCGAGTTCCGAAACGGAGTGTTGTATCGTCGGTTCGCCGGCAGCGTTTCGACGTTTCAAATTGTTTGCCCGAGATGGACTGCTCGTTTGCTCGGGAGACGAGGACACGCGACACGGCGACTCGTTGCTCGAACGTATTCGAGCAGCACCCTCTTCCGAACAACTCTTTAGCACGTTCTCCTTATCTTGCCACAACGTCGTATCCCGAGAATCGTTATAGCCGGCGGCTGCCTGTCGATAAAATAAATAAAATTGCGTTATCGTAAAGGAGTAACTGGGGTGGTTCGCGCGACTTCTCTCTTTTCTCTACTTACTTGTTGCGCTACCATTCCATCGCATCCGTTCGGACGATTAGGCGATAGTTGTTCGTACGGCGGCGACGGAGCGTCACCGAACCACATGGCTTCGTTCAGGGTTTCCGTACCGCCATCCATTATTATTTGGAGCTCCATTAAGCGGCCTCAACGCTGATCGACGATAACGCGATATTATAACCGATTCAGATCAAACTATCTCCGATCTTATCTGGCTTATCCTTTAGGAAATAAAAACGTTCTCGAAGGAATCCTTCAAGTCGGAAGAAAATGAAGATATCCGTTTTGTCGTCTTTCGTCTAATCGACATAATCGACATAATCGACATAATCGACAATTGCGCACGAGGTACCAGGAAGAATTTTGACAGTCGCGGACATTCATCAAAGTCGTTTATCCTTTCTCTTTCTCTCTCTATCTCTATCTCTATCTCTATCTCTCTCCCGCTCTCGCTCCCTTCGATCAAATGGCACACCTTCGCCGAGCGTACGTCCGATCGTCTCGAGTTTCTTTGATTTTTTTCGGCTCCGGCTCTTTGGACACTCCGGAAGCGTACGGAAGCGCATCACCCGACCACTCGTAGGCTCCTAGAGGGCGAATTATATTCAAATTCCACCTTCCCTTAGAACATAACGAAGAAGCTGTTGTACAGTTTCTTGATGCCGGTGGTTTCGCGCTGCCGATGCGTTTCCAAAAGTGCGCAGCCCCGCGACTTTAGCGACAAAAAACGTGAAAAGACGACGAACGCGTCTTCGAATACCATCGCCACACCTTGGCTGCAATGCATCTTGTTTCGAAGTTTTTCCTTTACTTTTATTTCTTTATCCGCCTCTGTTCTCTCGGTATATGGATGCAGATTTTCTCTCTTTCTCTCTCTCTCTCTCTCTCTCTCTCTCTCTCTCGCTCTCGCTCTTCTTCCTTTTATTATCTTCTCTTTATTACTTCACGAGTAAGATACTTGTCGGTCGAACGTATCACCTGACACGGCGAACGACGAGAGTTTTGAATTCTTTTCCTTTTCTAACGACTATTGCTCACACATTGGATAGTGTCTTGTTTGTCAAAGGCCTCTGCCTCCGCACGTTGTCACCACATTTTCAAAATCCTTCGCTCCATTGCGCCGACAAAAAAAAAAATAAACTCTCTTTCGAGGTAAGAAGCGAAATTCCGTGCGTTAGGCACCACCGGACCCGTATTATTTCTTCCTTTGCGATTTCGAAAATATTCGGACGCGCGGGGCAACGCCTGACTTATCGTCAAATTCGCCCCAACAATCAACGATGTCCTTTTTATTCCTCTCTCGTTCGAACACTTTTCCTTTTTCTCTCGTAATAATAATATCCCCTTTTATCTTCGAGCGTACTATGAAAACTGATCAAAGTCTTTCAAACAATAACAGCCAATAGATAGCCATTCAGCCGATTTTTTTGTTTTTCTTTTTCTTTTTTTTTTCTTTTTCTTTTTTTAGTACAGTCGACGACAGCGGACACGGCCAGCGAACGACTTTGCGTTTTATTTTCACTAGCAACTAGTATGGACTACGTTTCTATTAAATGCTCGAAGATAAATTCGATCGATATAGATGGATGGATGGATGGATAGGTGGAGAAAGAGATAGATAGAAAGAGAGAGAGAAAGAGAGAGAGAGAGAGAGAAAGCATGAGAGGGAGAAAGAAGCAGAGGTAGAGAGATATCGATCACTTTGTTCGATGGACGATTCGATACTGCGTCTACGAAGAGCCTTTTCGACCGAGTGTGCCGTCGATCGGTCGAAAGAAGCGATCCAATGGTAACGCAACGTATTAAAAGGTTCGCCAATAAGGCGAGAGCCCGAGGGTCGAGAGACGATCGTCAATTGGAATCACTCAGTGTTGATGAGCAAAATGCGACTCTGTTCTATATTATGAACGTCTCCTCCGTCTTTCAGCTTGCAAGTTTCTTTTCTTTTTCTTCTCCTCCTCCTCCTTCTCTTCTTCTTCTTCTTCCTCCTCCTCCTCCTCCTCTTCCTCCTACTCCTCCTCTCCTTTTTCCCAACGCAAATTCGTATTTACGTTGATACCTGCTTCGAATATAACGGTGACGAATAAAAATAGAGTGGGGGGGAGAGAGAGATAGAGAGAGAGAGAGAGAAGTAAAAGCGACGCGTCGTCTGTTTGCTATGCAGATTAATTATTTTTTTTTTTTTTTTTTTTTCGAGAACGTTATCTCTGATATCGAGCTCTAAACTCGCTCGCGAGACCCACTTCTCCGTTTTCCTCAACTTCTTTGAAAGTTTTCCATCTCTTTCTCTAAAGGAAATCCTTCGAGAAGGACGATGGTATGTATCTGCAACAAAAGAAAAAAAAAAAAAATAAAGAATGTACAGGACGTATCAATCGAGGCGTTCATCGTACGAGTATCCGGAATATACTTTTGCTCGACGAACGATCTCGAACGAGGCGGAATATCGTTTCTTTCGGCGTAGGGCGCTAAAGCCTCGGTCGATCGTGCGAAAGGCATCCTACGGCGAGTACCGTTGTTACTACAACCGTACGATCTTGAAAAATTTTCCGTTCTTCTTTTCCTCGTCGCAAGGCAGATTGGACGAGCCAGCCAACCAGCCAACCAGCCAACCAGCCAACCAGCCAACCAGCCAGCCAGCCCGCCCCCGTTTTGCAAATCGATCGCTCGTCGGTGAATCGTCGTGAATGACGCGACGACTCCCATCGCGTCTCGCGTCTCTCGAGTTTTCGCTGATTGGAGTCAATCCGACGGGTCATCGTTTCTATGTATGTACGTCCACGCCGTTCGCTTACACGCGAGAATTAAAGCGTTCGTGGAACGGGTCTATCTCGTGCGTGGACGACCGCTACGAAAAGATTACGTTTAGTCGCCGCCTAAAAATCTCGCTGATATTCGAATCGGGGAGGCGCAACCCGTACGACGGATACGTTTAAACACTAAATACTCGAGAAATTAGAAACGGTCGAGACGTTTTCGTCGGCGAACTAACGTTAATTCACGTCTACGTTAATCTTTTCCCACCGTCTTTCACGGTGGATTTTGTTTAATCGGATCACGTAATCGCACGACCACGTCGCATAGTCGAGATGAATTATTATTTCAACTCGATCCGGGTGTCATGGAACTTTAACGATTATGGTAATAGTTACATATTATTATTACTATTATTATTATTATACCGAGTAAGCGGAAATAAGTAGTAACGCGTTGGAAAGGCGTAAAGGAAACGACTTATCTCTCGTGTCTATTCGACGCGTTCGTTACTTTATTAACAAAGTATGGCAAAGTCGGAGGAGCCATTCGTGCGGAACGTAGCAAAAGACAAAGGAGAAGGAGAATTTGCACGATCGTGGAAATACAAAGCATCGTTGTTGTACGCCGAGGCGAGGCGAGGCGAGGCGAGGCGAGGCGAGAGCGTTAACGCGATTCGTAGCATGTACGAACGATGACGCTCCTACGAATAAGGAAATAGGAGCAGATGCTGCGGACTTGGAGGCATCGTTTGAAATAATACCGATGTACCAAGGTCGCCCATATCAATGCTCATAACGATGATCGCACACCGATCACGCCGTCTTTATTCTCTTGCTCTTTCACTTGCTCTCGCTATCGCGATAATCGTAATCGTTAATCGGTTCTAAGATGAATGGAGGAATATTCGTGCGTATTCTCGTCCGATGTTCCAAATGTCCCAGTTTACGCGAAAACGAAGAGGCTCGTCAATCGAGCGGCCGATCGACGCTCTTCCTTTGTATTTCGTTCGACGCATCCTCGCAGATTTCCTCCGCTATTCCGCTCCAAACGCGGTACCGATGATTCAGTCCCGGAACCGCGTGCAAAATCCCATTCGATCCTAGGACGCCTGTCCTCTCGTTCGCTACGCCGTAAAATATCTTCGCTGCTCTCGAATGAAGAAGAGCCATGGCGCACATCGGGCAGGGTTCCTTCAGCAAGAAGACCCAACAGCCGGTACACAAGTACGGTCCACGTTTCTCGCCCGTCCTCGGCTCCTCGTTGTCGTCGTCGTCGGCGGCGGCGGCGGCGGTTCTTTTAGGACCGTTATTTCGACGACCTTGTATTTTCCGTTTAACTCGGAGACATCCCAACGAAGGAATTTCTATGTTGGACAACAACGTTCTCGGATAACAAAGCGGTGCAACCTCCTCGTATTTTCTTTTAATGGCTTTCATTCTTTTTTCAAAGTTACCGTCGGTAACTCGCGGCGGACCGATAGATTCCTCCTCGTACAAGTTCCAAGCACCACCTCCGTGTAGTTTGGCGACCAGGTCGACGGCCAACATCGAGGCGTGCCACATCGGATGTCGGTCCATTTTCGAAGCGGCGATCGCCAGGACTCTACCACCGTCCTCGGGATCGACGATGACGGCGCTACCGTTGCAATTCGAATCCCCGACGGCCTCTAATTTTGCCGCTGTTATAGCCATCCTCATGCACTTATCGATTCCTCCTAATTGATCCTCGTTGAAAATCGATCCGTCGATGATAGCCTCGAGCGCAGGATCCGGGTGAAACTTTAACGGCCAAACCTTCGAAGCCCGAGCCGCCTGCGCTTTCGACTTGGCGCTCGTTTCTGGAACTTTGACGACACGGAAATCGTCTTCCAAAAGATCGAGATCGAAAGCTTTCTCCTTGAGAAAGATCTTTAATCGATCCTCGCCCGGCATATCGTCGTTCCTATCGAAAGATTTCACCGGCGCCAGTAGGATCTTATCGGACGAGCAACGTTTCAAGTGATCGAAACCCGGCAAAATGATCGATATAGCTTTGATCGCCTTAGATATGTCCTTCTTCTCCTTCATAATGCCCGCGTAAGCGTCGACCGTGGGAAGATCTTTCGTTATATCCGGATCTAGAACGGGCTTAGGCGTCCAGCTTCTCGCGACCGATTCCGTCCTCCTCTCCTTGCTACTCCTTGCCGAGGCATTCGACATTTTTTTTGCTTTTTCCCCCTGAAAAGACCCTGTGTCTTCATCTTTCGTAACAAGAACCTCCGTCTCGGCCGTACATATATATATATACATATACATATATTATACGTAAGAAACGAAGAAAATGAGAGGAAGGGAAAAAAAAGGCAAAACAAAAAAAGAAAAAAAGAATCCCGATTATCTCGCCGATAAATGATGGGAAAATAGGAAAATGAGAGAGAATATAGCGCGTTACCGCGCGGTAACGCGGAAACTCGCGCGGCTGAGATATTCGAGAGATAATCCAAAATGATAGGGCGCGCTTCGCGAGGAAATCTCTAATCCGTCCGTTCTACGTATCCGCCGAAGGAGAAGCGATTTTAAATTGCTGTCAACTTGGGCCACGGTCGGATCGATTTACGGAGTTAGGCGCAATCGTTTAACGTCGCGTTGCTCGTGCCCTCGAGAGGAAATAAGATCTCTCTTTCTCGCTCGCGAAATCGATTAAAAAAAAAAAAAAAAAAAATTTCACTTTCGGACGCACCCCGACGAAGTTGACGATGCTCACCACCTCCTTCTCCTCCTCCTTCTATCTCTTCTCTTGCGCAGGGAAAAAAGAGGGAAAAAAGCTTACGTCGAATCAACGAGACAACGTCGAGCGATTATCCCGACACGATTCGTTCCAAAACGACGCTTAGGAGGCACGTAGAATTTAATTGTTTCCTTTTGAGCGCAAAGTAAAACGTGTGCCGACACGTGGGCGACTATTGGGATGGGGAAAGTTGACGCATCCTCGCGTCGAAAGTCCTCGTCTCATTAAGAGAAGATCGTTACGAAGCGCGCACGTTCTTACGAAACGAGAATTTTTCTAACATATATACATACATACATATATATATGTGTGTGTGTGTGTGTGTGTGTGTGTGTGTGTGCGTATGTATATATCCGAAACAAAAATGGACGAAAATGCGGGACAGATTCGATCGTAGATTCGGGACGTAGTTCGATCGACGATTGGGATTTACTTTAGAACGTACGATTAAATTGCGCGCCACGTATGACGTCAATCAAGATGGCCGACTATGGCACATTCGTGAAGCGTGCTTCTTATATAACGGAAAAGGGAACAACAAGCGGTCTCGCGCGACATGCCAGGTACATAAGCGAACGTGGTGGACATGGTTCATTTTTTTGTTTTATTTTTTCGTTTTTCCTCCCCATCGATTCCGATCTCTAATATAATAAGGGACGTAGAAACGTTCGAAAGGGAGGAGATTTTCGCCAGTCCGCTCTGGCAGAGGAAAAACGGTTCTCGCGTCCTACGCGTATCGAGTTCACGCGGCCAATATGTCTCCGAATGGCCTTGAAACGCGAACCGTGACACACGCGTGTCAACTTCTTTCTTCGAACGCTCGTAAATCGATTCGAGGGAAAATGGGATGGCCTTCTCGTTGCGCGAAACGAGACGAGACGAGGCGAGGCGAGGCGAGGCGAGACGAGACGAGACGAGACGAGAGGAGACGTCGCGACGAATTTTCTCTCGCGTCTGGCAAATCCTTGCCCGAGGAGTCGATCGGTCGATCGGTCGGTCGTTCGCGCGACGACGACTAACGTACGAACGAAAGAATTTACTTACTTGTTGCTCTTCGTTTACGCGCGTTCCTTCGTTCGTTGGCTCCTTCCGATTGCCTTTACACAGCGACCTTGAATATCTTTTACGAAAAGAATTAAAGGATTTCTTTTTTCTCACGACGACGACGACGATGACGGCAATGACCACGGCAATAACGACGACGACGACGACGACGACGACGACGACGACGACGACGACGACGACGACGACGTCAAAGACGAGGACAATGTCCTTGGCAAAAGACGTAGCACGGAGAAATGCCAATCGTTAGCCCAATCGTTCGACGAGGAGATGCGCGTTGAGAGATCGAGCAGCAAGAAGCGTTTACGGAACGTCGCGACTTTACGGCACTCTTTTTCCAAAGAACTTACGGTTTATCGTACTCGCCTCGCGATCGAGGCTCTCTCTCCCGGGGAAATTGAGAGGCTCGAGTCGGCGCGGAAGATAGGGTAGGCCAATTGCTCCTCCCTCCATCGTCTTTCAATCTTTTTATCCTTTTTTTACTTTTTCCTTTTTTCTTCTTTTTCTTTCGTTCAACGACCAGGTATAGAGCGACGATCGGAATCCGAATATCGGCGCGTTAAGTGTTTACCGTCTTTATTATCGTAAGATAAAACGTCCTTGAAGTAACCTTCGCCGTTCTCAAGTATAACCTTGTTACCTTCGATTTTTAAGAAAAATCGATACAGCTTTCGAAATGATCCATAAACGTTAAGGCCGCCTCGTACAAATATTCCATGTCTTTCCGTAAAAGAAAAAAAAAAAAAAAAATAAAATAAAATGGAGAGAAAAAAATCGCCTCGTTGAAAGATATCCATTAGCGAGTAATGGCTTTTAGATAGATATACGTCGTGCTTACGAGAGATCGAACGAAATCCGGTCTGGATCGTTTTACCGCTCGAATGGCCAAGCAAACATCGCATTCCCTTTCGACGGCCATTCTTTTTACTAGAAAACTCGGTACCAAATAGTTAACATGTACGGTTATGCCGTTGCTAAGAAAAAAAAAATATATATATATATATACATATGTAAGTGTGCACATATATATATATATATATATTCTCAGTTTTGACAAGAAATTATGAGAACGGTCGAAAGAATCGTACTGACAAAGAACGACCGTCGTAGATGTACGATCTACGGGCTCGCGACAAGGTTACTAAAGCGATTTCCGATTGAGAATTCTTATTTCTCCCAGCGTCCCATTGCGGACGAGTTAACATGGAAATCGAATGAATTACAATCTCGTCTCCATCGATCGTCTCTACCGATCGATTATCTCCGAGTCATCGACGAGCGTCAATTTATGAGACGCGTAATATTCCGTTTCCACGAGTTCCTTCGTAATTACGTTTATATAAGGAGTCGGTTTAAACTCGGCGATCGTCGGAACGAGAGGACGACGACGACGACGACGACGACGACGACGATGACGGGTCTGAAAACGATTGTCGAGCTTAAGCGCCACGTTTGAATGTATTCTTAATGATATTCGATCGTTACTAACGGTATCATCGGGATCGTGGAGCCGTAGAACGACGACGAGCTCGACGTTAAATTCGGCCATCATTCTCCAAAAGTCATTGAAAACGTCGACGGCAATGGAAGCGTTTGGCTCGACAGGTTTCGATTTTATATAATAGTCGTTCTGCGCCGGATATCTTTTCGAAAATATTCCGTTGATTTTTTTTCTAAAAATGAACAAACGATAATAGGACGTTAGAAAGTATATGCGCTCAAACCGAGTTTTCTAAGACTTTTCGGAATATCGGTCCAAAGTGATCGAACTTGATACTAATTCTGGATATCTATTCTTGGCTAGACCGCGACAAGGACGTCAACGAAATCGGTGCCCGAAGGGCTTCGCTTTGCCAGACGGTGTTGTCTTCGAGTCTGCAAAAGCGGAGATAATTTTCCATAGACGCATGTGTGATAGACATTAGTATTTAGGTCGCTTCTACGATACGTACGCGTTGCGTAGTAGACGATCTATTAGGACCGAACGAACGAACCAATATTGTTTATTATCGTTCATCGCGTTGGCCCTTTTGTTTCCGATCGATCGCGTCTCCGAGAAGACGTCTACGATCTAAAGATCGATCGATCGATCGATCGATCGCGATTTCATCTTTTCCTTCTCGCTTACCCCTTCGACCGGTGCGCGTTTCGGACAAACGGTCGCATAAAATGACGGTCCCGGTTCTACCTACGCCGACAATACAGCGAACGACCATGGATCCGTTTCCAATTTGCGTTGCCAAAAGTTTTTTTCAGGTAGGTTAACGACGACTACGACGACGACGGAGTGCGCGTACATCGGTAATCCGTGATCGGGCCATACCGTGTAATGCAAATGTTCGACCTAGTTTTCAAAGCACGATTTAAACGACCCGACTCTTACGTAGAAATATAGTCGTATTCTACGTTGGAAAGTTTTTCATTTTATCTCATCTCCGTGGTTCGAGCTTCGATTTACCTTGCGAGTTTCCTCATCGCACGTTGCGTGGAAGATTCCAAAGGTGTACTCGGCGAACGCGTTATGCTTGGCGTTAAGGACCGTTACGTCATCATATTTCTTCTTCTTCTTCTTCTTCTTCTTCTTCTTCTTCTTCTTAGCAATGTCCTCCGGCCGATATCGTTCGCGCTCGTTCCACGAAACGCGACGAAAGCTCAACGCGAGTATATCTTTCCAAAGGAAAAGCTTGATACGCACGGACTTTCAATCGACCTTTTCATTTTCGACGACGTTAGCGAGGATGCAAATAACGAGGACCAGGACTTCTTGGCAGACCACGCGCCAAAAATCTATAATCGCGTTAGACATTGGTCCTTGAGTATCTACGTAACGTTTCTCCTTTTGGTAAACATTTTCCCATGTAATTCGAAAGCAGGCAACGCGTTGGATCGTTAAGAGAGGAGTTTATAACGGACGAGGACGTTCCTAGCGAAGTCATTCTCTCACCTTGATGTAATTGGCGTTGATGTAATCGGAGAAAGGGTCATCCGGGAGTCTCTTCGATACCACTCGAGTTTCGTCATCTAAGAGATTCAAAGTTTCTATCGGTGAACAGGTAACCGCTATTCGTTTTCCGTCAAATATGATTTTCGATATCGTACTTGCATACATGCCAGAAGATCTTGATCGAAACGATTTTCAATCACTTCGACGTAAAGAAGAGAAACGTCTTTCGCGCGTTCTTAAGTTCTCGCGATGTACGTCGATCATCGTCGAAAAAACGATGAGAAGTATCACGATTAAAAGTTGATCAGAGCTCGGATCGCTTCGACATGTAAGTCGATCGATCCGTCTCTACGATTCTTTAACGAATTTCAAATGAGCGATATTGTTCTTGGTGACGATCGTAGAAATTTTATTAGACCGTGTCGGTTCTTACAATTCTACGGAAAGTACAAGGCCACTTGGGTCATAGGAATTGAATTATACGAATCTTCTTATACCTACTTTACGCACGCACATGTGCGTGTATGTACATGCATATCGTGAAATCGATTTGACTTCTCCAAAGAACTTTGGGGAGGTTCGTTGCTTAAGAGTAAACGATTTAATCGTCGTCGTTCGCAAATACGAAGATAAATTTTTAACTTTTACTCGTACATATCGGCTGGACTAGAATACGTAAGCGTCTTTCTAATCGCAGCGACGATCCGATAACGAGTATATACGTCGTTAGCTCCGATCGAATCAAATTCAATATATTCGCGAAAAGTTCATGAAAATAATACGTTAAAACGACTCAAGGCGAGAGCCGTGGGATCCAAGAGTGCACTCTTCTGTGTCTACCAAAGTTACACTTTGGCGTTAATACGGCGAGAAGCGCGAGGCTGGCACCCAAAAGCGAAACACCGCACAAAGCACCGGCGGTGACGTCGTGAAGGGGAGTTCCTGGCCTGGGTGATTTCGCGGCGAGCAACAAGAGTCCCCCGCAGCTGATCGCCGAGAGTCCCGCGAGGCCCAGCCCGGTCCAAGTCCTTCTTAAACTTCTGCACGCTCCTGCCAAAGCGCAACAGGCACCGCAACCTGCTGCACTGTCGAAGTAATACCTGAAAATGGAGACTTCGTTACGTATCTTCGCTCGTGAAGCGTTTTTCGCTTGTGTTTCTCGCGTCTCTCGTACCTTCTCCCTTGCGTCCAGGAGAGATAAATGGCAAGGCCGCAGGTTAAAACGCCAACCAATACGAGCAAGAGCGGGGCATTTCTTCGATCGTTTTTCTCCAACGCGCTAACCAGCGTCGTGTTAACCTCGCTGTGCGGCGGCGATAACGGTGGTACCTGACGCAAAAAGGAATAAAGATACTCTATTTATCTCGAAACAAGATTTCCGAGTCTTTCGACGTTACTCTTACCACGGCGGTCCTCGCGATGAACGCGCTCTCCACGCTCTGATAGCCGTTCCTCTTTTGATCGGCCGGAAGTACCTGATATCTCGGAGAACCAGACACCATTGGCATAGATTCCGGACCGTTTTCGAGATATCCGTAACGAGGCGGTGGCTCTCCGTAAACCATCGACGCAAGATCGACCGGAGCCGTACCAACGTAACGAAGTTTGCCGCAATTACTGGCCGGACATACGTCACGTTGTCTGGATGAGTTTTCAATAAGGGGTAGACACCTCCTAGCCGAGGGTTCTTTGTTCGGTGTCGAGGTTTGAGGGCCGTTCGTTGGAAACGCTCGATTTTGTGGAGTTCCTTGAGGAGTCGTACGAGTAGTCGGGCTAAAGGTACGGCCTATTCGAAAGGGAGAGAGGGAGAGAGAGAGAGAGAGAGAGAGAGAGAAACGAAAAAGAACGGGTTATCATCCTTAGTGAAGTCTTCCACTGAAGACGGTCGTACGAAAAATAATAGAAGGAAATGGCGCGTACCGCTTGGCGATCCAGCTGGGGTGAGGGCTCTCCTTTGTGGCGTACCGGTTTGATTCACGCTCTGTTGCCTCTTTGGCGATAGGGTTCGTTCCTCCGATCTGGACCTTGGCTTCCGTGGAGTCGTCAATATCTCGTGAAGTCTTTTCGTCGCCAGATTGTTCCTCGGCGAGGTCGAGTATTCCTGTTGAAGGTTCCTTTCCGGTAGGGCCGGAGGGTCCTCGTCTTGCAGGGGTACTCTCGTGTAACGACCTACATAATAAAAGAGATAAGATAACATCGAATAAAACGTTCGTATTTCGATCGAATAGATAATAAAAATTGCTTTACCCTGAGGCGTGTTTACGCTACCGCGTCGTACCGGTGAGATTCGTCTACCGTTCGAGGCACTCCTCGCGACCTCGTCGTTGTCGTCCTCGTCGTTCCCGTTGACGTCGACGCCGACGTTGTTGTCCTCCTCCTCGTCGTCGTCGTCGTCGTCGTCGTCCGGATAATCGATTTCACCCGGTACGATCGCGTATCTACCGCCATTGTTCTGGTTCGTCCGTATTCGTTGCAGGCCCCGTCGTCCGTCGTCTTGGTTGAGCGGCGGCGCGGAACGTTGCCGTTGCACCTGCTGGCGCGGAATGAACTCGTACCTGATGGAAGAAGGCCTTCTCTGCACGTGACCCCTTTTTTGCTCCTCCTGAATGTACTCGTACCTCGAGGATCGTCCATACCCGACAACCTCGTGATCTCCGATCGGTAAACTGGCATACCTCTTGTGCACTGGATCCTTATTCTCATTCAAATAACAATATCGCCTATGCTCCCTACCCTCTCGCGTTTCTTCGATTTGCCTCTCGATTCGCGTCTCGGCGTTCGCCTGAAACGCGGGATTGCTTTGGCCGCACTGTAGGTGCATTTGCAAAGGCGGCGGCGGGGGCGGTAACTCGTCGCTACTTTGAAATTGTGGCGGGGGTGGTAGATTCTCTCTGTCGTCCGGGATGTATTCGGATTGACGACAAAACGATGGATTCGTGTAGCAGTGCACGGGTGCCGGCTCGGACGTTTGTGCCATCGTTTATCTCTCTCTCTCTCTCTCTCTCTCTCCCCTTCCGTCCCGTTCCTCGCGCGTTTCTTCCCTTATTTTTTGTTCCTCTTTCCTCGGAATGAAGAAAGTCCTCGAAATGTACGCCCTTATATGTCAGTTCTCGCGCAAACTACACCTACCGATAAAGAATTCTTCAGGAACGGTCGATGAGTATCAAAAGAACCGTGCTCACGTAAGAGGGCGAACTCCAAGTTTCCAAGGAAAGATTCACGCTTCGAATCGGCGAGATTTCCACGTCCACGGCCGAACACTCTCGTTTACACATTTTACAAGGTCGCTATAATTAACTCGAAAAGGTCCTTACGATAAACCGTTATAAAGATAAAAATTCTTCTCCTACGAGTTCCGATCCGTGCTCGTGCGTTGCCATCGATAAACTGCCGGACGCGCGGATTCCCTTAGGAGCAGATGCGCGAAGGGCGGTCTCTCGGCGCGCCTTATTTTACTTCGTGTTTGCGTGCGCAGAGAACGTAGAGGGGTTGTCGCGCGTAATACGGGCCCGGTGTCCCTTCGAGAAGGGCCCCAGCCCGTTCTCCTATACGGTACGCTCCCCTTCCTCTTGTTTCCTTCCCTTCCATCGCGTACCCTTCTCGACCTTTTACGAGCCCTTACCGAGTTTATGCGCATCCGAGAAATTTTCACGAAGGTATTCTCGCCCGGCATTTTACCCGGCGGACTCTTTAAAATTTAAATGTCTAACCCTTTAAGTAATATCTCGTTACGTCGATCGTAAATTCGTACCAGCAGATTTTCTCTCCCGACTCGTTCGACGATATCTCTCATTGGCTTTCAACCGATAGATCGAAATGAAGGATAAACTCGTAACGCGTATACATCGTTCTCTGATCATTCGTAAAAGTTTATTGTTAATTTCGTTCGAATTTCACGAGTATAATAGCTCTTCCCTTTTGTCGCTATACTCGAGAGCTTCTTGGCTACGTTCGTGCACGTAGGTATATTTGAACGCGAACGTTGTCGCGCGCGCGCGCGCGCGCACTCGTGAGCTTGTATTTCGAGTATCAACGGCCTGTTATAGATAGAGGAACTCGCGTGGAATGTACCGTGTTCGATTTGTGGACAGCTGCCGCGACCGTTGGGACGCGTGCCCCAATCGTAACAGCTGCTCCAATACGAATGCATTTCGGTCACAAACAAGCTCTTTATCGTTCCCTCTTTCTCTCTCTCTCTCTCTCTCTCTTCCGCTTATACCAAGTGCACGCGCAAAAGGGAGCGAGGGAGAGAGAGTCGTTGAAGCGTCAGCGTTAACGGCCGAAAAGTCAGGGAACGAACGGAAAGCGTCGGCATTTTTTTCCATTTTTTTCCATTTAGCTCGATCTCGATCGCGAGTGAGAAGAAGAAAAGCATCTTCTCCATTTCCCTCTTTTTTCTTTTTTCCCAATCGTATCTAATAGGAAACTAGCTTTTTTCTTTTCTTTTTTTTTTTTGCAAACTTTCCCGACATGGCACACTAGTCCAAACTGGTCGAGTGAAAGCGATGAGAAAAACGATCGAAATCGAGATCAACCGAGAACGAAGAAGAATTAGCGCATAAGCGAAGGATTTTTCGTTTTCGATCGACGACGACGACGTTTCTTTTTAGATCGTACGCGCGTTAGCAAAGTCGATCGATCGTTCTTGCTAGCTTTGCCGCTTACTTCCCTCGGTTTTACGTAAGAACGAGTTTCGATGGGACGACGCCTTTAACGAGATCGTTGTCGCCGATCGCGATAATCGCGATTCCGCGATCGATCAGAATTCGTTTCTTTGACGGAGGAAAGTGCAAGCCGTTCTCTCCATCGGCTCCGCTCGGTCGAGTTTTCTTTCATCGGCCGCGTTATCGAGAAAGTTTCTTCCCTCCTTTTTTCTTTTTTTTTTTCTTTTTTTCTCTTTTTCGTGTTCCTCTTACTCCTCTCGTACGATCGCAGATCCAGATTTAATAACGACAAAGTTGCACGGAAGTCTCGCGGTCATTCAACGATTTAGGCCAACTTTCTCGGGTAACGTTAATTACTGGCACACGGGAGTCGCATCGATACGTTGATCGATACGTTGATCGATACGTTGATCGTTCGAAGTCGTCGCGAAACGATCGGAATGACGATTGCGGTGACGATAGAAAATGAAAAACGTATTTTGGAGAAGGGACGTTGCTCGTGCCACGTGCCTTCGCACGCACACCTCGCGCGTGCCATTTCGTCGATACGAACGCTAGACCTTTCCGAATGACGGACGACCGAGCGCGCGGGAATCCGCGGGGGATGCGCGATGGTCATCTCTATAGCTCGCGTATTATTTCTATAAACGATGTACGAGCGAAAAGGTCGAGAGTTAAGGTTTACACGTTTAAACGAGCAACAATAAAGGTTACCACGCTAGTATGCTAAGGTATCCTTTACTCGAGGACCACGGGGGGAATGCATTTGCTCTCCGAAAGTTATCTTCGAGTTCAATTAGTTTGATATTCGGACCGATCAGATTTTCCGATCAGCTCTCTTTCGGAAGCTTCATTTAAAAGGTTCGTCGAAGGTATAAAATAATTCAAAAGGGGAAATGAAATCTTTGGTGATTCGCAATGTCTTTGTATTTCTTTGGGATGATAGTATTCGATAGTATTCGTTACTTTATGAAAGTAACGATCTGTGTGAAGCGAGCTTAACGTAACGCTGGAGGATACGAGTATATCTATCCGTCGGTCTCTGTTGTCCCTTTCACTGCAAGTCGCTCGCGTGGGAGGTACGTAGAGAGAAGTTTGTAGCAATTTCAACCGAGACTAGTGTCTTTACTCGTATCTCTCAGTTACCATTCAAACGTCTACCGTGGAAGATCTCTTTTCAGTTACGATCGGCGAATTATCTCGATAAATTTCTTCGGCTCGAACACTGATCGCGTTATTGCAAGCGTGAAACGTTTGAAAGATCTTTAACGAACTCGGGAGAGTGGGCGAGTGAGAGAGAGAGAGAGAGAGAGAGAGAGTCGATCGCGCTTGCACCGAGCGCAACGTAACAACGATAATAAAGTATTTTACGGAATATCCGTTCTCGAAGGAGAACGACTGTGAAACGGAAGCGACGTCCGAAGAAGAGAAGAAAAAAAAAAAAAGAAAAAGAAGAAGACTCGAAGAATAATCGCGTCGCTTCACAATCGGTCTCACTTGCATAACGTTAATTAAGAAAAAAGAATGGAGGCGACGAGGATTGAGAAATCGTTACGCCTCTGTGAAATTCTCGTCTGATTGGCTGTCGCAGACGAACGAATATCACTTTCTGCGTTGCCGGAGATTGCAAATTCGCGATAGAAAGCGAAGAGAGCAGTAGAGACTTCTTCCTATTCGCGTTCGAATCGAATAATAAGCGTATATATCTGCGCTCGAAATGAGCCCGATCGAGCCTAATCGAACAGGCTCCTCGACTCGCTCGAGGTAAGCGTGTGACGCGTTATGCGCAACCCAGAACGCGCGCATAGTACGACGCATTCGAAGGCGCAAAACGATGGAAAACGTTTACGTGATCAAAGTGAAGACGAAGCCGGCTCTCTCGTCTTTGTATCCGTCGGAACGTCGTTATTCGGCATCGACTGTAGGCGGCCTTGCCCTGGTACACTTTGGCTTGGGCTCCCTTTCCCTTCTTCTAGGCACGCTGGCGCTCTCCGTTCAGGGTGCGATTTTATCGATAATCTGTTTGGTACCGTTCGTCGCGGGACTTTTAGCCTGGAGAAGATGGTACATCGATCGAAACATAACGATCTTCTTTTCTGCTAATCTGTTCTCGTTGCTGGCGGCCATTCTTTGCCTCGTCGCGACCATCCTCGACATAGCTGCGGTTGCCGAGACCAGTAACGGATCTCTCTGGTCTATGGAAAATATTCTTCCTAGTTCGAGCGATCCGTTCGTCGTCGATAATAACAACAACAACAACAACAACAACAACAACGTCACCACCGCTCTCGTCGAGGAGACCGCGACGAAAATAGAGAAATACTTTAACGAAAGCGACAGGGGACTCGCCTACGACGATCTCAAGGGAGAAAGTTCTATATTGTACGAGAGGAGCATGCCGATCTCGGGTAACGAGCTGGAAAAGGAATCGGAAAATAAGAGCAAAGACGGACTCGTAAATCTCGACGGGGACAAAGTTTTATCATTTTGGCGAAAGGATCGGATAGGCGAATCCTCGCAAACGGAAACTCTACTTACGGTGAACGTACTCGTTGCTTCTCTTTTGGAAGTATTTTGGTCCCTTCTCAGCGCGAAGATAGCTCTCCGTGGTATGATGAATCGATTTCCGGACATGGATTACGGCAACAACAACAACGACAACAACGATTCGAAGAGGATCGCTTCTACGGGACGCAACAAGAGAAAGCATCCACCACCACCACCGAGGCCGGATATATTGGATCACGATCGTGGATTAACCGATAGCGCGCTAAATATCGATTCTATGAGCTCCGTTCAAACCGCTCCACCGAATCCTGCACTTCCCTTACCCGAATCTAGCAGAGAGTTTCGCGAAAGGGTCGAGAGATTCTTAGCGAATCAAGCTGCTCTCAGAATCGTCGAGGGATCCTGTACGTAATTTATACGAAGAGGAAGACGCGATAGAGACTTGATTCGTTCACCGCGATCTCAAAGTTGTACGATTATTCTCCATAAAATATAAGTAGACAAGTTGTTACAACAGGGTATATACTATACTATATACATATATATACATACATACATATATATATATATATATAGGATAAATCGGCTAATTACTTGTCCCCGAAGTAGACGACTAAAAATATTCTCTAAGCTAGTTATACTTACGTAATCGGTGTCTGGTAACGGAACGAAGTAAAGCCGCCGGCACGTCTCGGCCGACTCGTGTACGGTTAAACGACGGTAATTATTTGTAACGAGCGTTAGCTCCGAAAGAACGAGGTTCTAACGTCTTCCCGTACCAATGCCGAACGACTCTCCTCGGGATTACTTTATCAGCGGCCTGCGATCTCGTTAATTAAGCGCTCCGTTTTAATGAAACTTTTTAAGCGTGTAATCTCGCGTCTACGACGCTTATATTAATAATTATTGTAACCGTGCGATTCCGTGCCACTGCCTGCGCGTTACGTTTATCGAGTTCCCTCGGTTTTAACCGTGAAATTGGTCCGCACTGATTCCCGACAATCGATGAATAATCCTCCTTTGTTAACGCGTTCTCGAGATGGGTCTTAAACTTTAATCGGGAATCGTCTATGCGTACTAATAACAAGTGTGTCCACGATAATTACGTTCACGGAGCGATCTTACAGCAGGCTTTTACCATCGACTCCGCAATCGCGATCTTACGATCGATTTTGAACGGTAACGTGCCAGCTTGCCTCCTTCTTGCCGTAATCCAATGCATTGCGACAACGGTTCGACTCTCGCGAGGCCCCGTTGCGAAATCTTATAATCTGATATTGGCCAATGCTAGGGGCGCTAGAGTTCAAAGGAAAGAAAAAGACAATTGCGAATAATGGCGGCTCCAACTTGGATCCCGCATACCTTTTTCGATACACTTTTCCTACGTGGTTTCATTTATAACTTACGCTCTACGCGATATTCTCTCCATCAATTTTGTTTTCTTCTTTTTTCCTTTTTTCTTACAAAACAAAGCTTTATTCTCTGTAATCGTTAATTACATTGTTTCACGGCGCATTGGGTTTTTATTTATTTTTTTTTTTTTTCTTCTTCTTTCCGTTATCTACGTCCTCCATTCCTCTTTCTTAAGGTACACTTTATCGAGTAAAACAACGTTAAACTATTTCTTCGACTATCAAACGCCTTTTTCATTGTCTATCTACCTGCGCGTCTAGTTCTCTCCTTCTCGTCTATTCTCCTTTGCGATATAAAATTATGCCATTTATTTATTGAGCTTAAATTCTCGACGATCGACAACGGGAAATAGATGATCGATAATATTACCTACCTATTCTTATTATTGTTTTTTTAAAACGCGGTCGTTATCCTTGGTCCACCTGAATTGTCTACAGTACGTACGCGTGTAGCACGCACCGAAAGTATGTATGTAATAACTTCGAAAGCTTGGTAATACTATAAGAATTCGATTGAAAATAACGATTTATACGCGACTTAGGGCGTATTCTTCGAGCGCGAGAGAACTATTTCTAAACGAGCGCACGCGTTCTTCGAAACAAAAGTATTTGACTACTAAATCGTGAGTAACGGTAAGGATCGTTCGACGACGATTAATAAGCGCTCGACGTATTAAGGCTAAAACATCTAACGAGATTAATGGCAAGAGTAAAGCACACTTTTGTACATGGACGTTTCCTTTAGCTCTATATACATACATACATACATACATATATATATATATATATATATATGTGTGTGTGTGTGTGTGTGTGTGTGTATGTCGGAGAAACGACGAGGATCGTCGAAGGGTCCAACGAGCGGCGCGCGAACGGACACCACGCCGATAACCCATACGCGACGATCAAACCTAACTAAAGTCACAGTTGCGTCTACGCGTGGCATTCGTTGGTACATCGGACAAGCCTCTTTCGTTCGTGGATTTTATTACAATGTTCGTCTAGAAAATAAAGGTGTAATTTTCCTTATTACGATATACTTAAATAATAGTAACGATTACTACGTGCAACCATGAGCGAAATCGTTGAGTTCGCTTTAACTATCCTATACCCGCCCCTCTCTCTCTTTTTTTCTATACGTTATTCGCTATTATTCTCTAACTAGACTGATCTCGTCTTCTATCGAAAATGAATACATTAAATAGCGCGCCTTGGCTTTAAGGAATAATTATATATATATATATATATATATATATATATATATATATATATATATATATATATGGCAACGTCGTTTCAGTCTCCACATCGTCGAAAATCGAGGATACGAACGAGAAAAGGATCGATGAAAGTTTGCGCGCGTTCGATTCTCGCGAAACGATTCCAAATCGTTCCTAAATACGCGATTGCCACCACCACCTCCCGTCGATTCTCTCCTTCCGACGAAAAAAAAAAAAAAAAAAAAAAAATAAAGCAAATCAAAGAAAAAAGGTAAGGAAAACCGATTACACGTTAACCGGTCGAACGTTATCGTCCGATTGTTGCTGCTCGGCGCTTTGCCAGCCAGAATCCAAGGTCGTGGAGTCGCTCAAACAACACTGAGGTGCCTCCTCTTCCTGGCCGCTGTGATAGTCCCTGTAATCTCTGTCCCTTGAACGTTCGGTCTCCTCTTCTCTGAAGTAACTCGACGTGGCAGCCTCTTCCTCGAGCTCCTCGTCCTCTTTCGGCGCGTAATACGAATAACGAGCTTGCTGAATGACCTCGTATTGCGCATCGGGAGCTAAAAAGGGACCCCTAGCGTTTCTGGGCTCGTCGCTGTTGGCATAACTGTCGGACGGTATGTCGCCACCGTCCGAGGGCAACGGAAGAGGAAGTCTCGATCGTTTCGACAGCTGTCGCTTGCCCAAACGAGCCGCCAAATAATCCACCCCTTCCGAATGTTCGGCTCCTGGAACCATCAATCCGATCGTCGAAGTCGTCGGTTATCGAGATTATAGTGAATGAAATTTACATGAAAAAAAGAAGAAGAGAGAAAAGAGAAGAAAAAACGGATATCCACCCAAGAGAAACGTTACCTTCTTTCTCAACGGCAAGATCGTAAAAACTACTCTCCGGACCGCAGCACGAGGAAACATCGCCGAAATACAATTCGCTTTCTGACTGTTTTCCAGCGGGATTGGGTTCCTGTTGAAAAGCCCCATTCTCGACGCCTTTCAGTGGTTTCCTAGCTCTCCTACCCTTCATAGTCCCGTCGTTACCGCCCTCGGGATCTGTACTATTCGATATCTCCTCGGCGTTCTCGTAATTGTCCGAGGGACGTTTGGTAGGTCTCGATCTGTGATCTGCGAGGGATCGAGAATTATTACGATTACGAATTATCGCGGCGAATGAAGCTCGAGAAGTCCTCGTTCGACGTCTCTAACCTTCGTTGGCGTCAAAATTGTCGATCCTCTTGCTCATCCTCGGCCTGGTGTCAGCGACTTGCGGTCTACGAGCCGGACTGTTCGGATCGCTGTAAGGCGGTGGCGGTCCCCAGAGAGGAACCGGCGTCTCCAAAACGCTGTAAGACGCCGTGCTCGTCGTGTAGGGTCCATTGGGCGCGTTCAGAACTGAATAAGGACCGCTCGATTGAGAATTTAGGACGCTGTAAGGACCAGCCGCGTTGTCGGCGTTGGTCTCGGCCTGTCTCGTTTGCGTGTGGAAGCCGTAATTCGAGTCGGGACTCGGCGCTGGTCCTCTTGATCTAGACCACGGTAATCGCCATCGTCTGAAAAAAAAAAGAAAAAACGATGCAAGCACCCCGATCAGCGAGTTGTTGTCCCGTTGTTGATTGTTAGATGAGACGAGAATCGCAAAAAGCGAGAGTAGCGTCACGGTGGGCCCTTGCAAAAATCACCGACTACACTTAGAGATCGTATCTCGCGCTGCGTCGTCTCTACCGTTGTACGTTTTTATTATTATCGCGAGGCAAGCTCGGGATTCTCTCTCGCGAAGAGACAAACGCGTCGTTTATCGTTGTTCGTAATTTATTTTCCGTAGAACTAAGAAACGGCAGAAACACGGAGAATGCCGGCCCGGCTTTAATCGATTCCATACATTAGCGCGGTTTACCCGAAGCGCTATCGAAGCGGGATCGACGGGATCGACGGGATCGACGGGATCGACGTCTCGTTTAGGAGTTTATCTTACTCCCCTTTGCACGATATTCGTGGAATTTGGCAAGGGAGAGACGCTCGAACCGGGGATAGGGGAAAAAGTAGTCGGTCGCTCGCTCGGCGAACAAAATCGAAAGTGGAAAGTTCCTTAGCCCGAATCGGTGTAGGTTGGTGAAGGGAGGGAGGGAGGGAGGGAGGGACGCGTTACCTCGACGGCGCCAAGTCCGGATTCGGCGTGTAGAGATTTCCTGGCGTTTGGGCCCACCACGGACTGGCCCCGCCGCAATCGTTGCAACATCCGCAGGAAGCGGTCGGTGGGCCGACCGGGCCGCCTTGACCGTACAACGATCTGCATCTGAGCTCCAGCTGTTCCCAATACATCTTTTTCTTTTCGTGACTCAGTAACTGATAAACCAACATGCAAGAGAATATGCAGGCAAGTATCCCAGCTACCGAGACACCGAAAAGGGCTCGGAGACAAGCGTAAAGGGCTCCGTGAACGGCTTCGCAATGCGGAGTACCTTCGAACAGTACACCGGGGTCTCCCTTCGATTGCGGTGCACCGTAACACGTGCACGATCTAAACACAATAAATATTATCTCGCGCCATATAGACGGCCTACGTTCGAAATCGTACGCGATTCGTATAGGATCGGCTACCTACCTGGCTCTTTCGGTATAAACGCACTCTCGAAGACCTTGCAATCGAGACATGTGAATCACCGTCGTTGTCACCGTCACGAGTACGCAGACCAACGCGCACACCACGCCAACCGAGCCGCAGACTTTCATCTGCAAAAATTACGCGTACGTCCCCCAATCTCTTCCCTCCTTTATCGCTTCCATCTACGCGTTAGATTTGTCTCGTCGACTTATTTTGTTCTATACTCACCAAAAGCCCGTATCTGTGCTTTCGCCTCGCCAGGAGCATCGTGAATAGTCCCATCAGTATCAGCTGCGAATAAGCGAATAAACGATCTTTTTTTTCTTTTACTCTTTGACGGATAAAACGCGCTAACATTTTCTTTTTTCTGTTTTTTTTTTTTTTTTTTTTTTTTTTATCATCGACGGATAAAACTTTTCTCGCGAAATTATAAAAGGTCTCCCGTTCGAAGGTCAATCGAAGGTCTCTTTCTTTGACGATAAAACCGTGAAATGCGTCATCGAACGTTCGTTTATCCTTTCTTACGTAATTTCCATAGATAGAGAGCCGGTGTAACCTTTGTCTCTTACCATTATGCCAGGAATGTAAGACGGTACGGTCTCGAAGAGGGCCAAGCTCGCCGTGTGGGCCGAAAGGACAGCGTGCACCGCCAAAAAGAGGCTACCGACCGCCGCGCTGAGCCCACCGCAAAGGCAACAAAGAACGACATATTTCTTGCAGCAGCCACCTTCCCCGGTATGACCTGCAAAGTTCGACGTTCTTTAAAAATAAGAAAAGTCCGTCTTCTATTCCTTTCGCCTCCGATTCGTCCCATGACTCCGGTAGTTATCATTTTTTTTCCTTCGAATGAAAAGATCTACGTCGAGAGTGTCACTTAACTTTTCGCGGAAACATAAAAGAGAGGGGTGAGGAGGACGCGGTACTCGCGTATTTAAAATACTCGATCGGGTATATCGAGTAAAAGCGATAGTTCCCTTTGCACTGCTAGTTCTCGAGAGCTCGAGCTTCCCATTCTATGTGCTTTCTCGTTATTCGATCGTACACGTCGCATTGGAAATTCTCTCGATGAATACCGCGACGCGCACCAACATCGATACCTATACCCTTACTCCGAGAACAATGCCGAGTTCTCTCGAGACTCATCGACGCCGGACTTTTTGATCAACTTTATCGTATTACTAATGGAGAATATTATTTCGACGTGACACCAACAAACGCGATTCCTGTGATCGACAGCTACCGCTTTTGTTGTTACGCGTTTTCCTAAAGTTATACGACGAAAAATGAACGAAACGTGGGAAAAAAAGAAAAAAAAAAAAAAATACCTATCGTTCCTATCCTATATATACGTCTAATAATACCTACGTACCTATCGCTTTCTATGTGAAACCATTTTTACCTGACCTCTTTTCGATTTTAATCCTCGAAGAAATTCGTCGGAGAAAGAACGCGAAGCCAAGTTTAGCTAGGACGTCGCATTACCCGACCCATGCCGTCCAAAGGAAGAAAAGAAAGATCGCGTTCTTTTTTTCTACCTTCTTCCTTTCTTTCGTTTCTTTTTCTCCGTCGTTTTTCTTCCCTTTTATTTATTTGTATTTTTTCTTTTTCTTCAAACGATTTTACGAGCACACAAATTTATGACGCTCTTTTACGAACGCAATGACCGGTAAAAGGATACCGTGAAAAAGATCGACTACCTGTACTACCTGCTCCGTAGTTTAGAAACGAGCGAACGAGGGAGTTTCAAACGTTTCTTAATAAATCCGTCCCCTTCCGAGGGACCCGTAAAGAGCGACTTTACTCGTTCGGGGAAACGAAGTGAAAAGCTTTCCAATTTCCAAACGCCGTAACTTTACGCGGTTATCGATTGTAACGAGGTAAAAGCGAACCTTTGAAACGTAACGTGGTTCGATCCTCGATGATCTTGAATGATACCAATGCACCGTGACTCGATAACGTTCTATCTATAAATTCGCATTATCTGCTTTCCCTTTCAGAACGATTAATCGTATAATTTTAAGCATGGAAAGCTAACGGAGCTAACAATCGGGATAAAACTTTATGGATAAAAACTGGGTAGGTAGGTAGGTCGGTGGGAATGAATTTTTAGATTCCGTAACCTTCGAAGGTATAATAATAAAAATAACAGAAGGTTTCTCCTCTCCTATTATAAATAGAGAGAAACCCGGGAGGATATAATTTCTGTCCCGTTAATGCGGGACACGCAAAAGGCAATTGGAAAAAAGAAAAAAAAAAAAAATATGCTAAAGGATCAACGGATATCCGATAATTTATCAAATACCCCTTGACGTACTACTTGATCGACGTACCACAGGGGTGCGAGTAACGAGATCTCGGCAAGTGTGCGTGGTTGGCCGAATGGGGTAAGTGAGAATGCGAGTGTGCCGCCATTGCAAAGGGATAACCCTGGCTGTCTATCTCCATCTCCGTTCCCAGTCGACAGCGTACTATTTGAAGCACCGGATATCCATCCATCTTTGCCGTCGGACGATCGACGATATATTATCGTTACTCGAACCTCTTCCTTCAAACTTCTCTTCCCGTAACAACTATTTCCCCTTTCCTTCTCGAGCGTAGAACCTCGAAGGATCTCGCACGTGGTCGGCCGCGAGGATTCCCCCGTGAGAGCACGTAGAATATCTAACGCGTTGAAACATAACGACGAGACCGCGACAGAGCTCGACTCTCGAGCGCACACTCTCCGCACGAACTCTTTGACTTTAAAATGTCAATAGGTAACGGCGATTCAAAGACGTACCCTCCCCCTCCTCCCTCCCTCCCTCCCTCCCCCATCCCCTTCTCTCCTACGGTACATCAAAGCGGAGGCCTCATGGTTCAAGGTCACTGCTTTATTACGCACTCTCCCTTCCTCGAAGTTCATCGATAACGCATTGACCGTTTTACGAATAATCTTCCCGTAACAAACGATCCTTCTTCTTCTTCTTCTTAATAGTTTTTATCTTTATCTTTCTCCATTTGTTCCTTCGGAAAATGAAGTCGTTCCTCGGACACTAGCGTCGTTGAGCATCTTCCGAAAAGATGTACGAGGGTTGTCACGAATGACACAGAACGAGCGAGAGCGAGAGCGAGAGAGAGAGAGAGAGCGAGAGAGAGAGAGAGAGAGCGGGCAGAAAGTCGGGGGTACTTGTCACGTTGAGATGTCCCACAGGTGGTGGTCGGCGAATGTGACAGGAGAAAATCGTAAATAGGAGGATGGATGGACCCGGTCGTGTAACTATTCTCCCGAATCTTCCTATCTGTCGCGTAATTTCGTTAATCGCGAGGGGAAGACGAAAGTAACGTCGTAGGACGTTCCTTTTCCCGTAAAAGCTCCGACACGAATATCGCGTCCTTCTCTCGTTTGCTGAGAACGACGACTGGTCGATATACGCTCGCGAGATCGTCGCGAGCCCTTGCGGTGCTCTTTCAAAGTTCGAAGGGATGCATCTCTAAGGGGGTGACTATTCGAGTATATATATACGCGAGCGTCGAAGAACAAGGCTAAAAGTTATACGCGTTCTTTAAAGAGAAAATATTAAAAGAAAAAAGAAAAAAGAAAAAAGAAAAGGAAAAGAGAAGGAAAGATGGAAAAATACTCGCATTGATCGGTAGTCGCTGCCTCGTAACGTCTCGTTGGTCTTGGAGGTGGTCGTGGCGGTAGAGCCGGAGGTTGATGAGTTCTCGACGTTACTTCGACGATCCCACCGTCGTCGGTCTCACCCTCCGAATTATTTCTCTTGTTCCCGCTGGCCTGTTGTACGGCGTGACACTGACACTTGCTGCTCTTCGACGGTGCTGACACCTGATCGTAAGTTTCGAAGCGCGAAATATTTTTTATTTTTTTCCCGCGAGCGAACCTTTATATTCTCGTCAAAATACCGTGATAACGGTGATGCTAGATAATATCGAAAAACAAACCTGTATCGCGTCCACCCTTATCAGGGAGGAATTTTTGGTATCGTTGTTTTGCACGTGAGCATGACCATGTGCGTGGACATGACCGTGATGATGACCGTGATGTTCATCGAGAGGGTGAACCAACGAGGCTGCTCTATCCCTCGATCTCGAGTCGGGGTGCAAAGAGTGGACCTGTTGCATATGATGATGATGATCGTGAACGTGATCCAGCCTGCTGTGAGTCCTGGTATTAGCGTTCGACGAGGAAGACTCGCAGGAGATACCGGAACTCACGTGATGATGATTGACGCTCGAGCGACCCGTCAAGCTACCGGTCGAACTCCCGTGATGTCGAGCGACCAACGGAGTAGCCGACAAACTGGCGCTCGCGTTTACGACGTGCCGATGTACGCTCGGCGATCCACAGTGATTCATCATGCTCGAGTTAGAAGGGCCACCGACGCTTATGGCACTCGATACGGTAGGATGACGATGACTCGCGGCCATAGGGGAACCCTTTTGTCCGACGATCGGTGGTGCCGTCGTCGACGTCATCGTCGTTGACGACGTCGTCATCGTCATCGTCATCGTCGTCGTCGTCGTCGTCGTCGTCGTCGTCGACGTCGTCGTCATCGTCGTCATCGTCGTCATCGTCGTCGCGACGATAGGATTCGCGTGATGATGAGAATTTGGATTATTGCCACCGGCCGTAGTATTGCCGGATCCATTTAAACCCATCGTCGTTGTCGTCGTCGTCGTCGTCGTCGTCGTCGTCGTCGTCGTCGTCGTCGTCGTCGTCGAGCTTCCGTGCATGTGACCGACGACCAAGCCGCTCGCGAGATTTCCATGATGATGTCCCCCCGCATGGTGCATCATCGCGGCCCCGTGATGATGAGTCACGTTCGAGGGCTTTCCTCCTGTCCCGTGATGATGATGGCTATGCTGCTGTCGCTGCTGGAATCCCTTAAGACCTTCGCTCGCCTCTAAATTCGCCGCGCTGGTTCTCGACGCGTTATCGACGTTGTGCTTGTGCAAGTGCACGTGAGAATCGCCGTGAAAATGGCCGTGAACGTTCCGTTCCGGCGTATTAGGTTCCCCGCTGATAGGTATTCGATGATGCTGATAGGTGTTCAAAACCTGTTGTATGTTTTTCAATTTATCCTTCGGGATGTTTTGCTTCGGAGACAAACCACAGGGATCGTCCAATTGTTTTTCCGACGTTTCCTTCGCCGACATTTCCATCGGACCCGGACCGATATCCGACGGATGACTAGGACTGGACGTCAAACTTTGTCGGCTCTCCTGCAAACTCGACGATTCCTGGACCCTTCTCGCCGCCTCGAAGGCTAAATTCCGCGAGAGATCCAAATTTCTCGGGCTGCACGGAACGTTGCGACCGTGCCGAGAAAGCGGCGTATTTTGATGCTCCATAATCTCGCCGATGTTTCTCGCCTTTTCCAAGCTCAATTGTTGCGTCTCCTGGTGAGACATCGGACTGTCCAATCTTCTCAACGGCTCGAACGCACTCTGCAGTGCCTCCAATCCGCGAGGAAGTTCCTGACCGCTCGGGATCCTTGCGCTTCCAACGCTTCTCTCCGTTCTCTCCCGTTGCGTCCTTATCGAATTAATGCCGCTCATGGTCGAGCATTGACAAGGATGTTGCTGTTGTTGCTGACTTCCCTCCAAATCGTTCATCGTACCTTCCAAATCGTTCGATAACGACGCCTGAGACATCCTGATATCTAATCGAGAAGGGATTTCAATGATTAGTCGAATAAAATTATTTTTCGATCCTTCAAATGCGCGGGTTCGAGAGAAAGCAAATACAGAATGAAACCTGTGTCAGCGAAAGCGAAAGTTTCTATCTTATGAAAAGATATCTCGTTGAATTTGATAAGTCATTTCGGATTACAAAAGATTAACCAAACAAACACCGGTTATGCATATAACAAACTAGTGGACAATAAATATAAATTCAAACTCGGTATCTCTTCGCAATCCCGTAAGAGTCGAGGAGGAGTCTCTCTCTCTCTCTCTCTCTCTCTCTCCCTGTTATGACGTAATAATCGAGAGAGACGGAAGAGAGACCGCAACTACTCGTCCGTTTCGAAAGACGAGAATTCAACGCGATCTATTCAAATTTGAAGAAAGTTTTACGCGTGAGCGTTTGCGTTTCTCTTTGATTAGTACGCATTCTTCGCGTATCTTTATACACGTCGAGGAAGCCGGTCCAAGGTCACGGTCAAGTTCGATTCCGACGCCTTCTGCTCTCTCCCCCCTCCCCTCTCTCTTTTTCTTGCGTCGAAGGATAAAAAGGGGAAAAAAAAGTTGCAACGAGAGGAAAAAAGGAAGGAAAATATCGAGCCACCCTAAAAGAGGAGGTGTTGGCGGTTAAAACTGTGAGAATTTCTTCTATTCCGTACGAGGAGGCTCACGAATGAATAGACTGTATAAGCTTTCGAGAAAAAGATTTCGATCTACCTGCGTTACGAGGTTTAAATTTCATGGGAAAGTCTTAACAAAGGAAGATAAGATACTCTGTTCGCCGGTTGAAATTCGCACGCGATGTCAGGAGTATTTCCTGTTGGTCGTTCGATTCGTCGAAAGTTAAAAGAAAGGAGTGGCTCACCTGCGAAAGATCGATCCCGACGAGTTAGATCTCTCGATCGAATTCCTCTCGATCGCCGTTTCCAAAGTAGACGAAGAAGAAGAAGAAGAAGAAGAAGAAATAACAGAAGACACCTTCCGCATGCCCGAAATTCGACGAGAGTATCCTCGGCGTTAAGAACGTTCTATTTTCGACACGACGTTCACCCTCCTCCTCGTCGTCGTCCTCCTCCTCCTCCTCCTCCTCGTTGTTATTATTCCTCTTAAGAAGGAGCTTCCCTCTGGAAGAGGCCGAAGAGGGCATCTTCTCGAATCCACCCAAATAGCGTCGAAATTAGACGCGTTATTAGCTCTATTCCTTTTAAAGGATAAGAGAAGAAGATTTCTCTCTTTCTCTCTCTCACTCTTTCTCTCAAGAATGAATAAAAGAAGAGCATGCACATGCGCTCGCGTGCTCCTTTATTAAGTTTCAATCCGCCATCGTCGAACGCGCACCATCTCTTCTCGAGCAAACTTTGATCTTTCTCGCGAATTCACTTAAAATCTCTTCACTGATCGACGGAAGTAACTGACAGAGAGATGAAATGAGGGAGGGAGTGAGAGGGAGAGAGAGAGAGAGAGAGAGAGAGAATATAAAAGAAAGGCTGGTCGGGCGATATCGTGAGAGACCGTTGGTGCCTTCCACCTTCACTGCCAGCTTCGTTCTGCCTTGGAATGTGCCTTTGCCCCCTTGCCCTCTTCTCTCTCTCTCTCTCTCTCTCTCTCTCTCTCTCTCTCTCTCTCTCCTTCTTAAGAGCGAGTTCGAGAGCGAGAGGACCCAAGGGCCCCGACTCTTGTCTCCCCACTCTTCGTGCTTTCTTACGAAGTGGGGAGTCGCTTCGGGAACGTGTCTGATCGCGCCCACCCACTCCTCTCTCTCCCTCCTTTTCCCTGGGACTCGATGGATACGGCAGATCCTTCCTGTCCTATAACGCTACGAACCAGGGCCGTATTAAATAATCTATTCGCAACTAGTTTTATAATGGTTCACGCCTACGATGAGTGCAGGTGTAATTCTTGAACGATTTTCATCGACAAGGGCCTCGTTTTAACGATGAAGGTTTAAATTGTAACATGGTTTTCTTCGAATCTTTGAAAAAGCTTCAAATTTTTGGGGAGAGAAAAAATCTCGTCAAAAAAATAATGTTTCTTCGGGACGTAATTTACGCATAAAAATAAAGCTTTTCGAAAAATTCGAAAAAGCCATGTCCTCGCTTAAACCTTTAACTTTGAAACGAGAGCTTGTTAATCAAAATCGGTCATGAATTATTGTTAGATTGATCGTTGGTGTAAAGACTGTTTTCAAAGTGTTTTGAAGCCCATCGCAAAACTTCTTAAATAGTAAATAAACTTTTAAGTCCCTCCTCCCTCACTCCGATCGCTCGATCACGTCGAGGACGATCGGCATGGGTCGGGATCGATTGTAGTTATTATTTCGTAAAAAAAACATTGAGTGATCGCGATAAGATATTCTTTTTATCAACTTTTCGATATTTTCAGGAATTGTCGATCAATTAATTGCCTTCTCTTGTTCGGATAGGCTTAGAGACAGGATACTCGCGTGGGTGATAGTGAAAGCACGATCGGTCGCGATTAATACAAGTACGGTCTTTCGTATTTTTAACAAAAAAGCATAATCCCCGTTTATCGCAAAGCATCATCGTAAAACGATTGTATTGGTTTAATTATTCCAGTTTCGCTTTCTTCTCCTTTCAGTAGGGAAGTATCTCAAATCGAGCTCGATTTCTTTCGTTACGTTGGGGTGCGAAACGATCTTCGAGATTTCCATCCCTCGTTATCGATTCTAACGTTCCTCACGCTCGTACGCGTCCCATCTTTCGGCTTTCTTTCTTTTCTTCTCTTTTCGTATCTTTTCTTCCTCTTCCTAATTTTCCAGGCTAGATCATCGAGGGCCCGATCTATCGGCGCATAGCCATCAGGGACAGAGTATTTCCCTGTTGCGCTTGTAGTTCGTATTTCGTCCATACCTGTCGTTGAAGTCGCATACGCTACGAGCGAAAGGTGGTAAACAGCCTTAACGCATTAGCGTGTCACCTTTTATTACTAGCAGGTGCCGTTACACATTTTGCGTTAAGGATACCTGTGTGTTTGTGTGTGTGTGCGTGTGTGCGTGTGCGTGTGTACTTACCTGTCGACCGAAAACTTTTCGACCAACGTATTATTTCTTCTCCGTACAATTATCGCGAGTTTGTGTTTTTCAAAGTGAAAACGAGAAGAAGGACGCATTTCTCTATCGTAGAGATATTTCATAGCTAGGAGACAATAGAGGAGAATTCTGTTTAAACATTCACGTATCAAATATATTCTTTCCTATCTCTGCAATTATATAATAACGTAAGAGTCAAGAAAATATACTTTTTTATTCTTCCATTAGTCAGTAAGTATATCCATATCCATCTATATATAGATATATCATTGGTCAGATATCGCAGAGAAAAGAGAGGTCGTTGAATGACAGGCAAAGAGATTATTCGATTAAATCGCGCGCCAACGGTACCTCTTACGTGTGATCTACCGAGAAACTATATTTAATAATGAACGGACGTAAGTCGAAAACTAGTTAACTCTTTGCCCGTCATACTTTCCTATTATTAACTAATTCGCTTTTCGCCGCAATATTTGACCTATGATAGACAGACATATACGTGTATATGATACATGTATGTACTGACTAATAAATAAATGCGAGAAGATTAATAATAATGTTCACTATAATAATTATTGTGAAATTTTCATTATATTATTCATTCGTCAACTTATCCGATTGAAACGCTTCCAATTAAAACGACATCTGAACAAGGCTGAATGGCAGTATATTCACAATTTTGCTAATACGTTAGTACATCTGTAAATTATTTTTAAATGTCTATTCTACGATACAAACTTATACATACATATATACAACATCGATCGATATGATACACGCAGCCGATATAATATGGTATAATACAGAAACAGATTATATCCTATCTTAATCGTATTCGATAATTGATATTAATAATGAAAAGAAAAAATAATTATCTTTAGGACATTTTGTGCATGATCAAGAATCATTTAACAAACGCATAATGACGAATATAAACACATTTCGAATATAATCCAATGGCCTTGTAATTATTATACTATTATGCTTATCCGAACGTTTGCACTTTCTGTAGCAATTTATTTTCAAGCAACTTTATGCATAAATGAATATATAATTGACATGTGATATCATTAAAGTACCATAAACGCGCATAATTAATTAATATTTCGATGATACATTGCAAAGGAATTGTATAACGTAGATGACTATTTATGCAATTATTTTATATATCTATCATATGCTTTAACGTACGTAAAATTTAATTATTTCGATAATTTCAGTTAAAAGGAAATATTTTTCGTTATTTAATATAATCCATTCTGTGTATGTGTGTGTGTATATATATATGTGTGTTATTTTTTTAAAGAATATGACTATAATTCTTACGAGCTATATTGCTACTTTAATAGCACATACGGGCAAACAAGAGTACATTCTGTATTACAATAAAAATATATGTATGTATATATATATATATATATATATATATATGTATATATGTATATATGTATATATATATATAAATATTGCCCCGATAAAAACATGACAGAGGCATCACTTTACATTTTCTTCTATACAGGCATACATTAATTTTATGTAATAATTGTACAAGTATATTTTGTTTAGAATTCATGATTTTTTCGTATGATATGCAAGGTCAAAAAGTTATTATCGTATAAACATTTAATATGCTTATTATATTTATCTTGCATCTATTACCTTCTGCAAACACGATCAACAATAACTGAATAAAATAAAAAATGTTATTCTCGTTTATAATTCTGGTATCGTTTTAGTACTAGATAATATCTAATATATTTTTAAACGTCTATAATCAAAATTATTTTAATCCATACTGCATAGTTCCACTTTCAACTGACATTTAGGCATCTGAATTCCTTAATAGAAGAGATAAATTACAAAACTCTAATGCTTCGATCTTATATTCTACTTATATTCATTAATTAAAGTCAATTGCAGTAATGTTTTAATACAAATTATACATTCTTTCCCACGATGCGTCTTTAGTCAATCGTTAGACGATAGATCTCTGGTCAAAACAAAATTTGTTTTCTATTTATGCATAATGATTATTATATTATAGTATCATACTTCTTTGTTTTTTCCTTTATCTTATAATATGTAACATCTAAATTTTTTATCTGTTTAGCACCATCCTGATCTTTTGTTTCGTTATTTTTTTTTTTTTTTCTTTTTTTCTTTTCTCGAATATCTACTGTTTCGATAATATTGAATTATAAATGTAGAATGTCAAATAGAAAAATTAAAAACGAAAAGAAAATGTATCGTTAAACAAGTATACCGCTAAACTGATTTTCGAGAATGTATAACACAATATTGTCAATATGCGAATACAATTATATACTGATTTTCAATACGGCATTCAATGAAAAAAAAAAAAAAAAAATGAACTCGATATATCATTGTAGGCGAAGATATACAGGTAATGTGTTTATGCTTTCAATTTGTAATATATTCCATGTGGTTGGTACTATGTACGACCGAGAGACAAGTTTATATATATATAGACATTCTTTATATATACATCCTATACATTTCAAATCATTTTTAATACTTATTCAATCATACTTATAAAATTCTTTAAGGGGAGAAACAGTATCTGCATTATCTTTGACTTGAATTATGTGTGTTATACGTAATATAATAATAAAGTCTTTTGTAAACGTACTAATGTATAAATATAAAAAAATCATGTATTTTTTGCACGTAACACTCCATATTGTACCGTTTATAGGTAGTCATCTCTAAAAATTCTACAACTTGTTCACACTTTGAAAAAATTTCACTTGGCATGATGATCGCTCTCTACCATTGAAAATGGAATATATCAGCATTGTAATATGACATATAGTATATGCGATTCAAGCAGATACAAATTTCCCTTAAGATTGCAATTGCGATTACGAATACCTGTATTTCATATTTACACGTGTTCAATTAAGTTAATGTACAGTACAAAAAAATCATCTCACTTAAAAAAATACTACGTATCCTAGTCATGCTGGCGTCATTGTTTAAGTATAATTACGTTGAACAATATATAAGATAAAATTGTTGATTTTCTTTCGCTTTTATAAATATTGAACATATTTTTTTTCCTATTTATCTTTCTTACTTCTTCCTCGTCCTATAGTTACAAGTTCATGTAAATATAATAATATAATAATAATATGTTATAATTGAAGGGCAAGAATTTTTTTGATCGAAAACTAACTTGCCCTCTTGAATTATAAAATATCTGTTAATTAATTTTTCGTAAACCGATATAGTATAAATAAGAGTCTAAAAACTCTGTCTCGCCAGAATTAGCATATCTCAATTAATAGAGACGATATAAGTTGACTATTATCAATATACTTAGATGATCTTAATTTACAAAATTAAATATAGAAACAAATTCTAATATGTATCATAGTTAGAGGCATTCTTATTACTCATAATTTCATTATGACACACATAAACAAACGATACTTTTCTCTTACGAATTAGAAATAATTTAATCCACAATCAATAGTGCATCGTGGACCCCTCGATATAACTATTTAATATTAATATCACAAATGTTTACATTTATGCGCTTTCGAACTAGTTCAAAAGTGTTGCGCTGTCAAACACTCAGTCATCTCCTCGATAGAGAAACTTTGTAACTACCAGTAAAATATTTAATAGCGTGAAACAGTATTGTGCCAGATCACGAAGGTTTGCAAGATGGAAATTTTTTAATACCGATACATGATATTGGTTTGCGCCATCTTCTTTTGCTATGCGTATTTGATTTATTATTACAATGACTGTTACATGTTGGCTTTTGATCTTCGCTAGTCCTATCCATTTCTTGAAGTCTTCTTTCCTCTATAAAAATAAATACGTTCCAATATGTATATTTATAGATTTTTACGTATTGTGCCTAAAGCGCAAAAATAAATGAATCATACATGGAAAGATGAGAGGACGAATGTGGCGCAAAAAAAAAAAAAAGAAATATTTCTATAACACAGATATTAGATTGGGGAAAAAGAAATCCATTATTTTTTTGTTCCCCAACCTAATACTTTTACTCTCTTAGGACAACGTATATCATGCTCCTTAAAAATATTAAATTTCGCGTACCATTAAGTTGATGTTCCGTATAATATGTAGGATTGTCATCGACCCCATAGTGATATTCCATCAGGTACGGTAATACGGTCATACTGTGACATTTACTTCCCCGCAAGGGAGGTAAAGGCACTTCGCTTTCCGTTCTAGGATGCCTACATATGGTCCAAGGATGTCTTTTTACTTGTTGCAACGTAAATCTATCTTCCGCATCTTTTTGCAGCATGCCTTCTATAAGGGATCTTAAAGGTTCCTCTACTTCTTCCGGTATTGTATATTCACCTTTCCCAATGTTCTCATATAACTTATATATAGTGTCTCCTTCAAAAGGATACTGACCTGTTGTTATATTATATCTATACAAAATGAAAGTAACTACGTATTACTATCTGGTAAAGACGTTAAATAATCTCATGTTATCGAACTCACAGTGTAACTCCACTGCTCCATATATCTACTTTAAATCCTGAAAATGTTTCACAGCCATTTGCAATTTCGGGTGGTTGAAAGGCCGGAGAACCTTGACCCATTTTGCATGTATCATCTATAGAAAACATATCTAGCGCCTTGTAAGATGAGAAAAATGTATCATTAACATATAAAAAAATAAAAAAATAGAAAAATCAAGAAATATTTAATTAATTTCTTTCATATAAAAATACCATTTCATCCAAAAGTTCATACCTCTGCAACTCCAAAGTCGCTAATTTTTAAGGTACCATCTAATGTCAATAACAAATTTCCTGGTTTAATGTCTTTATGTACTATTCCTTTACTATAAAGATACTCTAAGCCATCCAACAACTGACAAAAATAATCATGTGCCTGCCAAAGTGGAAGCTTCTTCAGAGGTGTACTTTCCAACATGTCCTGTAAAGAATCTAATAAATAGAAATCTAATTGTTGTCAACTCCATGCAATCCTTTCTTATGCTTACTACTCGTATAAATATATATATATATATATATATATATACACACACACGCACGCCCGCACGCACACACACGCCTAATATTAAAAATTATTCTATTTATAAAAGCAAACCAATATCAACGATTTAAAAAAAAAAGCAAAATTGCTATTATGTATTTTTCCACGAATCTCTGTTCGTCTTCCAAATATTAAATGAGGCACCTTGTATTAATATTTTTCCTTTAGAAATGTTAGATTAATATTTCATGCCTTCTATCATAAGATCACATCTATTCGCACACTCAATAAATTATAAAATAAAAATACATAACATATATTATTTTTCTTTTTCTTTTTTTTTTCTTTGGTATATGCATAATAAAGTTTGAAATTCATTGAACTTTACCTGCAATCCACATACACAAAATTCCATAATTAGGTACATCTTTCTCTTTTCATCGTTATAAAGAACATCTACAAGGTTAATGACGTTCTTATGTTTTAATATTCTTAATAGCTTTATTTCCCTGTTAACGAACATCAGAAATAATCAAAAAGTATATACAAATAAATTAATCTATATGTGTATACGATCAGTGTTTACTTTAACCATAAACCAATATACCTATATTCTTTTTAAGATTATATTTTTTCTTTACAACATGATGCACGTTGGAATGCAATTTTATGACAAAAAGTCATGTAACATTATGCGTTTAAATTATTTAAAAGTAATATTAATTTATTCGACACAAATAATTAATTTATCGCTAATAATATATAAATATTATTATTTGTGTTAGTAACATTTTTATATATTGTTATGCAATATAGATGGCAATTGAAACCAAAGTAATATATCTAATTTATATAATCACGTGTATGAAAATATTTAGCAAACGAAAAAATTTGTAATAACGAAACACGATAAATGTAATTTACAAGAGGCAAGAGATTCCATGATTTTTCCATCATGGAAGTAATCATTTTTTAATCGTTATCATCGCGGAAAAAGCAAATAAATAAGTAAAACGTACAAATTGAATCGTTAAAAATGAAAATTATTCTATGGAAGGAGCGAAGACTTCCACGGTGAATTGCAGAGGATAAACAATAAATATGTGTAAATATGTATGTATGTTGTGCGCACCAACTTTTATACACATATATTCATATACATATTATTACATGCTAATATAGCATACCGTTGAATTTCTCCATTTGGGAGTTTAAGGTGTTTTTTCTTTTTTAGAATCTTAACGGCTCTTCGACACAGAGTTTCTGAATCCAGTACTTCTTTCACCTTACCATAACTACCTTCACCAAGTACATCCCCCATAACATATTTACCGATAAATTTACATTTTTTCTTTTTCTCCTCATATATGATCTGATCTGAATCCACCCTATGGAAGAACATGTTGATTTCATCCAAGCCATAATTTGGATCATCGTTGATCCACTTGACTGGCTCGATATCTCGAAATATTTCATCGTCTATTTCTTCCTCATCTGGGTCACATATCGTAATCCGATTGTCCATTTTCACAATTCTAAGTAAAACTAATGGTAAGTCACACAAAATCACACAAATTTAACCTATAATACAACCGGCACCACTACTGTTGTGAATTACGATCAGGGGAGCCAAACTCGTAGAAAAGGTAGGAAAGCAAGGGCTTCGAATAATAACGCCTCGTTCGTTTAATAGGTGCGCCCATGTTCCCTTGCTATCTACGCGCTACCTGGTAGTAGAATTTCGAAACTAATTACATACGAAATACTTGCGCTTATTTATCCTTTCGGTACGACGAGAATCATACTATACGATTTATAAACATATCCCGGAGATATTTCTTATTGATCGCATCGAGATATCCAATTCGATTTGACGTTAATTATCGTTTATCGTGTTACAGCTGTAACGATTCATCGAAACTTTCAATTTATCGCGCCCGACGCGTATTCGTTGTATATCTGTAGAATGTCGCTGGAGCGCTAACGCCGCCACGCTTTTTATACGCTTATCGCATACAATTTTTCTACATCCTGACATCACGTTCGGTCTGCTCTTTCGTGCGGGTCTTTAACCAAATCTGACGGATGTAAGATCCGTCACGTTATTTATACGACCGGTTACAATTTTATATTGGATACGTCTATTGGTTGACAGGAGTTTGTTCGAATAAATTTACGAAAAAAATGAGCGAACTCGTTTGGGGAATAAAAAATGGTGATCTCGAGCAAGTTCGGGATATCGTTGAGAATAAGGCAAATATGACATCTTCTTTTGTAGACTTTATACATTTTTACTAATTACAACTTTGCACGATAAATATTATAACGATCAATTATTTTTATCTCTTTCGTTGTTCTCTATTCAAGTAATCGGTAATCGGTTCGTTCACATGATGCGGTACTTTCCTAATCGCTTAAATAACAGCTGCATCAATTTTGCTTTGTAATTATCTTTTACGATTAAGTGCCATCGGTAATGATGCTATGTCAATTCTTCTTACGTATTTTTTGTTTTAACGTATTCAAGATTTTTACATGTTATAAAGTATAATTTCATTCTGATGAAATATATTTATTGCAGCCTTTTACTTTATGTAAAATTCATTTCATCTTATTTCATCTTATATCATTGTATAAATGAGTGTGTGTCTATATACATACATATATATATGCATACATACATACACACACACACACACACATATATATATATATATATATATATATGCACGCACACATATACAGATCACGCAAGCACGCATTATACATATACGTTTATCCAACAGAATATCGATGTAAATCAAATGATAGATGGAAGAATGCCGTTGCATTATGCTGCAGATTATGGACAATATGATGTAGTCAGATATCTTTTAGAGAAGGGCGCGGATGCTAATGTAAGTTTTATCGTTAAACTCGTCGAGTATTAAAACGTCTTGTAGCAATAGAGAAATATTTTTAAACGATTAAATAAATGCAATATCAATAATAATTTTTCAGGCTACGGATAAGCATGGGATAACAACATTACTGGCTGCAATTTGGGAAGGTCATACTCATTGCGTTAAGCTATTATTGGAAAAAGGTGCTAGACCGGATGGATTAACTCCCGATGGGACAAGTTATTTGAATGCCGCTGAGAAAGAAGAAATCAAACAACTTCTCAGAATGCACTAGCAGAAATCCAAACGTATACAAGGCGATAACTTTTTTTATTCTAGTACGTTAATGTTCTTAATATAATATCGCGATTGCTTTGTTTTTAATTTCGTGCATACTTTTAACCATCATATTTATGTATTTTAAATGAAAGCTGTCAGGAATATGGGAGTCACAGTTTTAGAACGACATGTCGCACATGAAAGATACATAATCAGGGAATTATTTTTTTAGTAGATTTTCAATTATACCAATAAGTATAAGTTCTAAATTTATACTGTATAGTAACATCTTTTTATGTGTTATATGCATTGGAATTAATCTTATTTTTCCAATTTAACCAAGTATACTGTAGAGAATATTTTGATACATTCTATAAAATGAATTCATTTTAATGTATTTATTATTTGTCTATTAATATCGATCATTCCTTTCACATATCTTTGAAAAAGGCTGTTTTAATATTATATTTACAATTTCTTTACTAAAAGAAGAAAAAAAATTTTTTTAGTTACAATGTAAACATTAAGTATTACTAAAAATGAAATATCTAACAACGTGAGTTTTCGTTTGAATTATTTCTTGATCAATTTATTTTCAATTCGGGTTAAAAGTCTTTTTGTTAAATATAAATTACGTCAAAAAAAAATATCATGAATGTGTTAACAAAGATCATATCTCATATATATTGTGTCTTGGAAGATATAAAAAAATGTACAATAATCAAAAATCATACGTCATTGGAGCATTGTTACAAATTTTGTTGACTTTGTCAACCTCATACACACGGCTAAAAGTTTATTAGAGTGCTGCGCATTCAACTGGCCTATTCTGTGAGATTGAATGCCGACTTGACCGGTATGGCATTAATCCGCGTGCATCCCTTCTACCGTAGGTGGTACAAAATTAAAAAACAGGTTGTTTAATAGAAAAGTTAGCAAAATATTATAACACATACGTAGATGTCCGCTTAGTGGAACAGGCTAAAGAGGAAAAGACTGTAATATATAATCGATGAATTTATGCAATATATAACATGCGTTTTGTATATTTTTGTTCTGTTTTAATGTTATGTCACATTTGGATGTTTGCAAAATGAATACATGTATACATTGATAATACAATTGTGTTTATTTTTTCCCTTTGGAATTTTTCTATAGAATAGCACAATAGTCCCATCTTAGAGTGTATAAAAATCTGCATTACTTAAAAATCTTCCTCTTTTCTTCCACCGCGTTTCTTTCACACCTTACACATACGTGGACATCAGTTGTGCGTTATTATTTTAAAAAAATGAACACTTCTTAGAAAATTCTTATTGCTATTTCGTTTGTACTTGTATATTTCTCTTCGTAGTATTTTCTGCAATTAAATGTGGCTTTGCTATATTAAAAAAAAAAAAAAAAAAAAAAAGAAAAAGAAAAAAGAAAAAAAAGAGAAAGAAAGAAAAAAAATTTAATAAACTACAACGTTAATTAATCGTTACATACCTCAGAGAAGTCGGCCTCTGCAATTTGATGCACCGCATTTACAAATAATTACTTTACCTGGTATGCTACCTACATCATAACTATAATTCCACGTTAGTTCTTGGCCCGCTCTGATATAATTTAAAGCAAAAAATGCCACCCACGGGAAACGTACATCGTGCGTATCTACAAATACGTTTTGGACAAAAACGTTTGGATCGCAAGAATGCTGGAAAAAAAAAAAAAAAAAAAAATTATGCGACGCTTAATTCACGGCAATGAGAACTCTAAAGAGAATTTGTAGATATTTACATTTAAATAACGGCCGATATTTCCCGTTGTTTTGGCATCCATAATGTAAACAGCCTCATCCTCTCCATAAAAATCCCTTACAGATTTAAACTTGGGTCTATCTAATTTCATAGGCTCTACCGACGGATCAAATCTGCTTGGTTCGCGTCTACTACTTGGATTGTCCTCTTCGTCGCTTATTATAACTGTCTCTTGATCCGTTGAACGATTTTCAAGAGCAGACGATTTTGTAGAAAGATTTTCTAAACTTTTTGTAGTACTACCATCTTCGCTGTTCTCCTCCGAGCCATCTTGATTCGTTTCGCCTCTTTTACGTTTCCTAAGGCGCTTTCTGAAATTACATAACTAAATGTAAAATTTAATTGTTACAACGATAATGGATAGGATATTGGGACGTAATATAAGAGTTAAAAATATATATATATTTTTTTTTTTACGAAATCACATTTGGCATATTCTCACGATACTCTCTTTAATGTACCTGATAGAAGGCTCATTCGAGTCTACTGAAAAATTCACGTATTTACTAATGTTGAAATCTTCATCGGAATCATTTGTATTGTTTTTGTTATTATACTCCTCGTCGCTTGCGACATTTTCTTTTTTCTTATCTTCGGCAGGAGTTATGGACATTTCTGGATTAAAAACATCGCTTTCGTAACCTTCTTTCATTCCTTCCACAACTTCAACATAATCTAATTCTGCAAGATACTCATCTCCATAATTTTTTCCACCTTCGTTTGCACCCTGTGTGACCATGGAAAGAGATTATCAACGATAAAAACTACGTATCTAAACACAAACGATTAATTTAGAAAAATTTCATCCTAACTTTAGGATTTATACCTGTTCGGTCAATAGCCGTCCAGCATAAATACAAATAAAAGAACCAATTGGAATATCGGTGAGACACCTTATGCCCCAACCTCGTGGTGCCGTTTTGAAGACTTGTAATTTCAATTTAAGCGGATGCTGTACAACTCTGTTCAGACAAGTTTTTACGGAGCACTTGCAACCAGAATTACACTCGTAGATACCGGTGCTTACCGGTTCCGGTAAACGTTTATAAACATAGCCAACGGCCGTATTTGGTACTCTTCCTCCCAATGTTGCTCCTTGTATCGTTAGTTGCCAACACTGACATTTTGTTTTATCCTGCGCAAACGGATTTCACTATAAAATATTTTTTAAGTCAACAACAGATAAATGATGCTTTATACGAGCAAACAAATGTGACTACCTGGCAATCGTCTTCGCAATCACAACTACAAAGAAAATTTGGATCTAAATTTAAATTTACACCCTCCGTAGGTTCTCTTTGAGTACAGTATCTAATGGTATCGGGTAAAGCGTGATCCAATTCGTTCACGCATGGTATTGCCACATTTTCTACTCCATAACTGAGATCCTGTGTGAGTGCACGCATTTCAAATTACATCGACTTGGTAATAAAGAAAGTTGAAAAAATATCATCGAATCATTTTAATCTCATCGTCGTGTGAAATTAGATAAAAAAAAAAAAAAAATAATTCTGACATCGACTTACTTTAATGTTAACAAAGCATTTGTCTAAAACAAACTCCGCTAGACAATGGACCCAATAATCAAAATCAAATAAATCTACTGACATTGGACTACCGGTTTGGCGAAGATAACGATGTAGCTCTTCCATGTTTCTTAATCTTAGGCCGCACGGTGCTTGATACAATATAACTTTTTTGCCTTTAGGAAATTTACAGAGTTGTCTGTTCCAACCGCATAGTAGAGGAATCGAAAGGGGCGAGTATCCTTTCAGATCGTCCGGTGTATAAGATATACTTTGTATACATTGCGGTCCACATTTATGAGGAACGAATTTCTTCGTTTTTATCTCGTTTTGCGTTTGATAATACTATAAGAAGAAATATTTTCTATATTCTAATAATATCAGACAAATATTTTTAATTATATTTTAGGCTTTGTTACCTACAACAATGCTATGAGAAGATTTCATTTCTAGAGTAGTAGTAGCTGTATCCGTAGCTATTGGTTTTTTACTAGTACTTTTTTTGGCGACGGCACGAGACTGCGACGGTGTTATCGCTGTGACTGATTTAGGTGTATTTAAATTCTGATTTTCATTAGGCGCACTGTCCGTTTGCTTTCCCGATTGAATATTTTTCGCCTCCTCGTCTGCTTCCACATTCGAGGTATATTCCACGTAAGGTAGATTGTTTTTCTACGAATAAATAGGAGTAGCGATCGAATAGGAAAATTGTTTTAAACGGTGTGTTGTAATGCTTACATTAGAAATAACAGGAATACGATGACGACTAGGTGCATTGATAGAAGCATGATGGCCCTGCTGCCTAGCATTCGCTTTTAATAATTCGAGATATAAGGGTCCCAATCTGGCAGAACCTCTATAAATCCATTCTGTTCTTTGATCCGCATCGAAGTGCATTTGCACAAGACTCGCATCTATTTGTTTAACCCTTGCAATCCACCATTTACCGTTCCATTCGGTCTTTACTACCTGATCATTTTGTAGTTTCACCATAGGTCTTTCCGGATATGTTTCCATGTATTTCCTTACAAAATCGCGTGACTCAGTAGCTACGTCTTCCCAAACTCTAGGAGAACTTTCGCATACCACAAAGATATCTTTGTGTATAACATACTGTACGTATCCGTCGTCAAAGAACACCAAGTATCTAGCGAGTTAACATCAACGACGCATAAGAATAATTTTCGAATTAATACGAGTATATAAAAGGAGGAAAAAAAAAAAAAAAAAAAAAAGAATAAAAATATCTCTTATTATCATTAACCTGTACTTATTGGTAGATTTAGGAGGTTCCGCTATCACTCCGCTATAAAAATTGGAAGCATCCAATTTTTCCACAAAGTTGTCGCCAATATCCATATCGTGAAAGACAGCGGCGACTCTGGTACCGACAGGAATTAGAACTTTACTTGGTACCGCTACAGCAATTTGTTTGCCAGAGACAGACTTCATAACCGAATTGTATTTTTTTTGCAATAATCTTACCCTGCAGTGTAATGGACTTTTGGAAATTATATTTTGTACCTAGAATGAGCATTATATCCCAGACGGAATCGTTTGGGTGATCAACATTTTTTTTCTTTATTTTGTTTTCGTTTACTTTCTTTTTCGTTTATTTTTTTACCTTTGCTTTAATCCATCGCATGAGAGGATGTTTCATAATGTAAACGATACTATCAATTTCTGGTTGAACTTTGACGAGAGGACCGCTCGGAGGTAAATCCAAAGCTACCGTTTGTTTGTTATCTCTCTCGATTGGCATTATTTCCGGTTGAGAATCTTGCTGCGTTCTACAAGGTGACATATGTACTTGCGTGACTTTTCTAGTCGCTACAAGCGGTTCAGCGATGATTTCTTCGTAATCGTCATCTATTTGAAGTTCCTGAAGCATTTGTATTTGCGGCCTGAAGTCATCGTATAAACTATTTCTCATTGTGTCCATATTGGAAGTTAATGTTTTTATGTGAGCTTCAATGATTTTATTTCTATCTGTCGTTGGAATTAAATTCATTAATGCGAACTCTTTAGATCTTTATCGAGAATGTTATTTAATACGTATAGATACCATCAATTTGTTTCCACTGCTTTTCCAATTCATTTCGTGCTTCCTCTAGTTGATAATCCACATTATATCGTTTAAAAATAGATTCCAAAGTACTATCTAATTTTTCTTCTAAATCCAAAAGTATTTCGGCCGATATATAAGTATCTAGGTATAAAAGACAAAAAGACTTAAATTAAATTAAATAAAGTTAAATACAGCTTGTAGAATGCAGTCTTAAGAGAAAGAATATTTTAACATAATCTCATTACCGTTATCTAGATCCTTTCTCTTCTCGTCATCCGAATCGTCGCTATCAGAAATTTCTACTTCCATCGTATGATCTGGAAAATCGCACTTCAACAAAGATTTTTGATTCAAAAACGCTGCTACCAATCGCTGCCAAAATAATAAGAAAATCTACATAGCTTTGTTTCGATACGGCTATATAAATAATACAAATTTTTCCAAAATAACGTTATATACTTTTTGGTGCTCCAAAGCCACGTTAAAGCATTGCTTGCATATTACTTTAACCCTTTTTCTCCTGTCCGTATTGATACCATAATATGCGCAAGCAAAGGATGGCGCAGGTTTCATATCAAATCCGGATTTACATCTAAAGTTTATACAATTACTATTATAAGTTTTAGAAATTTCAGGACTTTTAACTTTATCGTTGGGTAATTCTTCGTCCGAAACTAATTCGATTACTTCCATCTTCGATGTTATTTATTCTCCTTCGCCTAAAAATACAAAATAACACATAACATTCTTATACTTGCAATCAATATATTTGTTTTTGCGTACACGCACACACGCACACACAGATATAATACAATGGGAAGGGTAATGATTAATAGTTTTCTCTATATTTGAAAAAAAAAAATTTCTTAATTTTGTTACCCGATTATTGGTAAATTATAGATGAAATTTAAAATCGTTTCCCATGTGGACGACACAAACACTGCAGGTTATGTCATTGTTATTTTAACATTAACACGCTTTGAAAAAATATGCACAATATTTTACAAGTCCCGGCACATAAAATTTTATCTTATAGTCATTGATAATATAGTTGTATATAATTATATTTAGTCATTGGAAATATTATTTATAACGCAAAACAGGATCAAAGTTTCCTTCGGAACGTCCGTACGTACGTACTTTGCGGTTAAACAGACGCAGTTAGAAGCTAGATTAGACGATACATGAAAATAATCGTTGGTGCCATCTATAAGTAGCGGGTAATAGAAGGAGAACTAGGATCGAACAGAGAAAAGGATCGAATTTCTAGAAATAACGAGAAAGAAATTTCGACCGAACGTTTCTCGCGTTGATTTCCTTTGTGTACGTACGTTATACTCTTTGTTGTCGGTGTTAGGGGACGTGGCGAAGATCGGAGAGCTTAATCGAAGCGTTGAATCGGCACGATTCAGAAGATTAAAAAATGTCGGAAGTAAAGGAATAGATGATCGTTCGTAATCAATGATGGGATATATATATTTATTTATTTTTCTTCGTTGATTCGTTCGTATATTATTATTTATTATTTGCGTCGTCGATATCTTTATCACAAAAACATAGATCATAAACGTTCGTGGGCTGTCACGAATCTTGTCGCGAAGGTAGATCGCTCACAGGTCCATCGCGACCTACATCTCGGAGATCGTAAACGTCAATAACAGATAAAGAGATATTTGTCTACGTTTTCCAATTTTTCTTCCTCATTTATCTCGATCGGCGTATCGTCGATCGATCGATCGATCGATCTAAAATAAACTAATCGTTCGTTGATCGCCCGAACAGTCCTCTCCTTCCGAATTCCTCCCCGTACATACCACTCGTGAGCATAACCTCGATCATTCGTCCTAATTTAAATACGTCGCACGGAACTTTTTACAAAATTTTTTACGAAATTTATTATTTATACTCGCATTTATCTATCTACGTATATTATTGTCCTTGGCGAATTATTTTACACTTGTTTCTGCTTGACGTAGGCTTTCCTGTAGAAATTACCGAACAGGTACATGAAGATCACCACGTGCGTCATGAAGCAGTAAGTTAAGATTTTTGGCATTCTGCAGTCCATCACCAACGTTAGTAGTAGATAAACCATCATTATAACGAATTGGATCTACAAACGTGTTGGTTTTAAATGAACAAAAAAAAGAAAAAAAAAGAAAAGAATTCCTCGTTTCTTCGGGTCTGCCTATAAACGCGAGATTCGTTCGTTGGATGACACTTACCAGTTGGAACAAGGTCATATATTTTTTCCACCATAGATACTTTTTGTACTTTGGGCCCAATGCTGATATCAAGTAATACGAATACATAACGATGTGAACCATAGAGTTTAGTATCCCGACGATGATACCTTGTTCACCGGGAAGTAGCTTGAGATAACACCATGAGAACAAGGCCGTGGCGCTATGATGATAAATGTGAAGGAAAGTCACTTGGTTCTGTTTCTTTCGCAAAATGAAGAATACCTGGAAAAGATTAATAAAAAGAGAGAGAAAAAAAAAAAAAAAAGAAAAGAAAAAATGAAAAGGACGGAAAGAATCGATGCGAACTATAGATAAACGCTTTACACGACGAATTTAACAACGTATTCGAGACTAATTCGCGTCCGAGCGAAAAATCCGAGTCGATACGAAAGAATTGAGAAATTCTATTCCGTTTGAGATATCCGTGACGATTGTTAGCCGCACGACGTTTCAAAATTCATTTCTCAATAACACCTTCCCTTGTATGCGCATATTTGCACAAAGTTTCGACACGGAATTATATACCATTCAACGAATTCATTCATTTCTTTTCTTTAAAGATGGCGTAACTCGCGACACGTCGCAAAATCTTTTATTCGATTTTTTTTTTTTCCGTTATATCTTACCGTATCTATGAGTTCGATAATCTTAGAGAAAAAGTACCACCAGGCTGCGGTCGATAACTGTAATGTTAAACGGAGAAAAGAAGGATGAATAAAAATAAAAAGAGAAACGAAGAAGAAAGTATAAGTAAATTCGATCGGGAAATATCTACGTATATCCTTTACAATATGAATTTGTTCGTCGGCCGGCGTTTCTAAAGAATCATCTTTGGACAGTCGATGAGTTTGCAATCTGCATCCGTTCGAACGAATCAAAGCTGTGAAATCGATTTTTACAGCCTGAAAGTGATCACATTTCTTATCAATTATTGATATCGTGGCTAAATAATCGATCTAAACGAGTTCGATTAGAGTTACTCTTACCAAGGATGTCAACCATATATTAAAGACGATTAACAACGCGTTATACGCTATTAAAAAGCCCTTTAGTTCGAAGGCCGGACGATTTTCCATTATTTTCGGGCCAATTTTGATGACAAAAAGCAAATACAGTAAAACGATGCTGAGTATCGGCCCTGGTGAGCCCATTAACGGCCACGTATCGATCATGGGATCTAAACAGAGATTCAAATTTCGTCTATATCGTCTCGATATTCGCGCGTAGTGAACTAAATAAAGATATTATTAAAATAAAGTGTCAAAGTAAAAGTAGGTATCTGATTTGTAATGTTAATTCGTTCTTGAAAGTTATCGTAAACGTTCGTCGAACCAACAATAGTTAGCAATGGAAATTAATTTATTAAATCGTATCAATACTCGTCTTGAAATATCTATTAACGAGAGATGTTTGACGTGGATCTGGAGCATCGGTCGATCTTTCATTGAATAAAAATCAAATGACTTATATATTGTATTATATCGAGTTGAATGAAGTTTCGGAGCGATCGAAGAGAGCTCTTTAATATAGAATTACCTTTAATGTTTTCATAAATTTCTTTGTAATCGGTCATCTTGGTGCGCGTCGGAGTCGATGAATTTGTCCGTAGGTACGATACGATACGATAGATCGATCGGTTCGCGAAGAGCAACTGATCGTGCGTCTGCGTTTCGAAAAGGAGAACGCGCGAATCGGTCGGGAACGCTTAACGCATGTAAGTAATTTAACCGTGCAGAGATCTTCGTACGGTTCGACCAGCGAGAGAGGAGGAGGCATCCGCGATAAGATGAGTCTTCGAGTCTGTATTCAAAACTGAAGGTATCGTTGGCAAATGCGCCATTAAAGAGGTCTTTCACCGGTCCGATACCATCCGATCGTTTCCGAGTTCTCTCTCTCCCCACACACACACACACACACACACGCACGCACGCACACGCTCCATCCTTCCCTTTCGTCCTTGCGTACGTGCGTGCGTACGTGCGTGCGTAGATCGGGATTGTTAATAGAGTTAAGATCGCCTAGTGGTCATGATCGCGCAACTCTCGTTTAACCCCGATGCAACCCTGAAAAAAATCCAAGATACCTCGCGGTCTTTTCTCATTGTTATTTTTAATATTTCGTAACGTTCGTCGTGATCGCGTTACGAATTCCATTTTACCATTCAGCCGATTCTCAAGCCAACCTTCACACCCGAATAACACACGTACGTGATATGTACATACACTATTATTGTGATCGATCGAATCCATAAGGAAATAAAGGTATAAATTTTTCCGATGCTTTTCAATGGCCGGTATAATTGTATGTTAATTCGATTGCGTTGCATGACCAGGCAAATCGGTTTTACGGTAAAATAATCTTTGCGAAATATTTGGACGAGGTAGACGATTTTCTTAGAAGAAAGTATAGAAAAAAAAAAAAAAAAAAAAAGAAAAAGACACAACGTCGAGGTATTTGCCGAGCAAGCGCAAAAAATTATATTTGTCCGGAATAAAGTGAGTGACGTTGAGAGGGAACGTCTCTGCGTAGATCTTTAACGTAAAATAAAGTTAATTCCTTTGTAATTCGTTATGTTGCGTCACGTTATATATTCACGTGAAATATCTTCCTTCTATATCGATTTAAGAACGATACTCTTGCAAGACATTTCAAATTATCCTTTATTATATTTATTAATAATTCATTGATGTGCTTCAACGTAGATTATAAGAAAATAAAAAATATGTAAATATAGTTTTTCATTCGATTTACGTCAATTATTAATGGGATTCGTAGTCATAAACATCGACTAATGTAAATTATTAATGGGATTCGTAGTCATAAATATTTCTTACATATTCGTAGCTTTAATTTTCATTAAAATACGTTTATAATATATCGTGACTCGATGAATAATTACCTTTGTTATTGGTGTAATTTTAATGAGCATGCGTTGAAAAACGAAAATACGATAGCCCGCATGAAAAAATAAAAAAGAATCGACAAGCATCGCTTATTCATTTTCGTACTTTGACCGGCATAAGAAGGAATTGTTATATCGGTACTCGGTGATTTGTTGATAGACGTAACTACACCAAGGAGAAATGTTATTTCTCGGACATTAAGGACGATTCGATACGATGCCCGTTCTTTATCCAAAATTTATTACTTTTTCGAACGATCGCCAAGCCTTACTACGAGATATCCGATAAGGATATCGATCAATTAGTTAAGTAACGACCGGTTGACCTCGAATTTGCATTATTGCTCTTTATCATATATATATTTTTTTCTTACCACGGTACAATAACGCCGCACGCAATTTTTTCAAAAAGAAATCGTTGATAGGATCTCTGTGTGATTTTTTTTTCTAAAAAATAATGTTCCTTCTTATCCCGAATCGAATTTTTCCCAGAAGGTATGCCGTTTTCTTGTGAAAGCGGTCACAAATACAAATAGAGAATTCGGTATGGACCTTCGGTCCGACAGCTTTCCATCTCTTGGTGATAGCCTTTCGAACGAACATGACTGGACCAAAGTATAACGGGGCATTACCGCTTATCGAAATGTAGTTGGTTAAGCGGGACTCGTTCCTCGCACTCAGTATCCGTGCCTTTTATTCTTTTTTTTTTTTTTCCTTATTCGCCGCCTCGATCCTTTCGACCGTCAATGGACCGAAGAGAAGGAGAGGGTAAGAGCGCGAGCGAGAGAGAGCGAGAGAGAGAGAGAGAGAAACATCCGAAAATAAGTGGGTCGGCCGGGTTTTTTCGAGCAACGGTAAATTCATTCCAGACGTCTCGATTGGCCTTGTACAAAACTGAACTCTTCTTCGTGTTTTATTGTACAAGTTATAGATAAGATAATTATCCAACGCTAGCGATTATTTTAATCGAGCCCCGATAATACTCGAAACGTTTTTTGCACGACAGGTAGAACGAGAAAGTTATTCGCTGGTCGTTATGTCGTTCAAGCTGATGTTTCAGATATATATATATATATATGTATATATATATATATATATATATATAGTTGCCATGTCGAATACGTTCATTTATACTCCCCATCGTTGTTCATTAATAGATCTTTATGATCATTTGTGTCATTTGGACGTCATTCGGAATGGGTAAAGTCTTCGCATTAAAAATTACATGTTGCTTTTCTTTTTCTGAATTTTTCTATCGATACACAAAGTAAATATCTAAATAAGAGCTTCCATAATGAAAAAAAAAAAATGTACATACCTTTCTTAGAGCATACAAAAAATCGCTGATAAATGTATAATGGTTAAGAAAGAAATGTGTGCTATAGAATCTCTTAACTTTCGAGACGAAGTTTATTACTTCATAAATATAAAAATGAAACGAAATATATTTAGTTCATTGTTCTTTCTTTGGTGTTCGATAGTTAAAGCTTTTGTCCTGGTCCATCCACTGCGATTGTTTCGCTGTAACGTTAAATCGATCGTGTATTCCAAAAGAATCGTGTTACGTTATTTGACCACGTACTAGTTAGAAACGGTATATTCGTCTATCTGCAGAAATTTTCGAGAAAAATTTAGGAAAAAGATTTCTCCAAATTTTCCAACTTCTTTGCTTTTCCATTCAACAGTTCCACGCCACTTTCATTCGTTCTAGTCGAGACGTCATTTTCATCGATCTTGGACGATTCCTTCTTTATATAAGTCTTGTAATAAAATTCTAAGAAAAGTACCATCATAAAGATATTGTGCGGCATGAACAATAAAATTCCTAACTTGGGATAGGCGCAATCCTTGGTAAAAACAGCCAATAAATGTTGTAACAATATTATAGTAAATTGAAAGAGTTGTAATTGGGTAATGTATTTCTTCCACCATGCTTTACCGAGCTTCAACGACGTCCACAGATAATGAGTGTACATAATTACGTGGATGAACGAATTGACCAAACCTGAAAATAGAATTGGAATCTATCGACGATTGATCACTAGAAGATCGATTTTCTTTCTTCGAATCATTGTTCTCGTTACCTAAAAATGTGCCATGTCCACCGGCCAAGTATTTAGTGGCTATCCACATCATAATTACCATTCCGGCATGATGATAAATATGTAGGAATGTCACTTGATTTTGCTTCTTCCTTAATACAAAGAATACCGTGTCCAAAAGATCAAATATCTTGACCACGTAATAAAACCAAACTATATGCGCGACCTGTATTTATGATTTTTTATTCCTTTTTTTATATTTTTATTTAATGTTTTTTTTTTCTTTCTTTCTTTATCTTTAAAGTTAGAAAAGACACGTGATATTTTCGTTTACCTGTAGGGCATTCTGATCATTGGAATAGTCAATAGGCTCGCAAACAAATTTGAACTTCCATAACCACCCTATCGAAATGGCCTATAAACAAAAGGGAACGCTTGGAAATTGTTTCAAATCGAATATTAGAGTTATTTAGAATAGACATCTAAGTACGGAAATATATATATATATATATATATATATATATATATATATATATATATATATATATATTTGGAATAATATTATACTTACCTTATAAAATATATATGCATTTAATATGATTTGTATAATATTGTACAGCTGCAAGATTTTGATCAACTTGAAAGGCTTTCTTTTTTCCATGAGTGCAGGTCCGCTTATGTAAACAAAGTGGAGATAAATTCCAATGATGACAAGAATATTCCATATCGGTTCCACGAATAACCAATTTTTTGTTCTAGGATCTAAAAGAGGAATCGATTTTATTCGTTTAAGTAATTTGCCGCTTATTACGAGCTATAACATCGAATGCATAATCGCGACAACACAAGTATGAATATATCCAGGCGTACTTCGTTCGCCATTAGCATTCGATGCACACCGATATGATATTCTTTTTTGTGCGCTTTTCGATCGAGTTTTAATTTAATAAAAATTTATCTACAATTAATTAAAGTTTATAGGAAAACAAATAAATATCCGCGTTAACGTTGTCTCGAAAAAAAGCGAACTTTTACCTGATCGTTATCGGATCTCACTTGTATATATTTATATATGTATATATGTATTACCTGTTTTATATTCAGTAATAAACTGATACTGATCGTAGAGATGATCGATAAGGGTCCTCATGTTTGAGGATTTTCCAGATTTTTCCAACTTCACACTCCGTTTAATCTTTGCGCGACGAATGTACGTAAAAAACGTACGAAGAGCCGAATACTAACGATGTTTACGAGTTACATTGATTCTCTTCTTTCGTCGAAATCATTCGTCTCATATTCGATAATAATTATCAACGAGGAAAGGTGATCGATAATAATCGAACTAAACGGTACGAAACATCTGTAAGGACTGAAACTATCGATCCCCAATCCTCGTAAACATATTACCCATTGTATTATAATTAAGATCCGGTTGTAATAGACTTCCTGCATTCTCCTTCGTAAATACTATTATACTAAACATTAGCCGAAGCGTTAGCTTTTTGCATGTGTCTGACCAAAGTGACGAGAAAAATATAAAGAAATAAAAGTTCCTCGTCATCCCTCGTTTTTGACGATTCATTTATCGTCACGTTGCCCATTCTCCGGTATTTAACGGCGATTAGTAAAATAATCTTTCTTTTTCTTATTCCGAGGTCCTCGTTTCTCTCTCTCTCTCTCTCTCTCTCTCTCTCTCTCTCTCTCTTTCTCTCTCTCTCTCTCTCTCTCTCGTTCTCTCTCTCTTGTCTGAGATTATCGGTAAGAGAAATTAAAAAGAGTAATTAGCAGTTACTTCGATCACGGAAAGGAATTAAATAGAGATATACGTACATAAATATTCTTTGCTTGAGAAAACTGGCCACGCAACATTCTCGATTACGCCCATGCGTAGGTATATTCCAGTAGGTTATACTAGAATTATTTTGTATTAAAATTCAAACTGATTCGACGCGTCTGCGCGATCGTTTAATATATTTTAAAATTTTATTCGATCGTATATGTTAAGAGCTTTTCTTGATTCAGGAAAGTATAAACAAATTATCCTATAATTTATTTTATAATACACACACACACACACACCGCACGCACGCACGCACGAACGACTCGACGTGCTGCGTCGAGTATCGTTAACCATAACAATGGACCAATTTGAAAAGAAAGAGATAATTGATTATTAAAATTAAGTATAGGTCATTACAAATGAAATATGTATCTATGTACGAAATATGTTTTAAACTTATCTTTACATTTGACGCTAATAATATGCGTAAAAATTTTACAGAGGAAGCAGAGGTGCCATGGTCATAACCTTTAACGACAGTCGACGATCGCGAGTTCGTGAATATTCAATGATAACACTTCTATCGATAATATAGTCCAGTCAAGAAAAAGCAGTATATTGTTTTAATGTTAATGCTATAATTCTTTCGTTAAAGTTAATTGTATAGTTTAATTATGTCGAATGTAAGCGCTCATGCGCACGAAGAGATACAGACGAAAGGTCGAATGGAAACGACAGGAATGCGATCCTATAAACATCCGTTAAAGAAGATTCTTAAAGTAGGGTATTTTGGTAAAAGGAAAAAGAAGAAAGAGAGAGAGAGAGAGAGAGAGAGAGAGAGAGAGAAAAGGTAAATGTATCGAGCGCAAACGATAACACAGCATTATATTGCCTGTGTTAATGCTATATCTGCATATGTCGATACGTACATACGTATATTACCTTTTTTCAACGTACTCTTACGAATCGACCACTAAATTTCAAATCTCGGCGAGAGACGAGTAAATGATAAATATACATGATCGCACGAAAACAAAGAATCAATAACTAGATCGTTCTAATAATTGCAATATTTATTAATCTATAGATAGATAGATGGATAGATCGATAAAAACATACACGCTATGGCGACGCAAATCGTCGCGATTTTGGAATAGAAATCGCGATTACTCGAATTGTAATTCCTATATATGTTCTCAATAAATTTCACGAATTGGTTATATATCTGAGAAACGATCCCCAATCGAAAGAATCGGGAGATACTTTTAAAAGAGTGTCGACGATAGTTTTATATACACGGTACAATGATGCTGGTTCATCGCACTAATGGAGGTGATATTATATCATCGAAAAGAAGTCTTTTCGAAAATATAGAAAACTTTGTATAAAAATGACAAAATTACAATTGCAATTAAACGAAGTCGACAAATTTCTATTCGTTTAACGCAAAATCGTTTATGTGAGACGGTCGCCTATCTACGTAGAATAAAGAATTTCTCGACACGTGGAATTTAATAAACGCGACACGATTTTTTAACGTATAATAATGTATCTTTTTTCTCTTTTATTTTTGTTTCTCTATATCTAAGTTCGTAAACTAAAGTCAAAGTCAGCTCGATCAATCTAATAATAAGTAACGATAGCCGTAAGGTGGGCAATTTCTTTTTCGTCGATCATCCTTTACCGCTTAAATTCACTGACCATCGCTTCGTGGTTAAAAACAAAAGTCAATGCAGGCTATAGGATAGGAGCTGGTAGAATAGAGGTATTATATATATTACTGGCTGTAAAGAAAAACGCGGCATGTTCCGCCAGTCTTTCACTTGAAGTATATCGTCGTAGTTTAACAGTTTTGCGTAGCGATTAACGAAATCAACTTATCGACAAAGGAAAGAAAGAAAAAAAAAAAAAAAAAACAAAAAAAGAAAAGAAGAAAGTCAAGTGCAGCCGAGAAGAGTGTCAAATAGCGATTTCCACTTAACCGGAGCAGGCGAGTAGGGATGCGATTGTCTCGTCGATTGCCCACCTTTCAATTCTGTGTTATCGCGATCCTAGAAGAAGTAATTGCGGTAGTCGTTAAATCTAAAAGTCGTTAGAGTTTGTGTAAGCGTAAAAAATCGCGTGCCGTAGAATTATCGTTGGATTCTTTCGATCCGACGCGAAAAAGGGTTCGGACAGGACGAAAGAGTGCCGCGCGAAAAACAATCGGCGTTCGCGCGACGAAGAGTACAAACAAAAAATTGCGTTTAATCATCGATCGCGTTTTATTCTTCCCGACGATCGTCCGATATTCTACAATTGGAGGACGTTTGATTGAAATCGATGGACGAAATATAATTGACGTTATAAGATAGATATCGCGTTCTTAGAAGAATACTGTCGTAAAACTGAAAGAGCTCGCGTTAAGCCGACGGGAGGTATGCCCGAAACGATATCTAAGCGCGCGAGGGAATAACGTCGCCAAGTCTGTCATAACGCGTAATACATAATCCTATTTCGTTGTCCCGAACCTTGAAAAGAACATTTCATTATATATGTATATATTATGGAATATTTCTATATAATTAGAATTTGATTTTTCTTCTCTCCTGAAAATTTGTATCTTTCAGTCGCGACGGTATTCTTTTAGGAGTTCGATATGATGCCCGTCGAGTAGGGCGCGTATCTGTCTCAACGTTTAATCCTTGAGAAAACTGGTTTTTCTCTTGTTAAATCTTTCTTTCCTTCGAGTTTCACATTCTCAATTCGATTTATCTTTAACCGTCTCGCCGTCGTTTTCCTCGTATTTCTTCTCAACGTTGCGAGATTTCATATAAGTGGCAACGTAAAACGAGCCAAAGAGATATATGAAGACACCGGCATTTATGACCAAGAGAACGACCGGGAATTTAGGAAAATTGCAACCGTTAAATAGAACCAGACCGTTGTGAATGCCGACTATTACGAATTGCAAAAGTTGCAAACTCGTTAGATATTTCTTCCACCAAAGATAGGGCTGCATTTGTGGTCCGAACGCAGCGAGCATGTAGTAGGTATACATGATGATGTGCACGAAAGAGTTGATAACGCCAAGCAAGGTACCGTGTCCACCGGGCAGCCATCTAACGGCGATCCAAGCGGCAAGAGGCATCAGCCCGTGATGATAAACGTGTAAGAATGATATTTGCTTCTCCTTCTTTCGTAGAACGAAGAATACCGTGTCCAGTAGTTCGATCAATTTGCATACGAAGTACGTGTATACGGCCCGAGTCATCTGTTCAATAATAAATAATAAGATTAGAGGATGGGCATACATTTTTTCCGATATTTTTTTCGACTAACCCTTAACGCCGTTGGGTCGTTCGAGTAATCGACCGGTTGACAATAAAAACTGTAATGGTAGAACCATCCCGACATCAAACCTTCGTAAACGATGTATATGCTGAGCAATACTTGAATAAAATTATAAACTATTAGCGTATTCTTCAAATTATATGGCTTTTTGTCCCTCATATATCTCGGCCCGGCCGATAGAGAAAAGTATAAGTAGGTAATGAGGATGGTCAATATCGGACCTGGTCCCGATATCAAGAACCAATCTTTCGTTCTCGGATCTGAAAAACGTAACTCGTTATGCCGGCTTAAATAATCTCCCGATGCCAACGAAAATGGTATTTTTACTGTTTCTTTCCTTACCATTCTTATTGTACATTAAATCCTTGTACCATTCCACGAGAGCCGCCATTCTCCTCTCTCTCTCTCTCACTCTCTCTCTCTCTCTCCCTCTCTCTAATCGTCCGCCAACCTGAAATATCAGATGCACATTATCCTCGGTTTAAATCAATTTAAAAATATTTAATGCTTCGTCATGGCACTTCCGTCGTCGGACGAGAGAGAGAAAGAAATTCTTAATCGTGTCGATCGACGCGAGTTGTAAGTCCTTGACGAAAAACACTTAGAGTGCACATAAATATCACTTTCGAGCGATTATAATCGTTAATAACGATTATTTTTGAAGGATGAAATTATATGAACCATGAGAATACGCCGAGATCCATGTAGACGAAAGGTATTCTTATAGAGCGTCCGTACTTAAGTAACAGTCGACCGTGCGATAACGAACGATTATGTTCCAATGCCATTGTCAGAACGTCCACCTCGCTATTTCCCGATCTGTATTTCTTCTATCTTTCGACGAGGATCGATCAAAGAAAATAATTATCAGCCCGATACCTATTACGATAAAGGAATAACGTCAAAAGTAAACGTGCGTTATATGCGATCGAGCGTCATTTAATTTAATTTTTTAACGTACTGCGCTTGGTTCCGGAAGAGGAGAATGTAAGTACATTCTGTAAACGCGTGTACATTTCAAAGAATATCAGGACTTATTCTTTGTTCGTCGAAATAAACCGAAAAATGTATAAGGATTTTTTTTTAAAAAAAAAAGAAAACTCCCGCGTCGATTCTATCGATTCCGTCGATTGACGTCGAGTTCGGCGAGAGTTCGAGGAGTCAAGGAGAAACGGATCGATTTCAAACACTTTTGTACGGAGACGTTACAAGAATGCAAGTACGCGACGCAAATCCGAGGAGATAGAGGTTGCCAATCGTTTCGAAAGATGAGAAAAATGCGCGAGCTCGACTCGAGTACCAAGGTGAACCAGATCGTCGAGGCACAATGAAAACATCCATTGCGGCTTACATTCTACTTTTACTCTCCCTTTCTTCGATATTCGATTCCTCGTGTTCCCTCCTCGTAAGCCGGCAGTTCGAGTCGTTCGCGGCAGTTCGTTGCCACGAACGAAATTATTCAAAATACGTATACGCGTTCTACCTTCGCTCGAGTTAGGAGAGAGACGTTTCCTTTCTCGATTATAATTTTATATATGGCTCGGGTTAAATTTAAATATACAAATGGGGGAGAAAAAGAGAGAAAAAAAGAAGGAAAGAAGGGAAACAACGTAGCAAAGTTAAATATGTCGGAATGTCGAAGAAATATGCGGAATATGAGTGACGATAGATCGATAAATTGTAGATAAATTTATTAATCGAGTGTACGATAATAATTCGATAATAACCGAGTTTCGTAAGATCGAAAGGCTTTGCCGATCGATCTACGTAAGATGACCTACATCGCCGATCTGCAGGTATCCGAGTATCTTATTTGAGAGAACTATATCGCGTTATGCTCAACCACTATATATATACATATCGTCGTTATTAACGAAAAAAAAAAAAAAAAAAAAAAAAAAAAATCTCAATTCACTAGCCTCGCGGGGTAAAAGACAATTCTTGATCGTAACATTCGCCAAGGATGTTTGATTTAACAAAACCAGGCTCGGTTTAACTACCAGCGTTTACGGATGATAGGGAAAAATTTAACCGCGAATCCGCGATGCCCGTTCTCCTAGGACCCACTTTTTGAGGATGAGAACCTAATGAGGAAAAAACTGTTAAACCGGTTATCGGACGGGGGTAGAGCGAGAGCAAGGAGAATTGAAGAACGCGAGTAGGCGCGCGCATGTAGGTATGTTTCACGAATGAAAACTATATCGAAAATTACTCTTTAGATTGGTGTAACGTTACGTGCATTTTATGATTATATAGATATTAAACAACGTATGCGCGTTTTGATGAAATTTATCGAAAAAAAAAAAAATAAAAAAAAAAAAAAAAAAAAAAAACAGAAAAAGAGGAACGAAGACACACGCACGGGCGTATAACGTAAGTCGTTATTAATGACTTATTACGAAAGACGCGCTGCGAGATTCGAGAATATCGTTGAAATTATATAATCCTCAAAGATCTCGCTTTCCTTTTTATCGATGCCCGAGGATACGCGTTATGCCTGACCTACTGATGGATTCTTTTTTATTAACCTTTCCGAAAAACCGGATTTGGCCTTGAAGATAATCCGAAATAGTTCGATGCTCCGAATAAATATCAGAAGAAGCCTCTGGTCCAGCAAACGAGAAAGCGAGAGGGAAAGAAATACGACGATCTTATTATCGTTTGGCCCCGAGTCGAGTCGAGAACTCGGACTTCTTTTACCTTGAAATCGACTTTAACCGATTGTGACATAGACGAGAAGAGCCCGCACCTGCGCGGCTCCGTTCACTCTCTCCCTAAGGGGATAATAAACACGATGATAAGTGTTCGAGCAGAGCCACGCGATATTTTACAATAATTCATTCGATGGTTTCCCATGACGACATCTTTCAGCGATTTACATCTCCGAGAGTTGATTTTCTTTTACCTTTTCCCAACTCTTTTTCTATCCTCGTAATCGTACGAAGAATCATACGAATAATGTGAGCATAGGTAAAAATAATTTAATAAGTGCACACGTTCCTTCGCGGTTAAACGATAATAACATGCCGCGAACGTCGTAGACGATCGGCATCGTTGAATTTCTCGGACGCGTCCTTAGAAAAAAAAAAAAAAAAAAAGAACGGAGACGATCGATATATCGTACAGTGGCCAACGACACCGATTTTTTCGATCGGGATTTTGGAAGACGTCCGAGGTGATCCTACCTAAAAAGATCCTTTCGCGTCGCCATCATCCCAAAAAGATCAAAGAAGGAGTGAAAGGAACGAAAGGATCTTCGTCTTTGCGTTTATCTTAGACGAACTAACTCTCTCTCTCTCTCTCTCTCTCTCTCTCTCTCTCTATCTATCTATCTCTGTCCTCCCACGTTCGCCGTTATCAATCAGTGCAAAAAAAAAAAAGCTATCGAAACCACCACACTACCTTTAATCTTGGAGATGTTCGTCGAAGAAATCGTGAAAAGCACTTGTCTTCTTTTTTCCTTCTTCCTCTTCTTTTTTCTTTTTCTTCTTTTTAAAAAAGCACCGTTCGTATAATATGTGGATAAAGCGATATATAAAACGATTAGATATTGCTTTCGGTAAAAAGGGTTGTCTATTCGTTAAGGTGATTTCCGTAGCACGATACAAAAAAAAAAAAAAAAGGAAAATAAATTACAACTTCGTTGGTCGAATGAACGAAGCGATGATAAGGTGACACGATAATGGAAAGTTAGCGAAGAAGAGACTTTATTCTTTCGGAATTAAGAAGCCGCGCCGAAAGTCTCCAAGCAACTGCATGAAGGACAGGAAAGTGTGCGACCTTATATATGTAGAATCTAGACGATACTTAGATTAAATTTTATTACAACGATAATGACAACGTGTAAAGATTTTATCAGTCCATGCTTTTTCTTTTTCCCCCCCAACTAGTAGATCGAAATAAATTAACGGAAATAGATCAATTATAGATCTGTTATAATATTTAAATTATTTCTCTTAATATTTAAATAAATAAAATTCTCTTTCAACGTATTATTCATTATTAATCGATTATAAATGTAATTGTTTGATCGATAAATCGTAACAAGCTGATTGATAAACAAATGGTCGATTATTATGCCTTAATATGAAATCAATGACCCGATCGTTAACCTTTTGTAGATCTATCCTACTATAGAGTTAGTTCATTCCTATTTAATTTCTGTTTTTTTTTTTGTTTTCTTTTTTTTATATCGTTCTTCCTACGTTTTTTATTAATAAATACCAATTGTTATATCGACACGAAGACGCCATCTTTAAAATATTCGAAAGCGAGAAAAATTTGTAATTCTCGAAAGCGATCCTAGAGGACAGACTGATCGAGAGCGAGATTCGAGATAGGGTGGGGCATAGCGTTTTAATGTTTTTATCGTTTCGTTTTTATCGAACTGCATGAGTCGATTTTATACGTTTATATTTTTCTTTATTTTTTTTTTTTTCCATATCATCGTTACTCGTTAATTGCGCACAACTGCAGTCGCAATAGTATAATGTCTAAAGTACGGCTCACGTATTTATTACCAATAATATGTTTTATTCATCAAGGTAAATTGTCAGTTTCATCTGATTCTTTAAATCATTGAAATGTGTTTAAATGATTAGTGATAATAACCCTGATGCGGATGTTACATTTTTCTAACGAACGATTACTTTTTCCTTTTTTTTTTGTTTGTTCCTAAAGTATCTGCATCCTGCCAAATACCATTGATTATCAGAGGTTCATGGTTTTCTTGGGAAAATGGCAGGAACACATTGACGGAAATAAATGCCGAAACGATGACGAATCGAGGATATTGTATAAATATGTTGGAAGAATACCATGTTAACTATACGTTTGTGTTTCGCAAAAATGTTTGTTATCATTGTGTCAAACTCATCGTTAGAACGGTTAACGTATTAGAGAAACTGGAAGGTAAACGCACTTTGAAAATTTCATATCGCCGTTATATCTTATTTACGATTGAAATTTCTATTTTAGCAAGCTGCGTAAATTTACCCACCGGAGTTGAACCTACGGTAGAAAACGTTTGCAAGGGATTACGTCCAGATCAGCAACTGATAACGTTATTTTCTGAAAATTATGTTCCAGTAAATTGTAGATCCTCCCTGGAAGGTGTATGGCAATTTGCCTATCAGGCAAGTATTCCTCTGTAATACCTAGATGATGCTAGGAAAGTCATTTCGAACAAAAATATAGATACCCTGCGTATAACGGATAACTTCTTATTGCAGAATCGATTCAGATTTACAGGAGAATGTAATCATCCTGATGCGCAGATACGTTCTTGTCAAACAGCAGGAACGCAGTTTCTTATAACTAATCAAAAGTTCAATATAACTTACAAACAGTGTCAGGGCATGAAAGGAACCTTCGACGGATGTTGGTTTATATTTCTAATATCTCTCTCTCTCTCTCTCTCTCTCTCTCTCTCTCTCTCTCTCTCTCTCTCTCTCTCTCTAAATCAATATGTCGTTTCATTTTAGTGGTAGAATACAGCTGTTTGGGCGATTGGTTCGTAGAAAAGAATCACTTTTTCGCTGTAGCAAACACAAAAGAATCTAGAAAGGACGAAAAGTACAGATGTTTCTTAAAAAATCGCGACGACGATTTATACATCGGCGTATCGATTACAGCAGAATGTAACACTTTAAAAACCGTTGAGAAGAGTCCTGAGAGATTAAGAGTTACGCCTGTCAAAGCCGAAGTAGTAGAACCTGGCTGTCGCTTGCCTCAAGATATGCATGGGAATTGGATAAATACCGCTAATATCGATGCGGATGTTTTTATTAACGAAACTCATATCATTGAAACGTGGTACCCGGACGAGGGACGTTATAGGCGTACGATTTATGTTTGTCGCGAATTAAGAGATAGTAGGATAATGATGGCACGATTGACGGTCGATGGCTGGTATGTTCCGTATGACTTGACGATGTATAATACATACATATATACATATATATATATATATACACACGCGCGCACGCACAAAAGATCGCTGATAAAAATCATTTCCTGTTATAGCCAAAGGGATTACGTTTGCTTCGATGTTGTTCCGCGGCATCACAACATTATTAGGTACCGTCGTGGCCTTGCCGTAATTAAAGATGATTTTCATACGGTCTGTTCTTGGGTCCAATTTCAGAATAAGGAAGATTGGAAGTACGATTTATTCTTAGGTATGCATAAAAAAAAAAATTGCATCGTTTCTTTTTTTTTTTTTTTTATCAATTTAACTTTAATCCAGATTCTATTCGTCGTTTCCTCCACAGCGGAAAATCCTGTACCCGTGCGTTGCCCCGTTGCTGGAAAATACATGTTTAAGCAGAAAGGGGATGTTCTTTTCGAAACGCGTATCTTGGGTGGTGTGACTCTGTCGCCACGTCCAAATATCTATTGCAAGCAAAATATTTCGGATTTTTCGGTATGCGATACGGATCAAAAAGAAGTAGCCATAGATGAGAACTATTGTTTGTCCGTGGATTATTTAGGAAAACCGGTTGATATTTATAGTAAGTATAAAAGGTTTTTATCGACACCTTTTATTTATTCATTATTTCAATTAAATCTCTTCTCTACAGGCGAACCCGATTATAAAATGAAATGTATTGGGTATTGGAAAGAAAATTTAAAATCCTATCTTATTACGTACGACGAATTGGATCCTTTCAGCAAGTACCGTTGTTGGGTATATCAGAGAGCAGATTTGAATAGAGTATTAATGTCTCAGGCAATCGGACCTTTTTGCGATCTTAAACAAGACGTCACGAGTAGCAATTACACGGAAGGTGCAGCAGTTGCACTCGAACTGCAAGTATGTTAATAATATTAATTTCGTTTTTCTTATTGCCTCGCTCATCAATTACGTAAATTATTTTTATCACAGGAATATGAACGAGAACGCGATCAGTGCCCAATGCATTTTGATGATGGCAGTAATCCATGGATGCAGACCGAAAACTATATCAAAGTTTTTCATTATGGCAACGGTTACGGTAACGGTAACGATAACGCGATCGTAACGTTTCCCTTATTGCTTGCAGGGCTCCTAGTCTTTCTTACTAGACCCAATTTTATACACATACGATATACCATGTAGCATATGCATTCGAAAAATCACATATCTATATTTCTATTTAGACTACATTTTGCCGCAACGGTGGCGGCAATCTTTCGGACTATAGTTCGTTGATCGTCATCATTTTTATTCGATGATGTTTAAGACATTTATTATTTTTATAATGGAGAAGAATTTCAAGTACAATATATATAATAATTTGTTGAAGCGTGAATTAATCGCATTTATGCGTGCGCATATGTGCGGGTACGAGCGCGAGAGAGGCCAGTAGTAGCTGGCGTGGTCTGTACTAAATTTCTTTCGTTTAAAATAATTTCTACGCTACGTGCATCTTTTTGTTCAGCTCGTTAAACAAGGGAATTCCACGAAATATAAACCACATATGTACGTCCTTATTCGAATCCAAGTAAGGACATAGTTTACATTCGTTTAATTTGTACAAGCTCTCGTATCTTTTTTCTCGGTTACCAGACAATAATCATCAGAATTAAAGATAGGTTAGACTTTAGATAAATAAATATTCCGTCCAAACGACGACTTGTTCCGTCCAGGTTATGCATTAATGTACATACGATATTTATCGTACAAAACATAGTTATTTTATTCACCAAAACCAGAGATAGTTTCCTTTCTGTAACTTTATTTAATAAAAGGAAATTTTATTCGTTCGATTAACCTAAAGGTATGATAAGTATATAGACGTATTATAGATATAGTATTATACTTTTTTTTTATACAATATACGAGTCATTAAAATGAACTTGTACGTGCTTTACCCATAAACTATGTTACAGATATTGTTATTTATAATCTAAATAAATAAAAATGTGTCCAAAAACAAATGGGCGTCTATTTGGTCCAGCTGACTTTTGGTATGTCAAAGTGCTCCGTCAAACTATCCAAATGCCTATTGAATTCTTCGACGCGTTGTTTGTGCGTCATAGAAGCCTTCTGTTTTATTCTCTCATTTTGCTAAAATAAATACCAAGTATATGAAACGTACTACACCCTCTATACGTATATGTGCGTATATAAATGTACACACAGTGTTCTATTATTAACGAAAGAAAGAAAGTACCATTTTTTCTTGCATTTTTTGGAAAGCTATTTCCGCCTTTGTACGCTTTATTTCAATATTCCGTGGTATCTCCTCTTCGATTTTATTGGCTATCTCTACTAGTTTCTTATTTTTGCCATCTTTATTCTTTTTCCTGATTAACAAATGAAACAAAATGTTATCGAACGTAAAGGAATATTTAAAACGATTTATGCCCTTATAACGTCAACTAAACTTAACCTCAAATCACAAACTGTTCTACGGTTGTACTTACTTTTTGCTCACGGTCTGATCGTTTTTTAATTTAAGAGGTCCTTTAGCTGCATGTGCATAAGGATCGTCGTCGTCGTTTGTCGAAGGCATGATTTAATGATTAAAATTAATCAACGCTAATCGATCGTAAAAGAGCGAACGAGTCGACGCGTATTCCTTGACAAGAGGCTGGTTGTTTGACGTCAAACCAGTAACGCCATCTAGAGTGAAACGAATTCCTGAGCATGCGCATGCGCACGCGCACGCGCATACGAAGAATCTTCACCGACAAAAGAGACCGCAGTATGCGTCAGCATGCGTATACGTAATATTTCAGATACGGAATCATATAAAATGCTGAAACTTATAAATTCGTAACGTTGACGCAACTTAACGGAAATATTTGCAATAAATATGAAATGATGAAGAAAGTAAAGTAAACGCAGATGAAGTAAACGTATGTAATTAAAAGTACAAGATGAATAAAGTATTATAATAAAAATCATATGCGTTACCCAATGAGATTAGGATTCGGTACATAGGCGAGCATCCATTTAAAAAATGGATTATAGGGTTTTATTTATATGTATATATGCATATACGTATATACATATACATAACACACAATCATATTTTATAGAGCATAATAAATTGATATCGTATAGTCCATTATTCTTCATTAATTATACAAGTTTACTCAGCATCTTATCATGTACATTTAGCAAACGATCCTTCGAAATCTCTACACGGTGATCTTTTTATCGTTATCAAGTAATTTTAAGAGATCGCGTATTATATAGTAATTAATATTAATACCTTTGAGCCTGTATTTTGTATTAGCTATCATTGTGGTCTATTATAATTATTAAATACTATTATGCTCCAATAGTACAAGTTCAAATAATAGCACTGATGTTCGAATCGAGTATCTAAAAACGAAAATATAAAAAATTGTTTCTTAACGCTAACTAGCCCTCAGATTATTCGAGCTTTTCATTTTATAATCCACAAAAATGTACTTGGCATAAGCATTGTTTTTTTACTTTCTTCTCTACTCATCCCCCTTCTCAATCCCTTAATTTTTCCCACAAACTCTTCGTATTGAAACTTAGATTTGCTAAAGCTTAGGTTTAAGAAATTTTCTACTATAATGACTCGATTCTGAATCTCGAACAAAATCCACTGAACACTCCTCGTGCGATTGATCCCAATACTTTTATCGATATTTTGGGTTTTCCAACACGAATGCACAATATTCTTTATACGTATTAGCGTATTCCGCTTCGGGAATGTGCTATGAGCCATTGTAACGTAATATCAATATTGTCTTTTTCTTTGCAGGAAATACTATAGCAACAAATCTCACGATCTTGAATCGCCGATAAATTCCTAAAAGAAATAGAAAGAAAAAAAAAACGATTAGAGGATAACATTAGTAATTCATTAGACGCGATTACTTTCTTTATAGAGATCGCTTACATTCTTTCTATAAGCCCATTTTCATCCAATGCATGAGGGAGATCCCTTTTATTTCCAAGGACCAAAACTGGTATACCGGAAAGTTGAGGTTTGTCCAGTAAATTATGTAATTCGTTACGACTGGCTTCAATTTTCTCGGAATCAGCCGCGTCGACCATATATACTATGGCGTTGACGCCTCTGCAGTATCTTTCCCACATGGATCTAAACCTCGGTTGACCGCCGATATCCCAAACTTTAATGGTAACGTTACCTTTAGTTATTTTACGCATATTAAAACCGACCGTTGGTATCATATCTTCGCTGAACTGTCCTGACTGCAAAAAGAAGAAAATTGTTTCTATAAAGTTTGACATTTATAAAAGCTAGTCGATTCCTAGCGGATGGACTATACTTGAAAGTTGTATCGTTTCTTGCTATACGTACTCGTGCATCGTATACAAAACGACATATCAAGATCGAACGCGTATCTCGAGTCGTTTAAAGACCTTTCGTTTATAGTACGATTTGACGAAAGCAAAAGTTGAGAACGGAGAGTGAGAGAGAAAGAGAGAGAGAGAGAGAGAGAGAGAGAGTGAGCTTAAACGAATAAATAACCGTCTATTTTTCTTTCGTTCCTCCTAGTTTTAAAAACGCACCTTACAATCTACTATTTTAACATTAAGGCACCGACGAGGTAGAAAATATAACCAAACTATGGTGCACGCGTGGTAGCGATCTTTTCGGAGAAATGCGGTGCTCTTTAAAGGACAAGTGTGCGGTTTCGTCGCATCGTTCCTCATTCCTCGACTTCATTCCGTTATCGGCTCTGTGGCTCGAAGCTCGGGGCGAGGTGTATCGCGCTAGCAGTAAAACAAAAGGTTCCGTACCGCTATAACATTAACGAATGTAGTTTTTCCGCTATATTGAAGTCCAACGAGCGTGAGTTCCATTTCCTCCTTCCAAAAGAGAGACTTGAACCAGTCTAAGATCCTATTGATTAGCGCCAACATCCTGAATAATACGGGGGACGTTGATCCCGCTGAACCGGCCGAGATTTCTTTCTCCTTTACGTGGTTTCACCCAACGACAACAACGATGACAACGACAACGACAACGAAAACGACAACGACGAGGCGGCGACGACGACGACGACGACGAGGATGACAACACTCGCGATCTTTGACATGTAGTCATTCGCGGACAAGAGTGGTCGACGTCAGATACGCGCAGCAAGTGCGTACCACGCTAGTCAATGATTCCGTTGGCCGCTAACTCTGCGCCACCGTTAATTCGCAATGCGTCTATGTTACGATAATTCTTATCAAATGAAATTTTCTCTTCTTCAAATACCGAATATATCTCGCGTATCAATACGGTTCAGTCATTCGCAAAGATTTATCAAATTTATTACCACTTTATGGTTTTACCATTGACGTGTAGCAGAAGACCGGATAAACAGTGGCTCTCAACATAGATCTCGAACAGAAATGCGCGCACCTTTATATTTAATATTTCCAAATGTTTCATTAGAAGGGGGGGGAGAGAGAGAGAGAGAGAAAAGCGAACATACGTTATTACGACTAGCGTTATTTTTACTCTCCTTTATCTTTCGATGTACTTTCGACGAAAGAGCAGTTAAATGTCACCAGATCGTATTACAAATGGCTCGCTTTCGTGGGCGGGAAAGAAAGGAAAAATAAAGACGACAGGAGCCTACGAATAGCCGATGCGAGTTCATCGAATGACTCACGTGTTTCTTTACTTCCGGATGATTTAACAGCATATCGAACTTGTCGATACATTTTTTCGAATACGTATTAAATGTCTCTTTCATCTTCATATTTTTGTTATACTTTTCAAATATATCGCGATGCGTTGTGCAATAGCAAAGTGTAACAGGAAACAAATGTACCATATGTATATGAAATCTACTAGATTCGCTTATATAAAATTTCGATTCTCTTGAATCATTTACCACGATATCATTTATATCATTTTTCATCGATATCAATATTTCTATCGTCGATGCTAACGTTATTTATTTTTCTATATATTTTAAAGGATTACGTCTTTCCACTCGACGATCGAACCAATTAATTTTGAATAAAAAGCATCGCGCGAAAGAAGATTTTCGATATTTTTCGACAAAAAAATTGGTAAGGGGAATCAACCAAAGAAGGCGTACCTAAAGCTTCTGGCAGCGCCATCTCAACCACAAATACGTATAAACTCTACGTATAAACTTCATGCGGTCGATAGAGTTCCAATAACATATCAGTCATACGTAGCGCCAGTTTTAAATCGTCGTTCCAGTAATACATAGTATTTTATTATTAACAAAAATACATCATGTGTCGCGAATGGACCCACCGCAAATTCATAAACTTGACTATAAAACATACCCCCTATATAAGAATATAATATTGTACAATTTTGTCCTACTTTATTAACCCATCCCGATTCGACCGGATGTTTCAAATACAAACTAGGCAGTATACACGCGTGATACAATAAGTCGGCTCTCGAATACGGAGGAATACTTGTAACAACACAACTTCAAGCTCCCTGCCGATAGAAAAAAGAATAATTAGCTTCTCCTTATTATTATTTTCTTTCCTTTCAATAGAGATCTTGATCTCGTTCAAACGTAACGAGAGGGACGAACGAATGATCGTTTTTGGGCAGAGAGAGAGAGAGAGAGAGAGAGAGAGAGAGAGAGAGAGAGAGAGAGAGAGAGAGAGAGAGAGAGAGAGAGAGAGAGAAAGAGAAAGAAAGAGAAAGAAAGTAATAATAAAGCTATTTTTTTTCGTAGAGGGCGCGCATTATCGAAAAATCCTTATGTACATAGCCGCAAATATGTAAAACAATATTTCTTTGATCACGACGAGTGTTAACATCTGTACACACGAATATGCACGCGCACATTAATTACGATTATTGTGCGCTTACTTATTATCTCGAAAGATTCTATTTTCGAGAAAGTAACCGCATAATTATCCCTTTTAATTCCTCCTCACGCACACACACACACACACACACACACACACACACACACACACACACACACACGCACGCACGCACGCACGCACGCACACACATATGTATATATCATTTTATTAGTGTCGTATTGTTGGCATACCATAATATACCTCGATCTTTCTAGGTAATACAAAACTAATCTATCTATGTACAGGGCTGTACGAGAGACATCCAAAGCGAGCGAAATTGGTGGTCGCAATTTAATGTAATGCGAATAAAAATGAAGTCGAAAAATCGAACGAGCCGGTGGACAAGGAATCAGGAGTACGATTACGATCGTCATTGGAGCGTACATGTACACGCACAAGCACACAGCCACGCACGCACGCACATATATATATATATATATATATATATATATGTATATATATGTATGTATATATATATAATTTTTGTTATTTTTTTTCTTTTTCTTTTTTTTTTTTTTCTTAAACATCATCGAGACCACGGTTTCCTTCGCTTTGCGCGACGTCACGGCATTTGCGCACGCACGCACGCACGAGCACAGACAGATTCACGTGGACGCGCGAGACACGACACAAGTTGCTACGCTTACGGTTGCATTGTTCCTCATCGTTTAACATTACTGCCCGTTCATTTATTATGTACAACATTAGACGCATCGCGAGTTCGCCTATATATTCCACTTTAACGAGCCAGATATTCTCACGAAGCTATTCGCTCGAGCAAGTCGAGATAATAATATTCACATCGCAAATCTCATGGAATGCAACGAGGAAACGAGCAAAAAGAAGGATGGAATAAGAAAGTTAACCGATCTCTAAGAGGATTTCCTTCCAACGTCACGATTCCTTCGATAGCGAGAGTTTTGCGGTAAAGTATTTCCAAGATACGGAAACGCGTATCTTAAACGTATCGATTAATTATTATCATTTGATTGAAATAGAGGAAGAAAAGAAATCCCACGAGAGACGATATCGCGAGACGAAATCGTCGCCATCGATTGCGTACTTGTAAGCATCTGTTTTTCTTGTACGCACGCACGCGCGCGCGCGCGCACGAATGACCCGGTCGCGCGCTTTCCCCCCCCCCAGCCATTAACCTCCTCTTTTTTGAAAAGACGCATTTCGTCCGACGATATACGTCCATATCCTTGGCACGGGATAAAGAGGAAAGACGAGGAAAGAAGAGGATAGAAGATGAAAAAGCGAATTTCGATCGAATAACGCGATTATTTTCCTTTCGTCTTTAACTTGAACTCGATCGATTTTGGTAAAATTCCTATTTGGGTAAGGAAGAGGAAGGCAATGGTGGAAGGCAATAGGGGCCGGTGGAAGGGGCGAAGAGATAAAAAAAAGAAAGGTACGGAATATCAAAGGAGGAAGACGGACGAGCCAAGGAGAAGAGATGCACGTTGCGGGTATCGTTTCAACGAGCTCTCGATGCGACTCGAAGGCATTTGGCGGCAAAGAAGAGGAAGAACAAGGACGATCACGATGAATTTCTTGCTTGGGTCACTCGTTCAAAAGATAACCTTTTCGAAGATTGAATTCCGTCGCCGCTAAACTCTCTCCCTTAACGTAATAATCCGCAGCATCCCTCCTTATCGTGCCGTTGCTGCCGATATTGCCATTCGAGACGACGCCGTTCGCTCTGCCGTTTGTTGTAATACCATTGCTGGTCACCTTTTTAGTCGTCCTCTTTTGTTGATAATTCTGCTGATAGAACTCGTTGAAGAGGAAGAAGAACATAACGGCGTGCATGCCGATCCACCAGACGAAGGCTTTAGGATAATCGCAGTCGATGAAGAGCAATTGGAAGGCGTGTATCATTATTGCTATGAATTGAATCATTTGGAAAGCCGTAAGATACTTTTTCCACCAGAGGTACGGCTGAACTTTTGGCCCTAGAGCGGCGAGTAGATAGTACGTGTACATGACGATGTGCACGAAGGTGTTTAGCAATCCGAAGAAGGTCGAGTGACCGCCTGAAACGACGATTATAAATTATATCGGATGGAACGCGTATATCGTACCCTGTATATCGGATTGAAATAGTTCCCCCTCTCTCTCTCTCTCTCTCTCTCTCTCTCTCTCTGTCACGCTCGAACGACATACCGGGAGTAAATTTGACGCCAAACCAGACGGACATTGGCATACAGCCGTGATGGATAACGTGAAGCGTCGACACGTGGTTGTTCTTCTTTCTCAATACAAAAAAGATCTGAAAAATAAAGCATCGAGTCGCAGGGTTCGTTATTCGTATCATCAAAGAGAGTTAACGAGATCGTGCCGCTTACCGTGTCCATGAATTCCGTAAATTTCGAGAAGTAATACCACCAACTGGCGTGCACCATCTAAGATCATCGATAGATTAGTGTGATATTCACTTATTTATCTTCCATCCGATAGTTCCATCATTTCACAACGATCAGTTTATTTCTCTTTCTTTTAATTTCGCAATCGGTATGATATTATGGCGCAAGTCGAGTATTCTAGTCTCGTCGTATGTTAAAAGAAATAGGAGAAAATCTATGAGTAACCACGAAGCTGGTCTACTCGTTACTCCCTCTATATACATACGTAGCGATGTTATGTTAAAACGTTAAACGTTTATGCGGGTATCTACCAAATACTACTTTTACTAACTACTTATTTGATGCTCTAAACACTACTTGCTTTCTTCATCTAATTATTTATATTATTGTTAGTATGTTAGTTACGTGAAGTTAGCTTACGTCGAACTTATAAATTTTATACAATTTCATTCGATAATCTTCAAGATCGTATCGTAGATAATAGTCAACATATTCATTATTTACAGTCGATCCAGCTCCTTAATCGGATCGATCAAACGTTACTCTCATATCGAACTGTACTATCGTGAGAATCGAAAGAAATTGTATAATTTATTAGTGAGTACTTTAATGGGTTAATAGGGAACAAGACCTCTCACCCTTAGTACTTGGGGTCGTTCACTGTAGTCTACAGGTTGACACTTTAAAGAATACTCTCCAGTCAGCCATCCGGACATTCCTATCTGCAACCACAACCGTCAATAGGCTACTTGCCGATCAATCGAGAGAGACGATGATATAGGAAAAAAGTTAGAATCGATACGAGATTTTATAGCGCGACGTGAGGAATAAAAGAAGAGAGAAAGACGAGAGAGAGAGAGAGAGAGAGAGAGAGAGAGAGAGAGAGAGAGAGAGAGAGAGAGAGAGAGAAATAAAATAAGACAAGAAGATAAAAGAAAGTACAAGGAAGAAAAAGAAAGAAATTAGACTAGAGAATATAAGCGTATAAGTATATACATTCGGATATGGAATATGAAGTTCTTCGAAAGTGATTGATTGAAATGGAAAAAAGCAGAATCCTTTTTCGCTTTCCTTTCGACCGTTCCTTTCCTCCTACTGCTCTACCTACGAAAGTACAAGTATGATATGTTAAAGAGAACGAATGTTGAGGAAAAAAAAAAAAATGCAACTACATCATCCACGTCCCGTCAGCCAAGCATAATAGGATGAACCAATGAGACTACTGTTATCTACAACGACGAGTTCGTTACAGTCCGTAGTGGTCTCGTTGGAAATGTCTCATTCCTCTTTTTCAAGATCGACGAGAATCCTCTCACGTAACTAACATCGCTCGTTTATAACTTACCTTTATTGCGGTCGGGCTGTTCGAATAGTCCACGGGCTGACAACGGAAACTATAGTGGCCCCACCATCCACCCATCAGGCACTGTATTTCCAAAATAAACGAAATTATGCTGTTCTAACATAAAAATCCGTGGGTGCAACGTACTCTCGGCTGGCCGATTTATCTCTTTCCAATCGGAGCGCTACCAAGGTAGCGCTAAAAGATTTTTTTCGCGTATCGAAGCGACAAGTTAACGAGCGATGGACGATGATATCGATAAATTCGTTAAAAGGTCATTTCCTTGACGTTGGAAAAGGATGAAAGAGGAGAGAGAAAAAAAAAAAAGAAACAGTATTAAGGACTTACCTCGTGGAAGAGCCACGCCGAGAAGATCACTTGGAACAAATTATAAACTATGAGAACGTTCGTCAGTTGAAAGGGCTTTCGATTTTCCATCAGCTTTGGTCCCAAAACTTTGACGATGTATACGTAAGTGAGACATATGAATAGAGTGGGAAAGGGAGACCTCATCAGCAGCCAGTTTGTCGTTCGTGTGTCTAGAATAGGAACGCACGATACAAAAGAGAAACAAAAATGAATAAAAAAAAAAAAAAATTGAAATGAGAAAAAAGAAAATTGTTAAGCGTTCGAATAAATAACATAAGCGTCTTCGCGTATTATTACTTTCCCCGTAACCATTAACCCTCTCCATGACGCATCTCCATCGCGTATTCGGCCCGCATTTCCCTCTTGCGCGTTACGTTTCCTGCCTGTCCTATCGTCGAAATCACCCGACCCGCAGTTATATTACCAACTACGAATAAATACGATCGAACCTACGAACGCGTCCGACGCGATGATTCTTTACAATCCGGTAGTACCATATCCTCGATGACATTAGATCGTTTTTCTTATCCTTCCTACGACCCATTTTTTTATTTATGATCCAAGTTCAAAAGTTAATTACTTGCAATTGAAACGTAATGTGTATACATGCACGTTCATTATAATTTATGAATAGACACTTTGCACTCACGTTAATGTAAGTATTTTGAATGTAAATATAATGAAACGTATCCTTTATATTCATCATATTCAGTTTATCGAGTTATTTCTCCATCATTCTCCAACGTTTTGGGACGTTCGTGTTGGACTTTGCATAGAGCTCGATGGAAATACCTGCGTGTCGCAGTAACGGAAATTGACACGTTCCTTACGAACACGTCGAGTACATTTCCACGAAGAAAAAAAAAAAAAATCGACGCTCTTTGATACTTTGAAAAAGTAAAAATATCATTGACGTATTAACGATCGTTTAAATTGCTAATTATCAACAACGATATTAATAGGATCCAGTGGATATTCGTTGAAATATATTTAAGTTTATACGAGTCAATAAATAATTCGATAGGAAAAGAAAAATCCATAAAGATGGAAATTGCAATAGGGTAGAGCTTATTAACGAGACTATAACGCGCGAAGGACAACTACTCTTTATACTCTTTCGACCGACGTCGAATCTTCGTCCCGGTAAATTACCGATTCAACGATAACATATTTTTCTCTTTGGATCCGTTCGATCGTCGTTCCTACGAAAAGAAGAAGGAAAAAAAGAAAAAAAGAAACAAAACAAGAGGGGGAAAGGAGAAAAAAGGGTGGCGGGAATAAAATTTTAATTTTATTCGTCGTACAATCTTAATGATCTCCGTTAAAATTACTTTTGCGTGACGTTATCAAATAATTAGATAGGAATTTTCCGTGATAGTCGTCGTGGAAAAAAAAAAAATACAAACAGAAAACGATAAAGAATTATGGTATTATCGTTTCGAAACGATCCCATAAATACGCATTGCAATTAAGTAGTTTGATTCGACGTTTAGATCGAAGGAAAAAAATAAATGATCATAAAAAATATGGAGACGATAACGATTAGGAAAGACTCGTTAGCTCCGATAAGTTATCGAAACGAATATACGAACGAGGAAGGATCGATAGAGGAAGCGATCGAGCGTGTTTCCGGGTCGCGTCTCGAAGGAATGACCCTGAAGAGATCGGACGACACTCGCGTTCTTCCGAGGACTTTTCGCTTAGACGACGAGCATCGAAAGTTAAATATCTCTCGTGGAACATATACCTATGCGTATACACGTAGGTGCGTTTGTTATATGTTAAACGGGATGGGTTCAAGCGCGTACATACCTGCGTGTTTGTCCAAGATCTCGTGGAACCGGTCCACGTATTGCATTATAATCGACATTTTGTTTAAGGACGAGGACGGACAGCTTCGTCCTGGAAATCCAGAACAAAGGCTCGGCACGTATCCCTCCTGAAACAAAGAAATCACGTTTTGCGAATAAATGTAGATATCCGCCGAAGGTATAAACGATGAATACGTTTACGAATTCGTTCTATACTCCCGTACGGAGGATTTATATTACGGATAACGGACGACGTATCTATGAATTACGGAGACCGCGTATGTTGCCTCGAATATAAGAGAAATCTCGTAGGTATTTTCTGTCGAGAGATAGATAGATAGAGAGAGAGAGAGAGAGAGAGAGAGAGAGAGAGAGCCGAGCGGCACATTGTATTCGCGCGAGGAAAGTTTCGTAAAGCGTCGCGGATCGGCGCGCATCTTTCTCGCTCGACGTACGTACGACCTTTCACCTATTAATTTGTTCTTTGAGAGAGAGAGAGAGAGAGAGAGAGAGAGAGAGAGAGGTGAGGATGGGACAACGCGAAAGAGAATCGTAATTAAATAAAAAGTTCTTAAGATCAAAGTTGGCGCGACTCGTTACCTCGGGAAACACTCTCCTCTTTTCCTCGAGCTCGGATAAAGATCGTTGGCGCGTGGAAAATTTTTCCCCAGGAAATAACGCCATTTCTCAGACAAAGTTTCGCGCGCGAAGAATCGCCTATGGCAGCCTCGACTTAGGTACTTACGGTAGCATTGCGATTATATGCGCGAGCCCGAGCGCATTGCGTAACGTCCGCCCGGAGACGAGAATATTCATCGTCGAACTTTTCTTCGAAATTTCGAACCGGACCTCATTTATTTTCATTTTCATAATGTGTAGTTTGCCTACGCCCATACCGGACGCGTTAGTAGAATCGACCATGAATCGAAGCGACCTCGAATTTCCGTATTGCGATCGCGCGCGCCATTCACATAAGTTAAGTACCTGCGTGTCATAGGCACGCCGCTTATATTGTTCGTCGATCGATCAGGCCACGAGCACCGTTTCGAGCTAAACGTTTTTACCTTTACGTTTGTTCGATTAGGTTCCTTTAAGAACCTTCCCTCGTCGTTTTTTTCGATCCGTTATAAAAATGCCGCTTGTTACGACCACTTGCTATGGTGTCTATCCGAATTTCTCAGCCGTTTTAACGTATAACGATTGGTGTATCGACGCTGAGAGCTCGGCTCCCTCGAGCTTCTCTCTTTTACTCCGTCGATAGAAATCGTATATTATTTTACCGCGTATGATCGCAAAGTCGTCGCAACCGATCCTTTTGCTCGCTTGCAAAACGAAAACTCGAAAACGCGTCGAGCAAACAAAATACCTTGAGAATATATTGCGAAAACTGTATACATTATAACGGGGCGAGCACGGAAAACGGGCCATGGCTTCCACGCGTTCGAGCTCAAACTCGTATCTGTCTGTCTGTCTGTCTGTCTGTCTGTCTGTCCGTTCGTTCGTTCGTCTTTTCTCGCACGCGCGCGCGCGCGCGCGTGTAAGTGTGTGTGTGTGTGGGTGTGTACGTACATTGCAAAAGAGCGAGAGAGGATTGTATCGTTGCGTAAGAAAATCATTCGTCGTTTCACGTTACGCGTTCGTATGTGTGCTACGAAATTATCTATACCTACCTACCTACCTACCTACCTACCTACCTGCCTGCCTACCTACCTACCTACCTACCTACCTACCTATCTACCTGCTTTTTCGTCATTTTATTCCGACGTATCGTCGGTCTCTATTAGGCTATTAAACAGCGAAAAAGAAAATTGTACGGGCGAGCTTATAGACACTTCCCTTTGCTCCTCGTCGGCTAATTTACTCAACTTTTGCGAAGAAAGTCAATTTTTTGTCGATAGGAAAGAGTCTCGAAAAGGAAAGGGATTAATTCGAATACGTTTTTAAAATTCGTATACGGCTCTGAGAATCGAGGAGGAGATTCTACGATGATGTGACCGTAGGAAAGCAATTGAGTTCACTTTAAACTTAAAGATGGCAATTAGAGGCTGCATCGAGGACGATACGTAGACGTAAGGTGGAGCGTTGGAAAAAAAGACGAGCGGGTAGTACGTTTCTCTTACCTTCAAACGAAAATCGTATTCTTTATATATTTCGATCGATCCAAAGTATGTAATAATTTGGCGATAGGTATGTCCGGTATAACGTGGGAGGAAGGAAAATATACTGGCGCGAGTCGTGCCAGTATATTGGGCACGCGCGACACGATATTAGAAAGAATGATTAAGATGAAACGGGGCAAGGTTGTCGTAACGTGGATCGCACAGGCACACACTCGCACGTGCGCACGCACACACCCACTAGCTTGATATTTAAGAGATAAATATCGAACGATGGAGAGACGAGCCCTCGTCGTTCTCGCACCTGTTAACCTCTTAGACGCGCCTCCTCTCGCAACGGAAAAAGTCGTCTGGATATCGAGCACTAGTATGCACCATCGTATCCAGCAGCCACAACGGCGAGGAGCGAAAGTGCATAGCTGAGAGAACTCGCGACTTATGGAGTCTCGCGCGGGTGCGCGCGAGCGCACCGTGCTGCCATAAGGCCTAACGTATTAATGGCACCGCGTGATGCGACGTCGTGACGAGGAAAGAGAGCGGACTACGAGTCGAGCGCAACGGAGAGAGACAGACAGAGAGACAGAGAGAGAGAGAGAGAGAGAGAGAGAGAGAGAGAGAGAGAGAAACAATTCCCTTTATATAATCGCCGTATTAAAGTCTTTTCTCGACGACGACGACGAAGAGACGCGAAAGCACTAACGCGGTCTCTTTTAACTTTATCTCTTTAAACGAAGACTCGTCGTTTTCGTTTTAGCATAAGTAAGTTTCAGTGATATCTCCGATACTCCGACGGACGTACGTTTCGAAAAATTTTTCGGCTAATACTAAGACAACGGCGACGACGCCGCCTCCGCCTTCGCCTCTGCCTCTGCCTCTGCCGTCTTTACCGATGACGACGACCAGTGGTCGAGAGAAAGCAAGATTCGATTTGTTTCAGAAAATTCACATTCGAGTGTCGCAATCTTCTCTCACGTAATAAGTAGAAAAGTTGGCGAGTTAGCAGCGTGCATTCGCGTGTCCCGAAATCACGAACGGAGGACACCAAAACTTGACTTTTTCTTCTCTCTTCCTAACAGATTTTAGCATCCTTCTTGGCGTCGAATCTCTGTATATCTCGTCGAATGATTTATCGTCCATTATCGTACGTAGCTCGCGATTTATCGTAATGCAAACGCGCAAAAACGACGATCCGTGCGTTATCGCTCTACTCTATCACGGTAGCTTCTTACCGGCACTCGTTGGGAATCCGTGTTAATACGATCGTCTAAAAAAACGTTTATGGAGATGAGTCACGTAGAAGAAAAGACCTACCTACTTATGTAGGGTAGGTACTACTAAAAATTTGTTTCCCTCGTAGTCGCAAAGTTCTTTGCTTTCAAAATCGACTCGGTTTCGACTCGGTTTCGACTCGGTTTCGGCTCGGTTTGGATTCGGCTTCGCATTCGAGGCACGACTCGTATCGTTCGCGGTACGTACCTACAATGTCAAGATGTTTGCGCGACCCAGGTAAATAACTTTTAAGCGTGTGCAAGAGCGACCCGATAGAAAAGAGGAGCTCGCGTTTCGTAATCCTTGAGACATCGTATGTTTTGTAAACGTTGTGCCAATCGCCGAGTATCTCGATTTACGCGACGAGTATGTGCTTTCAAAATAAGGTCAAACAATCGATAGTACTTTTCATAGCGCGAAGAGCGATCCTTGCGGAAAGAAAAATTTTTTTATATACATATATGTACATATGTATGTATGTGTGTATATGTATATATTCCTCCTACGTTTTCTTCCCTTTTCTCGGCACTTCTCGTTGGTACAGAAAACGAATGTACGTTCGATCTAATCGATCCAAGATATAACGACAAATCGATTAACGTCTTGAAAGACGTCTTTGTTGGTCGTTCAAAGTTAAGTAATAATCTTTCGAAAAAAATCCGTTTACGAGGTATATATCTTTGACGAACGAACATACGTTGATACAAAGCGATCCTATTTGAGTTAACGCTACATTAAGTGTAGCCACCGAGAAGTGAATTTTAAAAGACGACGCCGCGCAACGTCACGTTGGAAGGAAGAACCACTTCGTTCCTTCCCATCGGCACGGTCTCACGATAGTTTACGTATTTTATCGCGCACGACGACGGGTCGTTATCCTCGAAGGCGAGCGCGCGATTTATTTCCAAAGATAGGGAGGGATTCGCGGACGGACAAAGTCGAAGAAACCGAGAGCCACGCATACCTTCGAAGGATGCGCATCCATCGAATCCGAACGCGTTTTACGTTCGCAAAGAGCCGATTCAACGAGATTACTTCGATACTTCCTTATCGGGTATTACGAACGGTGATTACGTCGAACGACGAAAACGACTTTATGTTAATTTTACTCGTGTAAAATGAAATTAGACTTTGTAAATATCGTGGGGGAGGATGACGAGTCGCGAAAGAAATAACGAGTTGATTTTCTTTTTTTCTTCTACTCGAGAACACGTGTCTAAGTAGTAATCGGAGATGGAGATAGATATACCGATACAGAGAATCGAAGATACGATATAGATATGCGAGATATGGATAGCGTCGAGGCGATACGCCATACTATTCGAAATTACTCTAAAGTATTTATTAGATAGTAGGAGGAAGTTACCGTTTAAGGTGCACGGTCGACCTTGTGCCGACGACGGCTCGTCGTCGTCGGTTGGCAAATCGTAAAGCTTACCGCGGTAAATGACGTACAGATAACGCCGTCGTAATACCGACGAAAACCCGTTCGTAATTTCGTTTTCTTAATCTTATATACATAATCGATCGCGTAACTCGATAACCGCGTCCACGTATTTTCTTCCAACGTCCAGACGTTACAAGATACATCGAACGAATCCTTCGTTTCCTTCCTTTTTCGTATCAGTATTTTCTTTGGGTTTTATTCAATGACATAGCGAACCCATTCCCATTCAAATCCTAAAATTCGATATACGTACGTATAATGAATTATTCTCGCGTTCGCCGTAGACAAAACGAATTTGTTTGGAGGCAAGTTATGTGTTCTCGTGGGGCCCCCCATGGAACGACCGAGCTTCGCGAACGACTATAAATACGTCCGTTAAATGCTCTCACGGTCCTTTCTCTCTCTTCCTCTATGCGAATCGAACTAGAATCGAGTGGCCACGTGCGTGTATCGTATCCAACAACAAAGGGATCGTATCCTTCTCATTGATACTTTTTTCGCGTAAGGCGCAAACTCGCGACAAGTTATGAAATTTACCCAAAATTTATCCTATGCAATTGCAAATCGATGAGACTCATCTTTTTCTTTTTCTTCCTCTTGGATCAATATTAATGAAACGTAAATACGAAATAAATATTTAAATCGACGAATTTTAACAGTGGCGCGAACGATGACACATTTGTCGCTTACCAAAATCTCCAAGAAAGTCCAACGTAGTTCTCGTATGCGTAATAGCTTGGCGTAATAGTGCTGATTTTATAAGAACTCGACGCACACACACAACCGTTGCTCGACAACACTATGAACGAAATAAACCGATCGAACGACTTTCTCCTTTCTTCCTTCTCTTCGACTTTGTTTCTCTTTCTCTCTTTCTCTCTCTCTCCCTCCCTCTTTTCTTTTTCTGCTTTTATAATCACAAATTTGTACGAATAATCACGATCAAGCGTGGAGAAAATGAAAGAAAACGAAAGAACAATGAGAAAATGTATAAAATTGGCCACCGAGAAAGGACGGCGAGTGGCGATAAAATAGAGAGAGGGTATAAACTATCGGTGAAAAAGAGATACAACTATATACATATATATATATATATATATATATATATGTATGTATATATATATGTATGTATGTATATATATATATATATATATGTATGTAAGTATGTATGTATGTATGTATGCGGAGAATGTGCTAACCGAGCGCGCGACTCGCGGACTGACAGGGCCGACGTCGGTTCATTGCTTTTAACCGAGTCGCCATGTTGATACACACGCCTCCCGCCGTCCCCATCTACCTTCCGCGATGTCACGCTCTTCTTTCCACTCTCTTATCGCACCGAGGAGTATCCGTAAACCTCTTAATCGTGCCTACACGTACGTACATACTACTACTCTACGTATTATCTACGTAAATATACGAATTTAGCCGAGCATTGAAATTAAATAGTCTTCGTCTTCGATGCCTTCTTTAATTGCACGAGATACGTCGATGACGTCAGAGAGAAAATTGGCAAGGAAACGAGTGGCCATTAAGCGATAATTTTTTTTTTTTTTTGTCCAATAGTAAGCGGGTCGAGGCTGGATCGGTTGCGATTGTCGATTAAAAAAAATTTTCCGGATCGTAAGAAAATTTCTAGGATATATATTTTACTCGTATATTGATAATTCTTGATAGAGAAATTTAAGGATCGATTTGAAACAAAAGCGTCGTTGGTTCGAATATGTGGACTTCGTACCAGCGGGTCAAGGAATCTTTCGACGTTTGTCATTTTATAGACGATATCAAAGTTCAGAACGGGTCGTTTATATTTAAGTCGTTTATATTTTCAAATACGTCAGGTAAGCTTACGTCGAATTTGGAATTACAGAGACGGAAACGGAGGTAATTTTGCTTATACACTTTGGTCATATTCGCGGGGCGCACCCTTTTTACTTATACGCGATAAATGGGAACGTTCGTTCGTTCGTTCGTTTCCTTCATAAAAGTCTAATCTCTTTTCGATTATTTACGACCGACCGCTGCGGGAATGATTCGCGTTCGACGAATCGACATCTCGATCCATACCCCTGCTCACCGTTTATTAGAATTCATCAATATTCGTAGACCAAACGCGTCGTATATCCTTCTTCCGGCAACGAATAATTACATTCGTCATTGTAATAAGTTCTTTTGAAAATCTTTCGCACGAGGAAAAAATTGATTAAGGAACGAGCGACGTAATCGACGAGAGGAGAGGAGAGGGGAGGAGAGGGGAGGGGACGCAATGATCTATCGCGCTTTTTCAAAAGGAACTCTCGTTGGATGGATCCGACCGATGGATGGTATTCCGTAATTATTATAATAATTGGCATCGCGCGCGCGAAACGTTTGCTAAACGACCTCTTTTCGACACCGAAACCGCCGCGAGTTACGGTCTTTCGTAAGATATCCACGCAATTTTCTACGCGCAAGAATCGAGAATCGGACGGCAAAGTTAATTAGATATTTGCCCGATGAACGAAGAAGAAGAAGAAGAAGAAGAGGGACGAATCGCGAGGAGGAAGATTCGTTTCCTTCGGCCCGCAACCTACGTTTCTACTTCCTTCGATCCGTTCGATCCTATTATCGATCGATATAGAGGCTCTGGCTTTCGCGACATGGACGTTCTCGAATCTCGTCTAAAGATATTAGTGATAAAGATAATTAGTAAGGTAGGTGGAATCCATTGGAGAAGGTAAATACGCGTTCTCGCTCGAACTTGGCTCGGACGGACGAACGGACGAACGATTACGGCGATCCTATTCTAAATTCTTCGTTCGAACGTATCGTCGTTATTCGGGTGAAGAAAGATCCTCTCGGACGACCTTGTCGAGCGCTCGTGAACGTTCTTTTTTTTCCTTTTCTTCTTTTCTCCTTCGAGTCGTGCGGGCACGAGCAACAAGTTTGCCGGAGAACGACGCGTTCTCGTCGGCATCGCCGAGGCTCCGTGTAATACGATCGAGAGCTAATCGAATCGTCGCGAGCCGATCGGCGGGATAATTTTAGATGCCGCCCCGTATATCTTCGCGATAAGAAAAAAGCTTTAAAAAAAAAAAAAAAAAAAAAAAAAAAAAAAAAAAGGTGGAAAAAAGTTGAATGGCAAGGCACAATCGACGCCGGGTCGGGGGAGAAAGGGAAAAGCGTTCGTTGGTACGAATCGTCGTCGGACTTATCGGTCGAGCGTTTACAATGTATATCCGACTGCGTCGAATGCGACGCGGGGAGTCGTTCGAAGGCCACGTTCTTCGTAGAAGCCCTCTCGTGCATCTACGCGATCGGAATATGTAAAGGATCGTGTTCGGAGTCGTGCGTCGTTATATCCATAAACGTGATTCCAGACGCGTTCGTAAGTTCGTTTCTTTCTTTCTTTCTTCTTTTTTTTCTTTTTATTTTTCTTTTTTTTTTATGCTTGGTTCGGCGATCAGGTTCTCTCTCTCCGGCGGGGAGACGGAGAGTAAGAGAAAGGATGACTTTTCGCGCGAACCAAAGGGAAACGAGAAAGTTGAGAGGCCGCGACAACGAGCTCGCCAATCTACGAAACGATAAGAATTAGTATAATCCGGAAGAGGTAATTCCATCGGGGATAAAAGAATCTCAAGGTTTCGTGAGACGGTAAATCGTAAAAGGTCGGCCGTGTTTCGAGCGATTACGGTCGACTCCTCGCGATAACTTCCTCGAAACGTTCGAATGATAATCGAGAAATTTTATTAGGAAAGACGACGAAATTTCGTCATTCCGTCGAACGTTGAAGGACGTTTTTTCGGAGAGAAACCGGTTCCTTATGATCGTTTCCGGTTCGAATAACTTTGCCGGACAACGTATGATGAACGATGATGATAATTATCACGATGCGATAACGCACGACAATGTACGATGAACGAAAGAGGAAGAAGAAGAAGAAGAAGAAGAAGAAGGCACCGTCTCGAGATCGCGCGTTAAAAAATTGACGGTCATCGCGTCGTCGGTTATCCTCTCTCTTCCTCGATGCGCCCACGTAGGATAAGGCAATTGCGAATACGGGTTAGGATGTCGCGACGAGTGCGCTTCCGTTCCGCTTTACTTTTCCTCCTTCCATTCGAATCGCGAAGCGTTGCTCGACGCACGCGCCGCGATATCAACGGCCATCGAGGAACGCGCGAGCGCGCGATTTAGTTACAACCAAGGAGTCGAGGCCGCGTTCCTCCCCGAAATCTAAACTGCAGTTTTCCTAGACCGTCTGCGACGGTCAACGAAAATCCCTAATAATAGACGATGACTAAGCCGAAGTAATCGCGGTCTATTTTAGTCGCCGTCGCCGTCGATTCGGCAAACGCAACGCGCGCACAGGGCTTCGCGCTTTTCCCGATCGATCGCGTCGATCGTCTTTTCTCTCCTCCATCTCCTCCTCGATCTTCCTCGCGTTTACTTTTCGTACGTGCCGCCGATCGAATACGACGGACGGCGGAATAAAGCAAGAAAAAGGCCGATGCATGCGATTCTCCGTACTACGGAGCTATAAAGAAATAAACTTAGCGCACTTTTTGGCGGAAAGGCAAGGAACGTCCGACGACGAGTGGGTGGGTGGGAGAGAGAGAGAGAGAGAGAGAGAGAGAGAGAGAGAGAGAAGAAGAAAAAAGAAAGAAGAAAGAAGAAAGAAGAAAGAAGCCAAAAGGAAGGAAAGACTCTCGACGAGCGTACATACCAGCGAGGCACGGATTCGATCTTTTTCCCTATCGCCTCCTTTTCCGAAAGAAGACGACGACGACGACGACGCACGGTCTCCCGATTAAATCTCAGCCTTATTTCCTCGACACATTCGTCGTCTTATCTTTCGGAGATAAGTGTACCCCCGAGAGAAAAAGTACGAGCCTTCCTCCCTGGAACGGAGCCGAAGAACGCACGCACGCGCGCGCGCACGTTTCTTCCGCACTCACGAATTTTCTAACCTAGAATTTTGGCTCGACACATCGTCGCGTGCACGCGCTTCGGATAAATTTTCGCGCTATGCCCTCGCTAGAAGGAAGATCGAGTTAAAAATATATCGGGCGGGGCTCCTTCTTGGTTTGCGTCTTGGTTGCGTTTGGTTGCGTCTTCCTCCCACTCTTTCTCTCTCTCTCTCTCTCTCTCTCTCTCTCTCTCTCTCTCTCTCTATCTCTTTCCCCCTTATGACGCGAGTAAGACACGAACGACGGATTCGTTACTTTCTTTTAACAAATAAATCCTACATTCGGAGATTAAAACGTTGAGAGATCGTACGTGCGACAAGGTACCCGAACGAGAGAGAATCCGTCTAATCGTACGAACGAGATAAAACTTTAATGACAACATTAATTTTTGATAACGCTTTGGCAGAAGGACTTTGGAAACACTCGTCGTACAAGTGGATTCCCATCGAGAAAACGGCATTAAATTATGGCTTCGTGCTGGCGCATGCGTCCGGGTTGCGTTCTAACCTTTTCCAACGAGTCTACGATATCGACGGATCGTGATTAAATTGACACAATCTCGTCAATAACTCGAATACGTTCGATCGTAGGCGAAAACGCGATTATCTTATCGAATAAAACAAGGTCGTCGATTCGTCGACGGGACGACAAGTGGCTACTGGCCATGTGCCTTTACCTTCTTAAACGCGATCGATCCTCTTCCCCTTCTTTTCGACGACTGGAGTACCAGTCTTTATCCTCGTCCTCATCCTCGTCCTCGTCCTCGTCCTCGTCCTCGTCCTCGTCCTCGTCCTCGTCGTCGCCACTGCCGCCGCCCTCGCCCTCGCCGTCGATTTTACGCAAATTTTTTTATTACGAGCAACCACAATTATCGAATTAATCCCAAATTCTAACCTTATCGAGGCGATAAACGAAAAAGCGCGGGATTACATTTTGATTCGATTCCTCGTCCAGAGATGACGCGGTCTCCAATATATCACACATATAATTGTCGTTTCTCGGCGCTTCGAGTATTTGCATTTTCGCGCGAATTACAAATACGTCGAGGATCGTCGAAAAAAGGCACGGTAGAAAGGTTCGAGGAACGATCGACGCATCGTAGATCATCTACGATAATCAAATTGACGAGTCCTTCTTTTTAGCAACCATTGTACGAAACATGATCATTTATTCGTTTTCTTATATACTTGATTATGAATAAAAATATAACTCGCAATAAATAAACGATAAATAAATCTCTATTGACACCTCACAATTTACCAATGTTATTTCTTTCAAACTTTATCTCGCCCATCGAGACACTTTGTTTCATTAATTCGTCTCCCCGTTTGATCGGGCGACACTCGTCCTACGGTCATAATAACAACTAATGCGTCTTTATCTCACCTACCTATTTTTAGCCATCTTTTATTCGTTCAATTCTAAAGATCGACGAGACGAATTTTTCCCTATAATTTTGCCTCTTTTCTCAAGAGGTTTTCGCGACACGCGTATCGAGCTTTCAAGGCAAACCCTCTCTCTCTCTCTCTCTCTCTCTCTTACTCGCAAGGACCTCTCGGGAGACGTCGTTTCCTCGATCTCGCTTTATTCTCGAGCAATTCTCCCCAATTATGTACAAAAATATAATGAGAATCGATAACCGTTACAGAGTTCGTATCGTTCGGACGACGTTAGGTACGCGACGATAGACGGACGCATGCAACCGTCCTCCCTCTTTCTGCTCTCTCTCTCTCTCTCTCTCTCTCTCTCTCTCTCCTCTCGTCGAGAGCTTCGTCCTTCGAAGCACCTTGCGACGAGCGCCGATATTTTTATTCGTCTATTCCTCCTTTTTCTGCTTTTTTTTTCTTCTTTTTAAACGATCTTTGTCATCGGTCGATTCTAAAGTTTCGTTATAATCATCGTTATACGTATACCGTAATCGTATCTCTTTTTTTTTTTAACCTCCTTTCTTATGTACAAAGATATATCGGTCCTTCCTTTTAAATCTTTACAAAGTCGAGTTTCTCCCTCCGCGCGCATTATCCTTTAACGATTATTTATTTATTTATTTATTTATTTATTTATTTATATTTTCTTTTTTTTATCAGCTAGAGTAAGAACACAAAAGACGGGCCACTTTCCGACGCGAAGAATAAATTCCATTTGTGCCTACACCGATTCTTGTGCCAACGATACGTCCTGCTCGACTCTCGGCTAGTCTCGCTCTTTAACGGATTCGAATTTTCCCACGCGAAAACGCCATCGAAATGTAATCTTTGTGATCTCGATCCTTTTTCTTTTTTTTTTCGAACTTTCAAAGGATCCTTCGAGTAGACGCGCGTCTTATATAAAGTGCGTGACGCGCGAGGGGAGGGGCCATTCGCGTGAGGATTTTTTCGACTTTTGCCTACCGTTTGCTTTCGTTTCTCCTTTCCCGTCGATTCGTCACTCTTTCTCTCTCTCTCTCTCTCGCTCGCTCTCGCTCTCGCTATCGCACGGCCGCTCGCTCGCAACATGCGGAATTTACAAAAAGTTTGCACAACGAAATCGCTCGCGTACATAGTAGTTTATACTCGATGTCGACAGTCAAGCGGTCAAATTCTGTTCCATTTTTTCTCTCTCTCTCTCTCTCTCTCTCTCTCTCTCTCTCTCTCTCTCGTGAAAGGTGTACACTGTCGTCGTCGTCGTCGTCGTCGTCGTCGTCGGATTACGCACGAATTCTGCATTAAATGATCGATCGAAGAAAGAGAAAACGCAAAAGAGCGATCAAGGTACACGTTGTACGTACGCTCACGTACCTCTATCATTCCCTATCTTTACTCGTCAAATATTTAATCCTCTCTCTCTCTCTCTCTCCCTCGATCGTTGACCATTTATAAATAAAACATCGAAATAGGAATTGTACAAATATCGGGTATTTCAATACGAATTTACGAAATTATAAACGTTTCCTTTGTTCTTTCTCCTCTTTTAACTACGCGTACGTATACTATACGCGTTTACATTGGTTCTTAGCTCGTTTCCGGCCAATAATCGAAAAGACGTGGAAGAGTATAAAGTTCACCGATTCTTATCGGAGCCTCGCTTCGATCACGTTTAGCACTTTCCATATTTATACGCGTACACACGGGCGGATGTATAATAATAATAATAAATAAAAAGCGAAACAAAAAAAAAATAAAAAATAAAAAATAAAAATAAAAACGATAGTACACGCTTCGGCCAGATATGCGGCAAACGACACGAAGAGATTTCGTTGAAGGGAGATGAACCCGAGCAGGTACGACGGGAGATATGCCGGTATATCCGTGGCGATAACGTACGTGCGATACGACCGAAAGAAGACGTACGAACGGAGAGAGGGAGAGAGAGAGAGAGAGAGAGAGAGAGAGAGAGAGAGAGAAAGAACCTTGGACGACGGACAGGCTGGTACTCGAGAGTCCGGTTCTCGGATTTGTCCTTTTTTTCCGGCGATCTCGTCGAACGATCATCGAAAAGTTCTTTCTTTGAAAATGAACGACGGTTCTCTCTGAATTCGCGCTATCATAGAAACGATATAGCAACGTAGGAACCCGCACTCTATCGCGCGGTCCACGCAAAGGGGCCGAACACGCTTAACTCTACGATCAGACGTGAAAGCCTTTGAGCACAATAATAGGGGCCGGGATAGAGAGACGCGAACGAGACGACGACGACGACGACGACGACGACGACGACGACGACGACGACAATGATTCGAATCGCGATGAAACGAGAATTAGATTTTCTATGTATTTACACGTTCGATACGTCCGTTTCTACGTGTAAGCGTATTTATGTATTTTACGTATAAGCGTGTACGCGTCCGTGTCAGGGTGCAAGCTTTCAAAGATAATTCCCATTTGTATACGGACGTAATAGATTAATATCGGATACGAAACGTTTCAGGCGCGTTTGCGATCGCTCACCGCGCAAACGGCAGCTTACGAACGACGAGAGGAATAAAAAGGACGGGCGCAAGCGAGAACGCGAATTTGTTTTTCCCTTTTCCTTTTCCTTTTCCTTTTCCTCCGGTCGTTCTGAAGAAACGAATGACCAAAGCCGTACCTCTTTCCCGCGTCCATCTCGAGTCCTCGTTATATTTCGTTGAGTAAATACCTCTAGCAAATCGGTGCCAACTGGGACAATTACTTCGAAATAACGCCGCGAAACGTTATCGCTCCTCTACGTTATCGAGATTTACCGTGCGACGCGTCGATTTTCATTTTGTTGATTTTCATTTCGTTTGAAATCGTTGCTTTGACGCGACCTTCCCTCCATTTTTAGAATCGATAAAGCGATTACGTTTCTCGCTTTTACTCGCTTACGCGAATAGACCGTTACAACAATTTATAGGCTTTTTTAATCGTTCGTCGAAGGTAACGATAAAAAAAAAAAAAACGTTTTCAAAGCGATTGCTCATTTCCAAAGTCGGAACATTTTTCACATTGTTTTTTTTGCGGTCGAACTTTATTTCCTTCGATATTTAAATTATACGCGATAACGAGCGATAAGAGAAAGTTGGGATCCGCGAATCTCTTGGCGATGAGAAAAACGATAATGGGATGGAAGAAGGTTGATAAAACGTTTAAAATCCCTCAAACAATTTTGATGCGTTCGTTCGATTAAAAAAATACGGAGAGAAAATAAATATATTTGCGGCAAACAAAACTAACAATTATTTCAAATTGATCCTTATTATATTCGATTTCTCAAGTGTGTTTCCACGTTTTAAAGTATCCTCCCCGTGCGTTATAGTAAATAAATGACTCTATCGCACAATCAAAGTCCGCCTTAATATTTAACATGGGGAAAAACATTTTTATTAACCAGTCTTAATATGCGAGAAATAGTGAATAGGTCCGACCTTGGAACACTTTATCCAAATCACCATTTTTGACACTCTTTCGGAAATTCGATAATGCTTTTCGCTGGTATGTACTTTTTTTTTTTTTTACATGATTTCCGTCGAAGCGAATCTTCGGATAACTAGTGAATTTTAACGTTAACGATAACAAGTTATACTCGACGAACCAACGAATCGGAGGGCCGGCATTGGTCACATTCCTCTATACTCTTTCTGCCTATCTTTATTCTAGAATCGAATCTTTTCTCCACTTGAACGGTTTAACCAACGACTCTGCCATCTTCTTTCTTCTTTCCTATCGACACAGATGCACGTGGTACGGAACGTCGTACGAAACGTCGTGGAAAATTAATATATTAAGCCGAAAGACAAGAAAAGAAAGGTGCGTTTTCCAACGATGAATTCAACGACGAGAACTGGTCTCACTCACTCACTCTCTCTCTCTCTCTCTCTCTCTCTCTCTCTCTCTCTTACCCGCAAGGATCTCTCGAGAGACGTCGTTTCTTCGATCTCGCTTTATTCTTGAGCAATTTTCCCCAATTATGTACAAAAATATAATGAGAATCGATAACCGTTACAGAGTTCGTATCGTTTAGACGACATTAGGTACGCGACGATAGATAAACGCATGCAACGTCTCGACCGTTGCCAAGGACGATCGATCGCCGATATTATATTTATTTATTTATTTATTTTTTTATTTATTTATTTATTGATCCTCGTTTCTTTATTTCTTCTTTAAACGATTCTCTTTACCATCGATCGATTCTAAAGTTTCGTTATAGTCATTTTTATACGTATACCGTACCCGTATCTGTTTCTTTTTCTTTCCCTTTTTTTTTTATGTACAAAGATATATATCGGTCCTTTTCTATAAATCGATGGAGAGTCGAGTCTGCCCTTTCGCGCGCATTATTCGTTTATCCCTTTAACAGCTAGGATAAGAACGCGAGAAGACGCGCGATCGTTTCGCGTTTGCGCGAGAAATAAATTTTTAATCGTGACTCCAGCAATCCTTGCGCGTCTCGGACGCGACAGCGACGCGTCCTCCTCCTCCTCCTCCTCCTTCTCTTTCGGCTAGTCTCGCTCGTTGATCGATTCGAATTTTCCCGCGCGAATACGCCATCGAAAAGTGATCTTTGCGATCTCGATACTTAATATTTTTCCAACGTTCTAAAGATCTTTCGGATACATGCCTGTCTTCTTCGACGGGAAACGAGAAGAAAAGAAGCGCTTTCTGCCTTAATTTTCTCAATTTTTGTCTAATTTTTTCGTTTGCTTTCCTTTCTCTTTTTTCCGTCGGCTCTTTTCCCTCTCTCTCTCTCTCTCTCTCTCTCTCTCTCTCTCTCTCTCGCTCGCTCGCTCGCTCGCTCGCTCGCTTCTAAGACGCGCAACTTACAAAATGCTTGCGGAACGAAATCGCTGACACACACATTAGTTTATGCTCCAGTCAGGTCGACGGTCAAATTCTTTTTCGTTTTCTTTTTCTCTCGCGAATGGCTCGAAAAGAGGACAAGTGGATGCACTACTCCGCGGTCAAGTCGTAAAAAAGAAGGTATTAAATGTGCTAAGGTAATAAAGGGAATCGATGAACTTTGATCGGTTGAAAAAGTCGACGTCGAATTATGCACCGAACGATCGACCGAAAAGAAAGAATATGGAGAGAAAGAAGAAAAAATGTAAGAGCGAAGGAGGTACACGTTATGCGTGTGTACACGTCGAATATTCATACCACTTTCAATTTGCGACCATTTAAGAATAAAAAAACTTTCATCGAAATAGGGAGCGTAAGAGCTCCAACAAATGTTCGTCATTTATAAACGTTCCAATTTCTTCTTTCTCCTCTATTTACCACACGTACGTATAACATTACGAGAGGATATACAATCGACAAATTATAATCGATCGCGCGTTCATATCGCGATTCTCCGCTCGTACTCCTCGCGATAATCTAATAAAACGCGGAAGTTATCAAGTTCGTCGATCCTTATCGGAGCCTCGTTCCTACCACGTTTTGCGCTTATATATATATATATATATATATATATATATATATATATATATATATATATATACACACATACGCGTACACGCGCGCAAACGTATAATGAAATACATCGAAGAAGAAAAAAGAAAAGATGCAATAACAAAAATAAAAATGATAGCACACGCTTCGCTCGGATATGCGGCAAGCGACACGAAGAGATTTCCCTGAAATTCGGCGATGCACACGCGAGGAGAGATACAACGAGACATATGCGAACGCTTTGTACGAACGAAGAATGACGAAAGGGAGAGACAGAGAGAGAGAGAGAGAAAAAAAGTTTCGTAAACAACGGACAGACAGACGGACAGGCGGACAGACGGATAGACAGACAGGCAGACAGACAGGCAGGCAGACAGGCAGGCAGACAGGCAGGCAGACAGGCAGGTCCGGAAGAACGACGGTTCCATAAATCCAATACTCGAATTTGTCCTTTTCCAGCGGCCTCGTCGAACGATAGAAAATTTCCATTGAAAATAGACAACGGCCCCCGTTTAATACGCGCTATTAGAAATGCTATAGTAACTTAGAACCAGCACCCTATCGCGCGGTTCTCGAATGTACGCTCGCGCACGTAAAGGGCAAACGCTTAACTCTACGACCAACGTTAAAGCATTTGAACACAATAAGGGCGATAGAGAGACGCGGACAAGACGACGATTATTCCGATGACGATGAAACGGAAAGTAGAGTCCGGGATAGCGATTGATTTTCTATGTATAATGTCTTATGTCTATGTCCTACGTGTAAGTGTGCGCGTGCGCGTATATGTCCTCTGTGTCTCTGTGTGACTGTGTGTGTGTGTGTGTGCGCGCGCGCGCGCAACACGTGAACGCGTTGGCGTGCAAGTTTTCAAAGACGATCCCCCTTACCCAACCACCCACCCATCCACCCACTCACCCACCCAACCGACCCTTTTACCAGCCGTAATACCTTAAAATCACATATGAAACATCGCACGTTTACGCTAACCGAACGTGCAACGGCAACTTACAAAAGACGAAAAAAAGAAAAAAAGAAGAAACGCACGCGAAGCAAGGGCGCGTGACTTCTTTTCTTTCAAATTTTCTTTTCCCTTATTTTTGGGTTTCTTTTAGTTTTCTTTCTTTTTTTTCTTTTTTCTATTTTTTTTTTTTCCTTTTTTCTTTACAATTGTGCGCGTTTCGCCTCGTAATCCGCTCGTCCTCCTCTCGGACACGTATCTACGTCAGCTCTACGTATCTCTCGTTAATCGAAAATCGAGTCTTTCGTCCGTCCGACGAAAACGTTTCGACGCAACGACGACTTTGCCATCTTCTTCCTCCCTCCCTCCCTCCCTCCCACCCACCCTCGCGACACCGAGGCAAGTGTCGCATAAATAGAAGACCTGGTACGCACGTAACGTTAGACGAAACGTCGTTCTCTACGAAAAGTCCTTTCACCAATGTTATTATGGAAAATGATGGATCAAGCTGAAGCAAGAAAAGAAAGGTGCGCTTTTTCCACGACGAATCCATCGACGAGGGTTAGTTTTTCTCTCTCTCTCTCTCTCTCTCTCTCTCTTCCTCTTCCTTCCCGAAAACGGTCTCAATCGTCGCTTCCTTCTCATCCATCTCTCTGTCTCTCTATCTCGTCACCGGCGGACGATGTGCGATCGTTTGGCAGCGACTGTCGTCTACGTTGCGTCAACGCGAATAATTCGCTGTTAACGGAATGTAAAATTCGATGAGACGAGCGGATCTTTCGCGTCTCGAAGATAGTCTTTCGACTCTCTTCGAGATGGCGGCACGGCCCTAAGCGAGCTTCTTTTCGGTGTTGTTGTTCGCCACGTAGCCGTTGTTGGTGCCATTGCTGTAACAACTGTTGTACTCTTTGTTGTAGATGGTCGCGTAGGACGATATCCCGTTTTGCTTCGGCTTAGTCGGATAATCGTCGAGGACGGGCATGCACGCACCGTTGTTCGTGCCGTTTGCCGTGCTACGACGACCACCACCACCACCACCATCACCACCACCACTCTTCGTTTTCCCAACCGTGTATTTCGTTTTATAAAAGTCCGAGAAAAGACCAAAGAATAGAAAACCATGGAGACTTATCCAGATCATGAAGCTTCGCGGATAGTCGCAGTCCGTGAAGAGCAACTGAAACTGGTGCATCATGATCAATACAAACTGCACCTGAAAATGAAGAAAAAAAAAAAAAAAAAAAAAAAAAAAAAAAAAGAAAACATTTTAGAGCGCGATCCTTAAACGTATCTAATATTACTCTTTTCTATTCTTTTCCCATCTTTATTTTTTTATTTTTTATTTTTTGTAAATCTTTCCTTACCATTTGTAGCGTCGTGAGGTACTTCTTCCACCATATGTACTTTTGATATTGCGGGCCCATCGCCGCGACCATGTAATAGAAATACATGATTATGTGGACGAAAGTATTCAACAGGGCGAAGAAGGTACTATGACCACCCGGTGCGAACTTCATTCCCATCCATACGGAAAAGGGCATCACGCCGTGGTGTATCACGTGAAGGGTGGACACGTGCTGATTCTTTTTTCTCAGGATAAAGAACAGCTGCGAAAAGAGACGAGAATCTTCGTTAAAACGTTTTAAAGCTCGATCGATTTCTAACGATCTATCGATCCTTTTTTCCATTCTATACTACGACGTTACATTCGTCGATTTACATTTATTCGGTTATTACTCGATTATCGCCGGTTATCTTTCTCACACCCCACCCCACCCCCATTTCCTATCTCTTACGCTCTCGCTCCCTCCCTCCCTCTCACCGTATCGAAGAATTCGGTGAATTTGCTGAAGTAATACCACCAACATGTGTTCGCCATCCTGAGCGCTAACGGACTGGTCGAGTAGTCGACCGGTTGACAACGAAAGCTGTATCCTCTCGCCCAGCCACTCATCAGATACTGAAAACAGATATACGTCGTTTGATTAATATTCTCTTTCTTCAATTTAATTTTTCACGCGCGGCGTATACTCGACCATTTAAAGACTTTACTCGTGGGGAAAAAGAAAAAAAAAAAAAAAAAAAAAAACAAAAAAAGGAAAAAACAAGTTGATCGATTCGAAAGGACGTTTCAATATTACATGTCGTAACCGATCACGAAAGTGCGAAAACAAAAGAATCTATAATTGCGTTCCCACGTGAATTGAAAAACAAGCTTTTATACCGCGACGGAGTTTGCGATGATTAACGGGGGAGGGGGAAAAAAAATGTAGACAAAAATGTTGGAATCACGGGGATCGAGTTACGTATTCGCGAAGGCACGCTCGATGAGAAATCAATTTTTTACGCCTTTCTCAACGGAGCGCGCGAGTGTATTATACTTGTACGTATGATCAAACGATAACTTTTGGAGAACGAAAAAAAGGGGGAAGGAAACAACGAGTCGGAAAGATCGTTTGGAAACTTTTCCTTAAAATCTTTCTACGAGAAAAATAGTTTACGTCGATACGAGACGAAGGAGTCTTCGAATGTCCTATTAGCTACGTTACGTTAGACGATAATACGCTAGTTAAAGGCTCTGTATTATCGAACGATCGGATATACTCGAAAGCATCGAAAATATCGACGACGATAGGAAAACAGTACGGACGAAAGAAGCTCGTTTTCGTTCATTTTCTTTTCCTTGCTCATTCGAAAAACGATTCCCAAACCCGTTTGAAATCTTTCGACCGAGACTTTTGGTTTTTATCACTTTCGTGCGAGGTACTGGACCATCGAAGGAATAAGACGATATCGTCGAACGATGCTCGAGAACGTTAAGTGGCGATATCGTTACGACTTTGATATAATTCGAAATACAAGCGACAAGGCGAATCACGCGAACGTGAATCACGGGCCTCGTTCGAAGTTAAACTCGGGCTAAAAGGAGCCTTCTCTCTCTCTCTCTCGTTGGCGCAGAGAACGGGAGGAGCAGGAGGAGGAGGAGGAGGAGGAGGAGGAGGAGATAGTGGAAAATCGTTTACGAGGAAGCTAGCATGGCTTTTAGGTCACCGTACGAAGCGGCCCGACTACCTACGTGTCGTGTCGTGTCGTGTCGTGTCGTGTCGTACGTATAAATACACACGTCCACGTTAGGTATGTGTACCGTGGGTGCTTGAGAGACACGCCTTATATACCACTCCGCTCGGCCGAGCTATCAAAGCGATATCAATCCTTTGCGGCCGACCGTCGTTACTCGAAGGAATCGTCGTCGGTCGCTACGTACTTTTAATCCCCCCAAAACCAAAAGGTTCTTCTCTTCTCTCGCCTCTCCCTCTCTCCCTCCTCCTCCCTCCTCCTCCCCCCTACTCTCTCTTTCTCTCTCTCTCTCTCTCTCTCTCTCTCTCTCTCTCTCTCTCTTTTATATCCAGCCACCCTCAAAGCTCTCGCGTCCCTAACATCGATCGATCTCGGGGAATAATCAGAGCACATGGCCTGAATAGACCACGTCTCGTTGTCGTCGTCGTCGTCGACGACACCTCGTTTTCCTCCTCGTTGTCCTCGTTGATTTCGATCTTAACGCGAAATAAATTCGATACGTCCGAAACGACGTTAATAGTACACGCGTATATAGACGAAGTTACAGAGGTTATCGATCGTTTCTAACGATATATGCGCGCCTGCGATAGGTAAAACGTGTGAAATGTTGGAAAGAGAAACGCGTGTATTTCGGATAGCGCATCTCGCACGATTGTATCAAATAGGTTCGTTCACGACGACGTCGACGACGACAACGTTCGTAGGGACGCAACCCAGACGAGATAGATACGAAGGAACGATCGGTTATCATCGAATCGAACGAAAAGGACGAAAGCGCGAAAGAAAATAGGGAAGAGACGAACCTCTCCGCACGAACTTGACCGTGTTAACGACCCTGAAAGCGTCGGTAGGGCAAACGGACCGACGCGAGTCGCGAGTAAAGTCCGGTACTCTCTTCTACTACTACGACTAGCATCGACGATGTGCTCGACGAGAGAGCTGCGCCGAGTTTTGCGTCTGTATGGACGACGCATTGGGGAGCGCGGCGCACGATCAAAGTACGTACGTACGTACGTACGTACGTAGGTAGGTAGGTAGATAGGTAGGTAGGTAGGTAGGTAGGTAGGTAGGTAGGTAGGTGCGTGTCAAGGCCGCGATGCGTGATCTCATCGCGTACGTAGCTTCGCGTAACATTCAACGTCGTATCGTCGTTGCTCCGTGCTATCGTAACGATGAATCGGTCGGGAAAGTATACTTTCAAGGCCGTTATCGAAAACGATAACGAATCTCTATCGAGAATTTCACTATCGAACATGATTCTTCTTCCTTATCGATTATCAAAGAAAGATTAGTTATCCCCTCGCTAAATGATTCATTAATTACAAGATTAACGGAAAGCATCATGTTTCGAGATATATCGCGCTATGGAATTTTGATCGTCCGCCTGACACAAATCGAAGAAAAGAGAGAGGTAGAGAGAGAGAGAGAGAGAGAGCTTTCACTTTAAAAGCGATAAATTTTGAAGAATTTTCTTCTCTCCGTGGGTGCTTATCGTTTTCGACGAGCAACGAACGACGGACGAACAATGGAGATTCTCGGGAACCGTCGAGAGGAACCGAAAAGCGGTCAACGTATTTGGCGCGACGTATTCGCTCGGGCAAAGTACGCGTATTTTAAAGTCAAACAAGATTCGTAGCTGGCAAACGCCGAGATAAGGATCTTAATATCCCTGTTACGCTCGATCGGAAACAGCTTCGGGCTACCGGAATCTCTTCTCGAGTTCGGCCGAGACGACGTCTATTTCGGCATCGAGATTGACGCGCAACGACTTCTTTTCCTTTCTAACTCACGCGAATCATTTTTCACGAATCGTATTTATAGCGATTCGACATCCGATATCTTCAATCGTACGTATTTAATCGTCTATCGCGAATCGAACCTAAAGATATCGATACCCTCATAAGCTTTTAACAATTTTATTAGAATCGAAAGCCGTTGGATAACAACTTTCATTGTTTGCGATAAAAGGATACTTTTTATACCACAGTCTCTTCGAAGAAGCTTAAATAATTGCCATAATTATAATCGTATCGATGCATCGTCACGGATTTACGTCTAAACGAGCTAACTTTGGCGTATTTTACGAATAGCCGATAGACCTTTAACTTTTCCTTATTTGTCTTTCCGAACGAGCTAGATTTCGAGGCGGACTGTTACCCAAAGAGTGTCCCGTATGCGTACACGATACCGGACGATTAATAACGCTCGCGGGCATTGCCTGAGATCCGATTTATCGATGAAACTTTGTCGAGAGAGAGAGAGACAGAGAGAGAGAGAGAGAAAGAGAGGATAGGAATCCGATAGGGATATTTGCGTCGTTTAATCCACGTCGTAAACGCCCCGCTGCGTTTATGGCGTTCATTTGAATTCGATCAAAGGCCGACGCAAGAATGACGTCACCGAGACCCGCTAACAACGAAACGAGTTTAGAATATAGATTAGAAAATAAAGATCGATCGAAAGCTATAGGGGCCTTTTCTTTTCGTTTCTTGTTTTCCTTTCGTATCGAGTTCGAAAGTATCGCGCGTCTTAGAATAGGCGCGACGCAACGAAAATACTAAAAGAGCGGCAAATACGCTAGTGCGTTCGATAAATTCAAAGACGCATTCCTGGATCGAGTCGATTAATGGCGAGCGAACGACGATCGTGAGATTACGACGCAGCACGGTCGAGCAGTAATCAAGGATCGATCGCGATATCCGTTATCGATGCTTCCTTCGAGTAAAACCTCGAACGTACTTATCTACGGCTACATAATGGGATATAATTTGATGTACAAACCTCGTAGAAGATCCATGTGGAAAAGAGAGTCTGTACGAGATTGTAAAAGATTAGGATACGTCGAAGATTGAACGGTTTTTTGTTTTCCATCAACTTCGGTCCTATTACTTTACTAAAGTATGCGTAAAACAGGCATATGGCCATCGTTGGGAAGGGACTGCTCATCATCACCCAGTCGTTTACCCTAGGATCTGAAAATAACCAACAACAAATGAATTAATACGAGTTACAATTGTGCCTCGTACACAGGTGGGATTTTTTTAATTCGTCATCGCGATTCCTATCTCTCCGTCCTTTCGATCGTTTATTTCGGTTTACCCTCGTTTCCAACGACAATGCCGTGATTAGCGTGACACGAATCAAGCCGGAGAACAATGGTCATCGCGATAGTCCGAGGCTAAGGGAACGCGGATAGAGAAAAGCAGGGAGAGAGAGAGAGAGAGAGAGAGAGAGAAACGACGGATAGTGGAGCAGAGAAAAAGTCATTATTCTCGTGGGTAGCCTTGGATTTCTCACATCGGGTCGGCCACCTATCTCACGCGTCTAAATAGACGTTGTACAGGTAATGCGATAAAGAGAAAATTAACCGTTAACGCGTCTCGGAATCCGCTAAGGTCTCGAAGGAGATAAGGAAGGCACTGTTAGAAAAAAACCAAACAAAAAAAAAAAAAAAAAAAGAGAAAAAAAAAGAAACGCCAACGGTCGTTAGAATCGGAAGGAGGATTTAGCTTTTTTGATCGAAATAATTTTCACGTCGGTTTTCGGCCGGTTAAAGTTAAAAGCGCGAAGCGTACGCGTCGTATCCCATATTCGATTATTCGCGTTGGCCACGTAACGTTTCTTTCCAAGTCGAACCAAGAGGGAGTATATCTCCGCTTAGCCATCTCCGTTATAGCGGAATAAAATTTGTTGCGCGCTTTTTACCTAGGTAAATGGGGTAGCGGCAACTCCTAAGAGAGAAAGAGCGCGCGCGTCGTCGGTCTTTCCGGTAAATTAGGTTTGCGTTCTCGCGTGACCTCGCCTCCGCCGCCTCCGTCACCTCGGTTGCGCACGCGATGGCCACGGTCCACGCACCTACACGTATACGCAACGCGCGATAACGCGTCTATTTTCTGTTTTTCTGTTTCCTTCTCACGGTCTCGCCCACCCCTCGGAAGGTCCGCGAAGAAAGCGCGCGACTAGCCGTAGTAGGACGAATCAAGAGGGACGACGCTTCGTCTTTTCGAGTTTCGTGCCAGACGCCGAGAGCGGATTATCGATTAAATGGGGAACCGAGAGAGAAAGAGAGAGGAGACTACCATCGAGCGGGTACTTTACTCCGGTGGTAGTCTCTCGTCGGTGCGGATCGTGGAAGCGCAGCCAAGTGTCGGACGATTGCACAAAGAGCGAGAGCGAGAGCGAGAGCGAGACCGAGAACGAGAACGAGAACGAGAACGAGAACGAGAACGAGACCGAGAACGAGAGCGAGGGTGAAATCGTCGAGCTAAGCCTCCTGGATGATCGTCGTTCGCTTTAGCGCCCCTGCTTCCGGGATGTGCCTACAGTTTTCCAAGTGGCTAAAAGCGCGAATCCCCGATCGAAGCCCTCCTCCAAACTTTTTATTGCCATCTCCTCTCTTCTCCCCCCCCCTCTCTCAAGCTTTTCCCCGAGAGCGCGCCGACCTCGGATTCAAAACGGCCGCGTGCTCTCCTTTCTTTCCGTTATGACCCTAATTTTTTTCTCCCCCCTCTCCCTCTCCCTCTCCCTCTCTCGACGCGCATTGCCTCGACCACCGGGCTACCTGGTTTTCGTCGGTCGTTCTTACGCTTTCGCCGAAAAGTATTTTTATAAGGGCGATAATACCGAGAGAATACGAAACGTCAGGTGGTGGAAATAATACATAACCGCCGGTACGAGCCCTTTTCCTTTACCCTCTCTCTCTCTCTCTCTCTCTCTCTCTCTCTCTCTCTCTCCGTCTGTCTCCGTCTGTCTCCCTCCTCCATGCTCGTTCTTTTTCTTTCCTTCTTTCTCTCTAATTAAGGGACAGCATCGATCGAGAGAAGGCGCTTTTAGCGCAGGGCTTTCAAGGCGTCTCTCCTCTACTCGCGCGAACGAGTACGAGCCTAAAGGGAGGAGAGGACGCGCTAAAGGTATGCGTATGGAGGAGACTTTGAATGCGTCATTTTCGATTCGGAAAAATATTCGGTCGAAAGACGAAGAATTTACTTGGATACGTTTGCGCGGATTCAGGCTCGGGGCGACGAGTGGATAAAAAGAAAGAAGAAAAAGAAAAATGCACTTTTCCGTCGGTCGGAAGGAACCTTGGCGCATTATCTTCGCGTCCCACTTTTCCGGTACCGAAAGGTTTCGAGATGAAAAAAGAATGATGAATCTCGTCGATTCGTCGAAAGGAAACGTGTCTGGCGTACGAGAGCCAGCGATGCGCTCGTATAAAAATAACTCGCACGAGGACATTGATCTTTGGAATTTGCGTCATCTCCTCCCTTTTAACCGTCCGATAAGAATAAAATATTAATAACGAGCGATCCCGTCGGATCGTATAAAAATCCATTGGTATCGTAACAAAGCGACCGGTTATCCGCATCGCATTAACATCCTATTTAAATCGCATACGTCCGAATGATCGATCGATCGATCGATCGATCGCGTACTCTCTTGTTTCTCGGTGACAAAAAATAACGGTCCATTTATAGAAAACATTCGCGGAGCCAAGTAGACTTGGTATATTGTATCAACGGGAAATAGTGCCGTCCTACGAAACGTTTACTCGTCAAAGTTTAGTCATCGTTCGTAGGAAAATCCAACGTACGTTTACGATTCTACGGTATTCGCGCGTGCTCGTTCTCGTTCTAGATCGGCCCATATCTTTTACGGTTTCTATCTTTTACGATTTACGCGGTTATCGTTGAAACATCGATACGCATTCGCGAACGTTAAACGATCGACTTTGGAGAGCGAGCCGAATATATCAACGATGGTATTTGCTACGTTTTCGTTGTCATTATGCAACTCTTTCGAACGGGTCGGCCGATCGTTCGATTGTTAGATCGACCGATCGATCGAACGATCGATCAAAAAATCTGTGCGCGATAATCCGTGTCGTGGATGTTATATAAACAAAGAAAATGTTACGATATAACGTAACGGGCGAGGACGCAAGAACACTTTCCTTCTCCTTTTACATGCGACTTGACCCGCGTGGCTCCGCCTGCGCGCGCGCGCTCGCGCACGTATACGTAGTCGTTTATCCATCAGAAGCCCGTTCGAAGCAGCCTCGAAACGACGATTGTTGCAACAATGCTGACCGTAGCGCATCATCGCGAACTCGTTCGACGTCGCGATCATTTTTGGTTCGCGTGCCACTTTCTCGTCACCTGCATATAGATATCCTCGTACGATCGACGCGAACTCTAGTTTTATCGAAGGGAGAGAACAAAGTTTGTTTTTCGACGAGGAAAGTCGCAGAAAGGAGGCCGTTGAGAGAGAGAGAGAGAGAGAGAGAGAGAGAGAGAGAGAGAGAGAGAATTCTCTCTCGAAACGATCCAGAGCCTCCTCCGACGGCTTTTCCAATCGCATTAGCTACGCGCATTGATTCCTCTGACGGCTTATCGCGTAGCGGATGCCTAACGGAGCGGATCTTTCGGCGCGCGAGAAGAAAAAAAACTACGCGCGATATGGAGCGCGATCGAAGGGGCAGGCGGGCGGGCGGGAGGGGAGGGGAAAAGAAAACAAAAAAATGAAGACGACAAGAAAAAAACAAAAAGGGAAAGATACAACGCGTGTGTGGTTTACGACTCACCGGACTTATTATCCATGAGATCCCTGTAGCCATGAATCAAATCCGCCACGATATTCGTCATCTTGATGGAGATCTGAAAGAATAAAAGGGATCGATCAAACAAATACGAATCGAAGTACTAGCAATTTTGTCCTCTAATCGCGCGATTCGAGGTCGAATTTCAAATATAGCGTCTCCGCCTTCTACGCGAGTTTGCACGTAGACGTATCGAAACTAAAATCCCCGATCAGAGAGAGAGAGAGAGAGAGAGAGAGAAAGACTTTCGGGTAGACGCAATCGTATATACTCGGACGACTTTGACAATTCGTTCCTTTATTTTTGCTTCTTCGTCGTCTCAAATAGCGCGATTAGGTAAAAGGGGCAAATTTAGATAAAAAAAAAAAAAAATAGGAGATGGAAAGGCAGGCGATCGGTCGGAGAACTTTCGGACGAAGAGCGATAAGGTGGATGAACGTAAAAATCGAAGGAAACTGTAACACCGAGTAACACCGAACCCTTTACGGTAGTACGACACCACCATTCTCGTTGACGCATCCGGATTTAAACGGAGAATTCGCGCGAAAGGGAAAGGATAAGAACGCGATGGTAGAACTTGGCTCTCGCTCGTCTTCATTTTTTCCCGATCGACGAGAGGAAATTTCAACGAGGATAAAACGAGAACGTTGTGCCGGCGAGACGCGATCGAGGGGTGGTCGCACGAAAAGAAAAAAGAAAATGACGTGGGCAGAGCAAGAGGGGAGTCTCGATTCGATCGGATTTTCGCAGATAAAAGAAGATACTTCGTAGCGTCGCGTTATCTCGATAATGCTCGATACTTCTCGGATCTTTCTCGAATTCATCGTCGATTACGAGAGTCGCGAGAGATATATGATTCCATCGATAAATCGAACAATTGCATCGGGCAAAGGGCAAGCGGCAAACGGCAAACGGCATATCGATGACGCGGCCAAAACCAATCGCGACCGTTCTCTTTACGACGTTTGCAACCGGTCGTTTCTTTTTTTCTCCGTTCAATAAGATTTCGCTGCTTACGTAAGATAGTAGCGCGCGCGCCAGAGAGAGAAAAAGAGAGAGAGAGAGGGAGAGAGAGAAAGGAGGGAAAGAAGTATAATATAAAGTACAAAGTAAAAAGTGCGTCCATTCTCTTTCTTTCTTTCTTTCTTTCTTTCTTTCTTTCAAACACGAAACAGGATTTACATTTCGCAATGGTTCCGCCACATCCGACGGTGATTTCGTCCGCGTTTTCCCTCGAAGCCTCGCGGGAGCCTCGGTAGAAACGCGGTTTAGAAATCACTTTCTATCGGCCGAGAGGACGATAGGACGATAGGACGAAAGGACGAAAGGACGAAAGGACGAAAGGACGAACGAAAAAAGGTCTCCTCGCGACACGAGCGAGACCAGAAAATCGTTCGTCCTCGCGCGCGTTACTCTCGTATACGGACGCGCCGCTATATCTTTTTCGAAGCGAAAACCTTTCGCCGACGAGACGCGCGAAACTATCAACTGCGATAAAAAGCTTAGGGTCGTCGAGCGTACGATTTCTCCGAACCGACCGTTCGACGACGGCGATTTCGCGCGGATAGGTCAAATTCCTGGCGTATCCATAGTTTCGATTACAATTACACGGAGGAACGACGACGCGTCGCGGCGAACGGTGCACGCTCGGCGTTCATTCCATATCGATCCATTTTTTTTTTTTTTTCTTTTCTCTCCGTCCCTCTTTCTCCTTTTACACCCTCTTAAGCGGGGAACTCGGAGAGCGGTCAGTCAAAGGTGTGCGTGTTTCCCTTTCGCTGCGTATCCGGCGCCCAAGCGACGCGGAGTCTGCGGCAAACGGGGAAGGAATTTCGAAAGATATATCGCATATTATAATGAGATATTCTAAACTATGATCTAAGCGCGTACGATACAGACCGGAAACGCATTCGTGTCGATCGATTCGACACGCGACGCGATTGAGATCGCGAAAGTAAAAGGATTCGATAGCGTTCGCGCGATCGATCGAAGGAGAGAAAAAGAGAGATATCGAAAATTGGTAAATATTTTTAATTCGTTCTCTCGAACGCGTCAATTTCTCGAGAACAATTCTCTCTCTCTCTCTCTCTCTCTCGCGTGCGCGCGCGCGCGTCCGTCGGCCGACCGCAACTTTCTCTCCGTGTATTAGATAACGATAGGTTGCGTCCGAGGCGATATATCTCGAGAGAGGCAGAGTGCGTGTACGCGGCTTATCGCGCGAAATTCAAACGAAAAGTTCTCGTTGGCGGTTAGGGTGTCCCGCCGAGGAGACGATTCCCGTGTTAAGGGGGTCGCGCGTCCTATCGAAAGATATTTAGATATCGAAAATGGGTAACGTACGCGAAACGAGGGAACGAGTTCGTTACCGTTCGATCGGAAACTATCGAGAAAGGAGGAAGAAGAAGAAGAAGAAGAAGAAGAAGAGGAAACGGTTTAACGCCGACCGTTAGGTTAACTCTCGTGGTCTCGAAACCGTTAGACGTATAGCGGACATCGCGTCGAAATGCAAATTTCGTCGGTATTGAAAATGAAAAAGGAGCTCTCGGCCTACTAGCCGAGATCCAGGTGGACGGCGGACGCGGCCTACCAACGCGGAAAGAGAGAGAGAGAGAGAGAGAGAGAGAGAACGCGTGTCGTAGGGCGCCCTCGTTGCGTTAATCCGACGCCGCGCAACGAATCTCGCTCCCGAATTTCTCTTCGAAATTTCTCTCTCGAATTTCCAGAACGAGACGTGCTGCGCGCAGGCACGCCAACGACGAAGCACGCCAACGAAACGACTCGACACGCCTGCCTCGTCGATACACCTACCACGAGAATTATCATTGAAACGAGATAGGAAACGGATGAAACGAAAGAAAAAGCGCGTTAAGCCGTGGTCCTCGTAGACGACCGATCTCCGTTCGCGTTCTCGTGCGCGTCGAGTGTACAACATCGAGAATCGATCGCACGTCCTAACCTCAAAAGGCGCGCGCTACCAGGCACGCCTCGCGCTCTCGCGAGCGCAGAGGAACGACGTTCGGAAACGGTAATGCGAACGGAAAGACGACACCAACCTGCTCTCTTCTCGTATCTCTTCTATTTCCTTTTCTTCTATTTTCTCTGTCCTCTTCCTTGGCCTCTCTCGCTTCTTCTCCTTCTCGTCTCGCGCGACCCTTCCAGAGGAATCTCCAATCCTCGTAGCGACACGGCACCTTACCTCTCTCTCTCTCTCTCTCTCTCTCTCTCTCTCTCTCTCTCTCTCTCGCTCTCGCTCTCTCGCGCGCGCGGCTTCCTTCCTGTCACCTGATCGAACACATAAAGTCCACCGAGTCTTTCGCCAGAAAAATTCTACGATCGATCGAATCGAGTCACTTATTTCTCTCTTTCTCTCGATCTATCTCTCTCCGGCTTTTTTTCCTCCAACGTCTCGCGCGCCTAACCGCTTTTCCTCTCTACCACCCTCTCTTTCTGTCTCTATCTCTCTTTCGTAGTTTCCTCCACCGCCTTTTTATATCACCCGTAGATCCACACCTTACAACGATTATCATAAAACTGAGGAAGCCGACGACAGCTCCGAAACGTTTGCCAAAGCTCTTTTCTACCTCCACCTTCCTTCGGTTCTTCCTTCGCTCCTTTCTTTCTCCTCCTCCTCCTCCTCCTCCACCTTCTCCTCCTTCTCCTCCTTCTCCTCCTTCTCTCTTTAGCCTGGTGCAGCGCGCTCGGAGAGGGAAAGGGAAGAGCGAAGATCGAGTAGGAGAGAGAGAGAGACAGAGGATATTGTGTGTGCGCGCGCGTAGGCAGGGGGAGAGAGAGAGAGAGAGAGAGAGAGAGAGGGAGGGAGAAAACGCGAGTTCCTCGGTCGAGCGTTCGCTCGCTAGATCGCTAGCTCTTTCGACGTTCCTCGCGATCGTCCGAAAGTCCGAGAATTCGCGCGTGTACCCGCAAGAGACGAGGAGAACACCTTTCGACGATTTTGACGAGTCGTACGACCTACCGCTCTCCTTCCACTCCTCCTCCAGCACGTCCCGACCGACCGACCGACCGACCGACACGCGACAGTCGACCAAACGTCCGTCCAACGACACGCGTTACTCGACTGACCAAACTCGACTCGAGCGATCTTCGCGCCCTCTGCCAGTTTCGCGCAGGTTCTCTCTCCCTCTCTCTCACGCTCGCTCGCTCCCTCTTCCATTTCTCTTCGCGTTCGAGACTAAAGGGAGAAGAGATGGGAGCGTTAGGGTCATCGAGTACGCGAGCGCCATCTTGCGGTTTACCTACCGTTCCTATCCCCGCGAATCATTTTTTTCCATTTTTTCCCTTCTCTGCCACTCTCCTCTTGGACTTTAACCGAGTGCCGGCACTCAAGTTTCGATGAATTTTATTTTCCATTCGTTGCCAACGATCGCGTCTTCGCACGATTCACGTCCACAACCGATTCAGAGAGAGAGAGAGAGAGAGAGAGAGATCGACACGCGGTCAATGCCACCGAGAAACTCGAGATATTTACGAAACTCTTTTTTTACTCGTAGACTTGTTTTTGTTCGTCGTGTCGCGCCTCGAGGGAGGAGGAGAGATTTCGAAGCGAGTCGGGGACGATCCGAAGCGTAGGAGATTCGCGAGAGGAGGCAAACTCGACGACGCGTAACCCGGCTTCGACGAAAATCCTTTTTCATCGTTCTCGATTTTAAATGGATTCGAGAGCCGCCGCGAGGAAACGCGTCATTACGTGCGGCGCCGCCGTATATAACGTTTTATCGACCCGCAGAACGGGTCGCACCACACCTATCTTTCTTCCTTCAAAATTTTCCCGCGTTAGGTGCTTAGGTTATCCTCCAAGATGGCGCCTATTCCTTTAAATCTCCCCGCTCTTTCTCGTTTTCGTTTCGCGTTGTACGTACGCGTATCGTTCAGCTCGCCGATTCCGAATTCGGAAAATTCCTCGCGCTTTTCAATAAAACATACGGCATATATAACGACATGGTAATTTTATTCGACGAATAATACCGTAAAGGCGTTAACGAGCGTTTCTCGGTAAACTCGAGTTCGTTCGACGTACGATAGAACGAGAGGAGAGGGAAAGTTAAACGAACGAGAGAAAATGAATTTATCGTTGAATTAAATCCATTTAACGCCTGCATAATTATCTACGTTATGATAATTGCGTTTCCGTGTTAACTTTTGCATACGACGCACTTCGATCTTCGCGCGCGCCAAAGACGTCAAGGTTCTCTTCGAATTCGCACGAACTTTGTACTCTTGGACGAAGCGTCCCAAGGATCTCTCTCTCTCTCTCTCTCTCTCTCTCTCTCTCTCTTTCTCCCTCCCTCTCTCCTTTTAAGAACGTCTCCAATTTCTCGGAGCTGCTATTCTTCTAACCGCGTCGATCCTTTATGCCCTTTACGATCGTACCCTTATATCTCTTACCTTCTGATCCGAGCAATCGCGTCAAAGGTACTGATCGAGTACCTACGCTCTTATATTCGTGTTTCTTATATATCGGCATCGATCTCTAACAGACCGAGTTATATCGAGTTAGAGCGACGAGAGTCTCGCGTCTAGTCGAAAGTTTCGAGTTTTAAAACGTCCGAGGGACGTCTCTCGTCCGACGAGCGAATCCGACGCGTGGATGAGCGTAAGACGACTCGTTTACGTACGACGTGTTAATTCTAACGATAATAAGAACGTTAAATTTTATATCCGTAAGACGAATCGACCGATGACATTCTCGTTGACTCTTCCACACTTTTTTTCTATTTTTTTCTGTTTTTTCTTCTTTTCTCCCCCTCCTCTTTATCAAGAATATACTTGAAACTCGAATTCTTTCGTGTTCGAGATAATAAGGAACGAACACCGTCTTGGAAAGGCGAGAGCCTGCCTCTGAAACGAACGAACGAACAAGATTTTCTTGCGAAAGCCTTTCGACGATCCTACTTTTCGAGTGCCATTGAAACGTCCATATTTGATCGCGTACGGTCGTAGTCTCCGTGGTATCCTGTTTGACACGTTCTCAACGTTTTATTACGTCGATCCGTTGTTCAAAGGTCGAGCCTGACAATTATTTTGTGTATACTTTTGATCGACACCGACGACGTAACGGCGATTATCGAAGCGCTTGCTTACTCGATTCAAGGTCTCTCACTTCCCCACCACCCCCGGCCCCCTCTCGCCCCTCTCCTCATATACCTCTTCTTAATTACCCCGTACTAAGGTCCGGTTGCGCTCGAGCGGGAGGAAGAGCCTTTGAGCGCGTTTTTTGTCGAGCCGGCTAAAGTACAATGAACACGAAACGATTGCGAAAGAAAAGTCGGTCCTGTGCGGATGTAAGAGAGAAAAAACAAAATTACCGATAGACGCTACTCGACCGTCGACCGTCTCTCTCTCTCTCGAGGATTTCGTAGTTGCGCTTGAGAATTCCAAGAATCTCTCGACTAAATTGCGTCGACTTTCCGTCTCGAAGAACTCTCGTAAAAGGAGAGAATCTCGCGAGTCTTATAGCGCGGCGGTCTTATAATCGGCTCGAATCTTCCTCGTAAAGGTCGTTTGGATCGAGAATGATCCTCTCTCTCTCTCTCTCTCTCTCTCTCGTCGCTGTTAACGTAAACGCCTTTTTCGAGTACGAGTCGAAGTTAGAAAAAATGTCATCCCGGGGCCGTAACCGCCGAACGTACCCGTTTACCAATACCTTTACTCTACGTGCATTCGTGTCGACGTGCACGTTCACGTTCACGTTCACGTCGTAGGATAAATAGGCGTGCGAGCGCGAGCGCGCGCGCGCGACCTTCTTTCCGTCGCGTGCCTCGTGCCACTTTCACCGAGCTACGGGGCTACTTTCACCATTGAGAAAATTAACACCGGACACGCTTCTCGGAAACTCGCCGTGCAGCGCGTTCCCTCCCTTCCGATCGAGATCGTTCGCTTCTTTCCCCATTTCCGTTATTATTTTTTTCTATTCCCTCTGTCCCTCGACGATTCACCCTTTTGAACGAGCAATCCTCGAGAGTGCCCTGCAACAACGATACGTATACCGTATTATCCTATGGATTTCCTCGATCGAGATCTCTGAATGATGTACCTTCTTATCGATAGTAGCTAAATGATGTTCCTTCTCCATTTTGGCCCCTTTCTTCCCGTGCTTCCATCGAATCGATTTCAGAGTGCGCTATAATACGAACAAACTCTCCTCGTTATCTAGTCGGCAAGTACGAATACTGCGACATCGATCGTCTCTCCCGCTATTAAGCTTTTACGTTTCTCTGAAACAACGTTTCCTCGATAAAACTTATCGACGAGGGTGCGCCGGTAGGAACAAGGATTTCGATTAGAAATTTCATTTTTTAATAGACGTCCTATAAACACGTCCAATTATTATTTCTTTTATCGAACCGTACAAATATACCTATTATTATTATTATTATTATTATTATTATTATTATTATTATTATTATATATAAAATGACTGGTTCTAATCGCTAAAAAAAAATTAACAACGATCCTTTCGTCTCGTCTCGAGGTAAATGGTCGATCGATGCCATCTGGTCGCATCGAATCGCGCGACGAACAAAATATATTTCTCGTCCAATTCTTTTGATTTTTCCTTATTTTTTTTTTTTTCTTTCTTTACCCCTCCCCTCCCCACCCCACCCCACCCCCACCCCCATCCCCATACCCGCCCCCTTTTTCTTCATCGAACGTACGTCACGAGCGTATAAGCGTGCCGATGACGGGCTTCGCCTCATCGCGTCGCATCGAATCCGAAATAAGGAAAAATAAAACTATGGATTAGCACGAGGCAATGATTATCACAGATGAACGCATCGAGCCGAACGTGTCGTTTTGGTAATTTGGCAATCGACAAAAGCTACGACATATCTCTTTCGAGCTTTTCGACAAGATGTTCGAGGGAATATAGTTTTTTTTTTTCTTTCTGTCTTTTTTTTTTTTTTTTTTCCTTTTTCTTTATGCAAATGCGCTGTTCCCGTCGACCTGTCGCGAGGAGCCGTGGTTCGATCCGTTCTCTCTCTCTCTCTCTCTCACTCACGCACACGCACACCGCGACGAAGAAGTCTTTGCTGCCCTCTCAAAGAGGGATTCCCCGTCGTTGTCGTCGTCGTTCATTCGTCGGTTGACAATCCTCGGTTGTCGATGAAAACGCGATTTCTTAGGCCCTCGTCCGAGATGTACCCGGTAGCCATTTTGTATTGATTCGCGTAAATAAGATCGTTCTCGTTCGGACGATTTCGCACGGACTCGCTGTCGTTTTTCTCGTCTATCTTCCTCCTCGCTTCTTCTTCCTCTTTCCTTTTCCTTCTCGTGTTTTTCCTCTTCCTGTAAGCCTCGATGTAAAAGTCACGAAACAAGAAGTAAAACATGACCGCGTGCATGCCGATCAACCATACGAAAGCTTTCGGGTAGTCGCAATCGATGAAGAGCAATTGGAAGGCGTGAATCATGACTAAAACGAACTGAATCATTTGGAGGCTCGTCAAGTATTTTTTCCACCATAGGTACGGTTGAATCTTTGGTCCGAGAGCAGCGAGGAGATAATAAGAGTACATGACGATGTGTACGAACGTGTTCAAGAGGCCGAAGAAGGAGCTGTGACCGCCTGAAAAAAAGACAAAGTAAAGGAATAAAAGGAAATTCTACGTATTATACTCGCATAACCCGTACAACTCGCGTACCTGGCGTGAACTTGACGCCGAACCATACCGACATTGGCATGCATCCGTGGTGGATCACGTGCAAGGTCGAAATATGGTTATTCTTCTTTCTTAGAACAAAGAAGATCGTGTCCATGAACTCGGTGAACTTGGAAAAGTAGTACCACCAACAGCCACGAGCCATTCTCATTGCCATGGGATTGTCCGAGTAATCTACCGGTTGACATCTGAACGAGTAAACTCCCCACCAACCGGACGCCAAACACTAGAGAAACGATAAAATCTTTATAAGGTTCCGGATTCGTACGGACACGTTCCGTTCTCCACGGCATACCTCGTAAAACAACCAGGTGGAAAAGATCACTTGGACGAGATTATAGAATATCATCAAGTTTCTGAGGTCGAAAGGCTTGCGATTTTCCATAAACTTTGGCCCGAGTACCTTTACGAAGTAAGCGTAAAATAGACAAATGAATAGGGTGGGAAAGGGATCGCTCATCATGGCCCAATCGTTGACCCTTGGGTCGCTCTTGTTGTCCATCAGGTCCCGATAACCATCGTAGATCGTGCGTACTATCTGTGCCATCTGTAAATCGATAACTATCGTTAACTATCGTTAACTATCGTTAACGTCGACGACGACGACGACGACGACGACGACGAGGCCGCGAGCCTCTCTCGCTCCGCGATCTAACCAACGAATTTTCCAACGATCCGTCAAGGTCGGTCGGTTTCGCGAGTATCCCCCTCTGACGCAAACCGAATATGGGAATCTCACGCGTTTAGTCGACTCCTCCGACGTACACGTCGAACGAAAGGTCGTATATACTCGTATATACTCGTTTTCCGTCCCTTTCACCGTAAGATCGTATTCGATTCCCAAAGATTCGAATTTTCTAGAAAGATCTATCGAGCGGCAACTAGCCCCGAGCTCAGCGATAGATGGAAAACGTCGACGTTGTGGCGTCAGGGTTACGTCTCTTACGTCTTCGTTTCTTCGAACGGATTCCATTCGTTGAATGTCGAAAGATTTCTACCGACTATTGCTTCCGATGCTCTTAAAACCGGATTCGCTTCGGAAAAATAATATAAATTAATCATGGAAACGAGGAGAATTATTATTGTCTCGATCATCGAGAAGAGAAGGAAGTAAGAAAGGGGGATATCGAGTCGCGCGTATTATCGTTAAAGATTTCCGCATAGCCGCCGTCGCCTTACCGTGAAAGCCGTCGCTCACGGTATACGACGCAACAACGATTCGTCGGCCGAAAGAAATCTCTTGGGTGCGATCGTTTATTAGTTTCGGCTCGAACGAAAATTTCCCTTTCTACAATTATTTTCCCTCTTTCGATCGAGCTGCCATTCCTCTATTTCTCGTTTGCTAACTGGATACACGGAGCTTCGCGAGTCATCCTAATGAAACGTAGCTTCGCATCGTTAATACACCCGGGGAATTTTAACTGCCTAAAAATCTCGATCCGGTCCCGTCAAACGAGTTTTCCCTCTTTCTTTTTTTTTTTTCTTTTTTTTTTTTCTTTTCGACTGTAATCCCTTCTCGGGAGGCCCATTCGCGCGAACCTTGCCTCTCTAGAGGGGCGAGCCTTGAAAATATCATAAGAAAAAAATTAAGTACGTACTCGGTTTCTTTCTTGCTTGCTTGCATGCTTGCTTGCTTATGAAGTGAAAAAGGAAGATCGCTCGATACGAAGTAAACGCGAGAGAGAGAGAGAGAGAGAGAGAGAGAGAGAACGCACCCGACTCTTTGTCGTTTCTTTCCCAACAGCATCGATATCGACCTTTCTTTCTATTTAAACGCCATTTGCTGTCTAGTCAGGCGTCGCGCTCGTATACGCCACATTTCCATCAACGAGACAATAAAATGCGGATCGCACGTAAAACGCATAGCCGAGCTCTTTCTACCGGCTCGACGACGATTATAACGTCCGTAACGTCTTAATCCCGTTCATAAAATATATGCGCTCGTCCGTCCATTCTTTCTCCGCATCCAAGGAAATGATTCTTTCAAAGCAAACGAAAGGATCGATAATCCGCGTATTTCTCGGACATCGCTCGTTAACGCAACGAATTCAACGATTTTACACGCTTCGTCGCTTATGTAATCGCGGATACGTACTTACGAAAGCGCGCGCGCACATATGTGTGAGAAGGAGAGAAAGAGAGAAAGAGAGATTTTCCTTATTACGACTGGGGAAAAAAATAAAACGTAGATATCGTTGAAAACGAAATTTTATCAGATCGGAGGTTTGCATAGGAGGATCGAAAATTACAAAGAGAACGTTTAACGAAAAGCGCGCGCAGATACCTGGCCTATAACGATAGTAGACGCGGGCGTGCGATCGGTTGAAATATTTATAGAGAGAGAGAGAGAGAGAGAGAGAGAGAGAGAGAGAGAGAGAGAGAGAGAGAGAAAGGAACGCGTTCCAATGCCAAATATATCGTCAATCAAACACCTACGCTTAGAACCGTTGCAAAATTCGTATGTCCCCGTTCTATCAAAGGAAAGAGATTCTTTCGTGTTTGATCGAAAATACACAAGAAATTGTACGATACGAAAATAATGTCGGGCCGCGAGATAAGGAGGAACGTGCGGTCGGATCTAAACGTCGAGCGTGACTAAACATCAATCTTATCTCCTACCGCTTTTAGCACGTGCATTTGCGTCTCCGTTCCCTTTCGAACACCGTCTCTCTCTCTCTCTCTCTCTCTCTCTCTCTCTCTCTCTCTCTATCTCTCCCTCTCTCGTTCAATCTTTCCAAGCTCGATATTTCTTTTTTCAAGCCTGAAAAAACTTAGATTACGGTCGAACCAGTTGACGAACGGATCGATCGCTCCTAGCTATTTGAAATCGAAAGTATCTTGATGCTCGATCAAGGATACCACGAGGTATGCGTATCGCGAGATATACGTTCATCTAACAGGATGAGATCCCAAGCATTAAGCATTCGACTCGACGCGCGTTCGTCATTATAATTGTAATTATATAGCGAAAATATCATTATTCGAACGTCGACGACGAACGTTCCAAGACATTGTTGTCGTTTTAAGCTCGATTCGTAGTCGTTTTTAATTAAACGTCCTCGGCATAGCCGTCGCTCCAAGCCATTTTTCTTGGAAGAGGAAAGAAAAGAGCAAAAGAGAATCTCCAAATCACTCGGGTAGATCGTTTGCCCTCCGATAAAACTCGCTTCGTCTCTCTCTCTCTCTCTCTCTCTCTCTCTCTCTCTCTTTCATTGTCTCGCTTAAAGACATCCAACAAAGTTATCGCGAACTCCTTTACGACCTTGAACCCGTCCATTTTGATCTTCGCGATCGAGACACGATATTTCGACGGTACGTTCACGCGTCGTAAGTACGTTCGAATAGGATGCTACGAAGGCAGAGATAGGAGACGAAAATAAAAGAATATGCTCACGTTTTGTCGCATAGAATGGCGTCGCTCTTGTAATCGAGCGCGCGATGATCGATCGTTCCCGGTTCGGTCGAGATATTCGGCCGAGTAGCGCGACGACACCACACCGCCCAGTCAGACCCGCCGCCGATCCTCGGGGCGTCGAGGGTCGCGATATCGAATTGTTGATCGAGGAACCGGGGAGTAAAAGAAACGATAGAAATGACGACCGGTTTGCGCGAATAAATGAAATAATAAAAAAGAAAGGTGAAAAAAAAAAGGGAAGACGGTAAGAAGACCGCGTTGCACCCGATTTGGCAACTTTCTATCCGAGAGAGCACCTTTCAGCAAACTGAAGTTTCGTAGCTCCGAGCAATGCCTTATATCTCTTTAGAGACTGAAGAAATACACCTGTTTGCACGTTCGACCTGCTGCTCCACCACCTTTGCCACCATCGCCAGCTCCCTCTTCCTCTGCTTCCTCCGCCTCTTTCTTTAGAGTTCTCTCGCGCGTTCGCGACGACCACGATAGCCCGCCCGTACCACGATGCTTGGCTACCCAACTTTGTACCGACGCTGGAACCGTCCTTAACAACCGTCCTTGCCCTTCGGCGGCCTCCCTTGCGCCTCCCTTGCGCCTCCCTTGCGCCTTCCTTGCGCCTCCCTTTCCTCTTTGCGCTTCTTCGAAGGAGACAGGACCCGTCTTCTCCTCCAGGACTCGCTTAAGAATCGTTCAATTTCGATATTAAAACGATCGGTACGAAAAGAGTATCGCGAAGCAACGGCAAAAGAGGATATTTAGAAACGACGATATCTCGAGGACAGAGAGAGAGAGAGAGAGAGAGAGAGAGAGAGAGACGCGTCGTTGGTACTTTTTTATAGAGGGGGAAAGAAAGAAAAGAAAAGAAAAGAAAAGAAAAAGCGGCTCGATCTACGCGCGATGCGCGATAACAAGATCGTTAAACGCAATAACATGGCCTTCCTACGTATTAGTTTAGTTGTTTCACTACGAAATACTCAATAATTTATAAGCTTGTCTTTCGATCAGAATTGAATCTTAATTACGTTGGATAATTTTACCGAAAAGAAAGGAAATATGTCGTCGAGGAAAACGGAAAGAAACATTGATTAATACGCCGCCATTCGTTCATACGATATTTATTATTACGGCTTCGCGCGACCATACACGTCTCGACGACGCGTCCCCGTCCCCGTCCTCGATGTGCATTATTTCGTTTCTACGGATCAGAGGTGAACGTCGGGTGGTGTACGCTACCGTCGTAGGCGTATGAAAATGTTATATTTTTTACATTATAGGATAGAGCTCACGGATTATCGCCGCCCCCGCCCCTCCCTTCCATATCGTTTGCTTTCGAAAGAAATTTCGATAAAAGGGAATCTCTCGATTAGGTTTACGATAGATTCGATTGCGTATCCGATCCAGCGACGATCGTCCCCGTATAACGGGTTACGAAGTAGCTCTACGCGAGGCTAGAGGATATGATCGACATTCGGAGAAATTCAAATTTCAGCGTTTTCAAGATTTTCCGCGGCCAAAGTAGTAGCCGAGTCCGAATCGACTCGCATTTTCGACCATTTCACGAGTAGGAGGAGAGTCGATCGAAAGCGGCGACGAACTCGCCGAACGTTTCACGAAAGGATTTCGATCGTGAAAGAAAAGTTATTTACGAGATAGTTATTCCGTTTGCGTTCGGTCGCTCGAACGCGACAAGCTCGTGACAAGCGCCATTGGCCACGACCATTCGTCCACTCTACTAACCTTTCGTACTCGATGCGTCGAGTTTACGACGTGCCGCGTGGGTGGCCATCGATCCTCCGAGTAGATTCCGATAAGAAACAGGGGGATTCGTTTTCCATTAAAATTCCATACTTCTTCGAAATATTATAATATATATATATATATATATATATATATATATATATATATATATCGCGTGTCGTGCGTTAAACGCGACAAGACCATTTAATAATAGTTGGGAAGCGACACACGACCAACGTCCTTTTACTCGGATACGTCGAAACGTAATGCTTGCGTATCGATCGTAACTACGCTCGTAACTTGTCGTTACAACGTCGTTACCTCGGTCGATAGGACATAACGAGAAAGAGCGCTCCAAGAATCCGGATATCTAAACTTTTATAAGAGAGCCAACCCGTTTACGTAACGATCGCGGCGCAAGATGGAATTACGCTCGACGATATCGTATCTAGGAGAGAACCTACGAGCAAAACGGACCTCCCCTCCTATCTCTCTCCATTCTCGTAGAGTAAGGGAGATGCGCGACTTTTATCACGTCGCGTACGTCGAATAGAACGTCAAACAAATCCAAAAAATATCGGTCGTTATTCATTATTTTCTTCGATCCATCACATATCCATGTGTCGTACTTACTCGAAAGCGACCTTCGCTGTGGTAGTCATGTATAATTTATCGATTATATCGAGTGACTCTTTAATAAGTTGTTACAAGATAGATTTTACTCGATCGATATCACTTCCCGATGTCGATAGATCTCAATGTCGTCTAGTTTTTCTTTTCTTTTTGCTGTTCCCTTTCTCACGTGCAAACATAAACGGATATAATGAATCGCAAGGTTTATAGCAATAACTTTTCCTTCTTTTTTCCATATATAAATATTCGTAAGAAATTAATGAATTAAAAGGTTTATCGAAGACAAGGCTTCTGACATTTCTTGCATGTGCAAGGAAGAGAGCAACCGTAGGCGTCAAATTTTACATGGCCGAGTAGTCGGCGGGGTTGTCCTTGGCCGTGCCATTCTACGAGTCGCTAATTGGTCCGATGGACTCCGAGTGATTATCGTTTGCGGTTATATTAAAATTCGCTACGGGCCAAAATTATCGACGTTCGGTGTATTTGCACGCTGACGGCATGATATTATCATATCAAATTATCGTTATTAACGATATTTTTGAAGAGGGAGAGACTGGACGTTCTATATCGATGTCGTCGGTAAAATATGTTTCCGTTCCACGATGCACGAGTACGTCGGTCACGACCCATGAAATATTTGTCACGACTATCGAAAATAGTCTACTTTAGATTCTCGATATTCAACGTTTTTATGTACGAATTTGTTGCCGTCTGTCTGTTCGTCGAGCGTTCCTCCTCCCCGATAAGAATTCTTTCCTAACCGATTCATGTTGCGTGTATGTAAATAAAACTTGTTCGATCTATTCTCTCTCTCTCTCTCTCTCTCTCTTTGGAAGAAGAAAAGTAAAACTTTATACGCGATAATTATCAAAGTCGATGCGTTCAAAAGTGTTGTCGAAAAATAAACGCATTCTTTATTCGTTACGTATACGTATACGTATACGATCGCGAAGCGTCGTTGATCTTTTACCTTGGTTGGTAAACACTCGTATCGAATGAAAACTAAATTTGATTTATTGCATAACTTTTCCCGCGAGTCGAATCGACGAGTCGATGGCAAACACCGATTATATCGTGCTCGCGGAGGCCAAAAGGAGTTTCGATTAATCGCAATATAGATAAAAAATTTTGTGCGAGTAACACGTAGAGTAGATGCGTTTGAAAAAAAATCAGAGGATAAGGAAAGACGTAAAAATGTAAATAAATAACGCATCTCCCGACTTCTCATCGTATCATCGGTAAAAGTTTACGAGAACGTGACCGAACGAAAAATCGTTCGAGAGTTCTTTTGATTCATGAACGTGCCAACGATTCTCTCGTTGATAAGCAAGAAGAAGAAGACGAAGAAGAAGAAGAAGAAGAAGAAGAAGAAGAAAGTATTTTTGTAATAATTAAACGATGCCGGATATTATACCTCGGATTCTCCTACTTCCGTTATATTTCTCATTGTCGATTACCTATGTTTCTTTGATAATTCTTATTTCGAGCGCGACGATTCAATTTTTCGTTGCCCGATTATAGCTTTTTCTCTCATATCGAGTACCCCTTCTTCTTCGTCAAATTATAATGCGTGTTATTAACCTAAAATCTTGCGAGACCAAGAACCCGCCCACTTTCAAATAATAATTATAGAGATTAGGAGAAGGAACGAAGGAACGAACGAGCGAACGAGCGAACGAGCGAACGAGCGAACGAACGAAAGGTTCGCGCGTCATGAAAGCGTAATAGGACGACGAAACGTCACTTAGCGTCTGGGTTGCGTCTCTGGTTCGGTAGTTTTTCGAGACGCAACCCACGCTCGTTCGCGAAGAAAAATGCAGGCGAACGATCGTGGAACGTCGTAAGCACGGGACGGTCGATTGGACTACGACCTCTTTACCAATCGACTTCCTACATAGACGCGTACACGAGGAACGTTCCGGAATTCCTATAGTCGATCGTCATAGACTCCTCTTTTATCTTCTATACCGAACGTATTCCTATTATAACGATCAAAGAGTTAAACTTTGAAATCGTACGAGCCTTTTTCTTCTTTCCCCTTTCCATGGGAATCTATCTCATAGTTTGAATACTTGTATCTACGTCTCGTATGCATTAATTAGGTATATTCGATGTTACAGGTAAGAAGAGCGACGATCGACGCATAACGCGTTCTTTCAACCCTGAACCTCCGTATAGTGTCATGCTTGCTTATTCATCTACCACTTCTACTCACCGGTTACCTCATAGCGAACGTACTTTCCACGAAACATTTTTGAAAAATATGCGAATAATAATTCTTTGAAATCAAAGTTCGCAACAAACTCGCGCAACTTTTTTTCTTTCATTCTATTTGCGCGCATTTCTTTATACGCCGTCTCTGCATACATGATATACGTATAAAGAAAATCATTTCGACTAACGGGATAACCAATCGAGCTACGACTGAAATAATAAATAGTAAATAACAAGTAGAAAATAGTTGATTGAGTTTAAAAATGACAAAGAAGTGTACGCCTACGCTCTTTGCGAGATTAAGTTTATCGGATGTTTCATTCGTTATTGACTCATACGTATCAAAGAGAATAACGATCGATCGATCGATCGGCCATTTATTTCGTGCCTCGAGCGAAGACGAGGAAAAAGTAAAGAAACCGTACGCGATTTCACGATATCGCTCGCTATCTACAGAGAGAGAGAGAGAGAGAGAGAGAGACCGTTGTAATCTTGGTCTATCTAATTTCGTATTACAAACAACGCGAAACCTTGGAAAATAGGATGTAAACGGAAATGATTCGCAAGCAAAGTAGCATGCTGCGGTGCCAATGCTCCTGATACGCATCGTAGAACGACCTTGAGAGGAAACGATCCCTGGTCGAGCCGTGGTCGATAGGAACGTGCCCGTCCCTCTCTTTCTCTCCCCCTTCCACCCTTTCGCTCTCTCTCTCTCTCTCTCTCTCTCTCTCTCTCTCTCTCTCTCCGTCTACGACGAGATTATTCGTCGAATCTATATAAGTAAATGCCGATAAAAAGAAAAAAATGTCATTTATGAGTTATTATGCGCCGCGGAGAAAATTAGATAGATAGATTTTTAAATGCGGTATTGCGATAAAAGCCACACGCGGTCATAACGAAATATTACCGATCTCTGCCCATCCATTAACTTGGGTGGAAATTATTCTCCAACGGTTTATTATTCGGCTTAAAAAAGATACAAAATAAGGCCGATCGTGACTTAAAGATTTCAAGAATTCTTAAATAGAAATATCATGATTATTTATCGAGCGGCAATCTCGTACGCATAACAAATTAAAGACCTTTGTAATAAAATTCCTCAACTTTTCGACGGAAATATTATCGACTCGTGTGTTCCTCTACGAAAAAATTCGCTCGCATACATATGCATATATAAATATACATTATAAGTGTTTACGTACATAACAAGTGCAAGAATAATCTTACGAAATCATTATTCTTTCTTTTCCATTTCGTATACGCATAAAATATACATATTTCTTTTTTGCGCTAATTCTTTATCTTTTAGAGCATACGTTTCAAGAAAATTCAGGCAATCACTCGAATTAAAAAAAAAAAAAAAAAAAAAAGTGGACTTTATATACCTTTCGCGTGAAATTTGTCAATATTAATATATTAAAGATTAATTAAATGTTTATACTTTTGAAATAATCAATAAAATATGCTTCTTACTTTATCGTTAGTTGGTACATGTATCCGAGTTACATACCTGCTGTCTATTATTAGCCAAATATTACAACGGAAAGTGAATTTTTGAATAGGAAAACATAAAGCGCAAGGAATTGGCTGCTATCCGTTTTCTATTGTCGAAGATAATTACCAGATGGCGCGATATTAAGAAAATGCTTTCGTTTCCATTCCTGCCGCTAGATGACTCGTCTCGCGAATGCAGCGGATGCGTTCGCAATGATCGAATTCGTTCCTTCTAAACGTAAATGCATTATCCTGTAAACGGTATCGAAACGGTATAAATTTAGCGCACGCATCTTCAATGCTTTCCGAGCAACGTAACATGAGTATACGGACTTTTCTTTACTTACCAACTAATCAACGATAAAAATAACTATAACGTTATCGATTTAATGTGAACAGTTAGTTGGAATCAAACATCTAGTCGGAAGTTGGCAGCTCTGACAGCTACGAATCCGAGTGTGTGTGTGTGTGTGTGTGTGTGTGAGAGAGAGAGAGAGAGAGAGAGAGAGAGAGAGAACGCTTAAAGTAGTATTCCATTATGTCTTGGAAAATAACAATGAAATTTAATAAAGTCGAAGAAACAGATTTATTTTGGATTAGCTGAAATAAATATAGGCTATCGTTAATATTTCGTGAAAATAAAATGACGCTTTTGTTGTTTTACATGATCGCTTCAAGGTCATGATAGAATACATTCGTATCATTTAATTCATACAAAAAAATATTTATATACGTGTAAAGAATTTTGTTGAAAATGAATTGTGTAGTATGCAGCTTCTTATCGGCTCAACAAAGAGTCACCATCCTTGTACTAATATCCTTGGTAGCTATTGAATACTTACAGATTTGCTGCCACTTATATATATATACAAACACACACGCACGTATATAAATGAAATGTGTGTGTGTATATATATATATATATAGATATAAATATATGATATGCTATGTGTGTGTGTGTGTGTATGTATATATATATATATATACATACACACATACATACATACACGCGTGTAAACCCATTTTATTTAGTCATCTTCCTCTTCTTCCATGGCTTCGGATGCGTCATTTCCTAATATATGGAAGAAAAATAAAACGTTTATCGTGACATTGGTAATTGCCGGAATAAGATTCCAATGGGAAAAGTAAGATACCGTTCTGAAGCCTCTCTTCTCCTGGTATGTGTCCGGCTTGTAACAGTTTGCTAAGTCGCTGCACCTCTTCCAAGGACGTGGCATTGGTTATAGCCTCTTTAATTTTGTTACGTTCGTCCGCGCTCGTTAGAGGTTTATCCAAAGATGTTCCCGGGGCTTGCGCCTTTGCCTTTTTAGCTATCTCGCGTACCATCTCTTTGCCCCTTTTACTTCTAAAGTATTCGATAGCAGCCTCTCGCTCTTTTTGCTTGATCTTTCTAAAATCTAATAATCTCAACTGTGGAAATCTGTATACTATGTATTGTCGGTATTGTGGCTTTGCCGACACAGGATTTTGTAATAAACATAAATTTGTAAGATGTTTAAGCGGCATTAATGGATCCAAATCGCCGAGCTCTTGGATCATATTTCCGGTCAACATCAACGTTTCCAAGTTGGGTATGCAATGCTCCAAACCTTCGGCGATTCTTACTATGCGATTATTGTTGAAAAAAAGCGTTTTGATTCTTTTCAAATATGGAAATCCATCGAGTTTTCTTATATCATTGTCGGAAAAGTCTATCGTGTCAAATTGATCCTACAACGAGTAAGAATATCGCTCATTAGATTTGGTTACGTCGAACAACCATTCGAATGAAAATAAAATATTCGTGCGTATAAAATGATCGGAATAGTTCCGTTTACGTACTAACCAAAGTCGCTCCTAAATTTTCTATCGTAGGTATTTTGTATCCTAAAAAAGTAAGAACAAACGAATAAGTAAACAATATCGCTATAGCCCGGATCTAGGTTATGTTTTGGGAAGGACGATCACAGACGTCTTTTTCTTTTCTTTTCTACTAACCTCTCAAGTCCAATTCGCGATCTCGTACAGGATTAATATATTGCATCGATTGCTGTATCAAGTCCGGCGTTAATTTCACCATTTCTCCTACGATATCCTAGAAAGATGATTTATTCGAACGTAGCGGCAAGATCAGACCGTCGTCGAGCGTCGTAGAGCGAGCGCAAGCGTATACCTTTCGCGCATGCGCTCGATACCAGTCGGAGACAATTTTGGCTCGACATTCAACTGGCTTCTATTATTTTAACAATATATTCGAATAATTGAAAAAAAAATCGCATGGAAAGAAATGAGATAATAAAGTTTAGCCTACCGATAAAGAATTGGTCTACTCCGACGAAGGTATAAAACTGTTACTTGCCTCTACCAATGATCAAATGTCATAGGAGCCCGTTTTTTCGAACGATATGACGCGGAAGAGCAGTGTTGGTAGGGTCTCTTACATATATATGGTCGTTTTTCTTCGGTGCCTTTAAAATCTTCCTTCGGTCGGATTAAAATGGGTAGTTTAATGAGCACATACGTTACACAACCCGATACGATGCCAAGAGCGGACACTGAGCCGACTTTCGATCCGTTGTATGGATTTAAAAATGGTCGAAAAGAGAGAGGTAACCGTTACGAACGAGCATTTAACCTAACAGATGTTCCTACCAATCCTACTTATGATTATCATCGAGACGTCGTGTATCGCATATTTCTTTTCTCTATCGGTCGGTTCATCCTTCTTCGATCCCTATCTCGGATCGCGTTATCCCCTCACACTTTAATAACATTATTTCGCATTCCAAGTCTGTTCTTGCTCCAATTTTTGGAAACGAATTTTCGCGAAAAGAGAAAAAAAATTATACTAGTGACATAATCAACAAGGTCCCATGGTTCCGCGTTTCTAACGAACGGACGGATTCATTTCGATGTCGTATCGATCCTTTTAGACGATAAATACGATCATATCTTTGCTATATTCTTTTAATTTTTAAACTCATCGCCATAATTTTTCAGTTATGATTGCCACGGAGGAGGAAATGAGGGCAGTTAGATTACCAAAGAAATTCAGAGATTATTGCGCTCATAAATTAATAGAACTGGAAGATTGCAAAAAATATAATTTTCCCATCATGAGCAGATGCAGCCACCAGACTCACGAATACGAAAAGTGCCAATACGAAGAGTAAGTACGGCAAAGGGGTAACTAAGAAATTTCTACGTCTTTTAACGTCTCTTGCTCTTATTCCAGTTACGTACTGCGGATGAAGGAGTACGAAAGGGAACGCAGGCTTTTGGAAAGACAGAAAAAAAAGCAGCAAGCGGCGGCTGCTTGAAAGAGTTGCCTCGTAGATCCATAGGAATGTTGAAATTTATTTCTCGCCATTTAGAATTTGCAAATACAGGTCCTTTTCTATTCCTGTAAACATATATGCATATATATATATGTATATATATATATGTATATGTATGTATGTATGTATGTATGTATGTGCACATACTTATAAATATATAATGTAAATAAAAGTTGATAATTGTAATAAATCGCCATTCTACATAGTTTTATCATTTCAGCAGTCATGGACGACTTTCGTGGCGGTTATAAAATAAAGAGGATATGACTGGAAAGAAATGATATTGTAGTTGGCGTTACGAAAGGAGAAAATACATATTTACAAAACACTCTGCACGTGGACGTATTAACGATATTCCTATCGTCTAGATCTTAATCTAGTTCGTGGTTTTTCATTCGTGCTTCGCGAATAGATCCTCGAGTTCGTCGTCGAGTATCGACAAAGCTCGTTTGACTGCTTTTTTTTCTATTTTCAAAATTTTTAATGGTCCTTGCAACGGTTTAGAAAAATTGCTTCCGATACGATCTCTTTAGGCTCGTTTAATTTTAATCGAAAGTGTCGAGTAATTCCTGGTGCGTGTTCTGCCTCGTCTTGTGACACTTTCGTAGGAACAAAGTCAAGGGATAAAAGAACTTTATTATACGAAGCTGCATGCTTGGAAAGATTGGTTCGGCCGTCTCACTTTGGGCAATTTTACTTTGGCTTGATCTCTCTTTCACGAGCGCGCGCGCGCGCACACACACACACACACACACACACACACACACTCGCACCAACGCACACGGAAGAGAGGAATTTATCGACCCGCGTTGCGTCCGGGTTGCGCCGTCGCACTACCATTTCGTTGTACGTCCCTATCGCTATTCGATTTGAAAGAAAATCTAATCCAGGCATTCGCCGTTGCTCGAGCGTCGTCGATCCTCGAGGAAGGTGCCGAGAAAAGTGATATCTACGCGGGTTCATTCGCTCGTTCGTTCGTTCGTTCGTTCGTTCGTTCGTTCGTTCGTTCGTTCGTTCGTTCGTTCGCTCTATCAGCTTATCATCGATAGTCTTCCAGAAGTTTTACTATTTTATTTGCTCTTTTTTTGGGGGAATGGTCAAACGTCAATGCGAAGGATGAAACGTTTTTCTCTTCGATGCCATCATCGAGATTTGTCTTTCGCGAAAGTGCCCTTACTGTTATGGAAGCAGTGACGATCTAATGAGAAAAAAGGAAAAAGAAAAGAAATTGTCGAGAGTCCCCTCGAAGCCATACATCTTGGTTCGTCGGTTTCTCTCTCTCTCTCTCTCTCTCTCCCTCTCTCTCTCTCTCTGTGTGTGTATACGATACACATACACGAATACACATGTAGTACACGACGACGTTTTATAAAAACTAGGGAGAATCCGCGTGAAAATTCGCGTATATGCGGTACAGGCTGTCAAGAAAAATGGGTTTGGAAATTGAAGAATATATCGACATCGGCCAAAAACAATATGACAAATTTTTATTTTTTATTTTATCATCTATGAGCGAAAAAAAACAAACAAGGACTTTTGTAGACGCAACCCTTTCCAATTCGCGTTAGACAAATTGGCGAAATAAGTAAAAATCCTTAGTGTCGCGCGTATGTATAGGTACATGGAAGGAAAACATAAAAAAATAAATAAATAAAAAAAGAAACAATGCCATCTATCGTACATACGTGTATCGTCGAGTCGAGCTCGCGAAGATTCGGAAGTGGCACCTTCAGAGATAATCGTCGAGGAGAAAGGAAACGACGACTTGGAACGATCGATCGTTAGAAAATTTGGCTTCTATGGCGATACGACAACAGGAGTTTCTCCGAACGAAAAAGAAAAAGAAGGGAGGGAAAAAAGAGAAAAAGCGAAGCAAACGTAAAAATATTTTTTAAAGGCGCTTTTTAAAGACCGGCCGAAGTTTAGATATTTAACGATCGATTTTCTCTGCCGGTCGTTTTCACATTTTTTTTTTTTTTTTTTTTTTTCGTTGCAACGCTATCGAAAAATTGAAAAGCAACGTCGATGAAAGGGCTCGTCTACCGAGATCGATTCGACGAACGGAAGAGAATTAGCGGATTTCGTTGGTTCCTCCTATCCAAGTATTTCCGTCTTCTTCGTCGAATCCTCCTCCTCTTCTTCCTTACGTAATAGATACACGCTCGGGCGTCCTCTTCTTCCAATTCCCAATTGATCGGACGAGAAGAGGTAGGCGAAAAAATCCTATATTCGCTTTGGCCCCTTTGACAAAATTAACTCGTATCGTGTTCGTGAAAACGTTCTGCGTTTTACCCTTCCTTCCTTCTTTCTTTCTTTCTTTCTTTCTTCCCTCGCTGTTGGCGGGAGGCCCAGTTGGAACGTTTAAAACGAAAAAAGGTGTACCGAGGATCGACCTTTCTCTCTCTCTCTCTCTCTCTCTCTCTCTCTCTCTCTCTCTCTCGGTCTAAGTTAGAGAAGACGCGATTTGAAAGAAAGAAGGAAAAAGTAGAGAAATAGCCAGGCGAGTCTCCTTCTGTCGTTTTTCCTTTTGCTTCTTCTCTCTCTCTCTCTCTCTCTCTCTCTCTCTCTTCTTCCTCCTCTACATCCTTTTTTTTTGTTCGGCCCATCCAACCTCCCATTCTCAATCCACCTTCGTCTTATCGATCGACTTCGTTCTGCGATAGGCCCGCCGATAAAAATCGGAGAAAAGAGCAAAGAAGATCGTCGAGTGAAGCAGTAAGAGGGTTGCTACCAGCTTCGGGTATCCGCAGTCGAAGATCAAGGCCTGCGCGCTATGCACGAACACTAGAAAGAATTGGATCTGAAAATGAAGAGGAGATATCGCCGATTAGGACCCACGGAAATAAAGCTATTCTCGGTGAGCTAACGGTGAGTTCCATATTTTTCCACCCCGTCTCGAGAGGAAGGAATGGAAAAGAAATATCTATGGGCGTTTCTCGGTCGTTAACTCGCCGTTGGTAGTGTCAAACGCTCGAGTTTACGAGCGCGCGTTTGCAAAAACGCGAGCGAAGGCGAAGGAAGGAGCACGAAAGGGGGAGCGTAAAAGGAGAACTCGCACAAACCTGAAAATCGTACACAAACCCGATGATCGTACAGGAGTTTAAATTATATTTACATAAACGAGCGACTTCTCGGATATGCGGCCGACGACGAACGACGAGATTGCATGGAAAGACGGTGGGTAGTAGTGGTCGTCGTCGTTGCATCGGCATTGCATCGGCATTGCATCGGCATTGCTTCGGCATTGCCAATGTTCCAGTCAGTACTCGCTAACTTGCTCGATTGCTAACTACCTACCGTACACCGTCGTACACCGTCGTACACCGTAGGTATATCGGAATGCCTGATCGTTGCGCCACCGCGACCTAGTCGTCCGAGTCAGTTAGGTAATTGCCCAACGATTGCACTTTTCACTTTTCCTCTGGTCCGTCCCTCCAGCCTCCTCCTATCTCGCGATACGTTCGCCATGAAATTTTGCTCACCTTGTGCGCGCGAGAGGCGGGGAAGAGGGAGAGATGGAGAGGGAGAGGGAGAGAGAGAGAGAGAGAGAGAGAGAGAGATAGAGATAGATAGAGATCGGTATCCGGACTAGGAGAATCTGCCGTCTACGCGATCGAAAAATCTTTTTCGCTTTGACGCGCAGAGGATGATCGAAATTAGCGAGAACGCGAGAAGGACGATTCGGCGGCGACCGAAATGGAATTTCGTCGCGCGCGCACTCGCTCGCTCGCTCGCGTGTACCTACGTACGTATTATCAACTTTCGTCGTTTCTTGTAGCCTCGCGGAGGCTCACTAATCCAAGGCTAAAATTCAAGGGGGGAAAAAGCTTACCAGCTGAATCGTGGTGAGATGTTTCTTCCACCACAAATATTTTTTGTATTCGGGTCCCATGGCAGCCAGCATGTAGTAAGCGTACATGATCACGTGGACCGCGTTGTTTATGAGATTTCCTAGGGTACCGTGTCCACCGGGGATGAATTTAACGCAAATCCATGTCTCCAAGGGCGTCAACGAATGATGGTACAAATGTAGAAACGTCACTTGGCTCTCCTTCTTTCGTAGGACGAAGAAAATCTGTAAATTCGATCGATCAGATCTTTCCTTTTCTCGTTCCGTCGACCATAAAAATCGATCGGACATATTCGAGAGCGCGAATACCATACCGTGTCAGCGAATTCGGTAAACTTGCTGATAAAGTACCACCAACAGAGGTTCGCCATTCTTAAAGCGGACGGATCGTGGGAGTAATCGACCGGCTGGCACTTGTAACTGTAGTCCAACAGCCATCCGGACATCAGGTGCTACAATAGGGGGGGGGGAAAGGCAACGAGAGGTAAGAACGATTCGGAAAGCGATCATTTATCTTTTCCTATCGAGCGTAATCATCGGCCCCTACATTTTTCCTCCGTTCCTCGTTACTCGATGATCCAACAGCGCTTCAGCCTAATCGCCTACGTCGTAATACTCGCTTGTCATTGTTACGATTACGTTCGTCCGACTTTCGAATACGCGAGGAGTCCTGTCGCGTTGATTAGTTAGCACGAATTAGAAACGATTCGCACCGAAGCGCATCATCGGAGAGACAGGCAGTGCTTCTTCTACACGTCATAACGCTTTTACCGGACTCTTCGCATCTAGTGCCTCCGTGTTATTGGCCTCACGACGCGAGAAACGCATTACGCGTTTATGCGACGGATCATCGTTGATATAACCGAAGAAATTTCCTTGGTCGTTGTAGCTTTTTCCCTTCCTTTCATTTTTGCGACAAAATTCGATCGTATCGTTTTATCTGATCTATCTGCAAGCATCGACGCAAGAAGAGCCGAGATTAGGTACGGCTCGACATTGCACAGCCGATACGGAACACGTTCGCGCGCACTCCACCGGAATAAGTAATAACTGTTTGTCGCGTTTTAAATTTACTAGTTCGTCGTCGTCGTCGTCGTCGTCGTCGTCATCCGTAGACGATTTTCGCAATGAGTAAGAGGATAAGAAAAAAGGAAACCTCGTTCCGCGCGTACGGCTAAACACCTCGATTAAAAACGTCAGATTTCGTGGAACGTATTCAACGGTTCTTTCGTTTCTTGCCCTCGATTTATGTAGGACGTGTACGGCTCTGCTCGGCTCGGCTCGACTCGGCTCGGACTCGGCTCGTCTCGATACCACCCCACCGTGTTGCGTCGTCGTAGGGAGAAAAACGAAAAGGAAAGAAAATGATCCCCGGTGGTCGATTCCCGAGGTATCGTCTCGAGACGAGTCGAAAAAAATATTTAGATCGGATCCGTCACTTCGAAGTCGTATAAAGATGGTTGGTTCGAACGCGCGACTCTCCTCGCTGGGATAGATCGAGTTAAGGATTAAAGTTAATGATCTTTGAGTCTATCAATTACCTCGTAAAGCATTCCCAGAGAGAAGACGACCTGGAAGGCGTTGTAGGCGATGAGAACGTTTCTAAGATCGTAAGGCTTTTTGTTGGACATCATACGTGGACCGGCTATCGTCACGGAATAAAGATAGAGTAGGACTATGAGGATCGTTGGTATCGGGGACTCCATAAGAAGCCAATTGCCAACTCGTGGATCCGAGGCGCTCGCCAGAATTTCCGTGTACTGTTCGAGGGCCAATTTGACCAACCCTTGGGCACCGACGAACGTCGTCCGGTTGTTCCCATCCACCATTTCTCGCATCGGTTCCGGTTCCCTCTCGGCCACTAACTCTGCCGCTGCCGATGCCATCTCTGAAAAAAACGAACCGATCTCTCCTTCAAATCCTTCCTTCTTTACGGAAGATGGGAACGATCGAATCAATCTTATCCCCCCCCCCCTCCTTTTTTCAAATAAATAACCGCCGACGATGGGCCATTGTCGCCGCGAGTGTACACACTTTTAAATCTCCCGATCGTTATAAGTTACGTCGGCAAAAGTTAAGCGAGTTTTTAGAAAATTTTCTCCCGATCGTTGCGTCCAATCATTGAAATTACACCGTGGCAGCACCGTTACGCGTTGCTCGCTACGCTAAAACAAATCGATTAACAAGTCGACGAGCGAGCAGCCCCATTCCCATTCCCATACCCATTCTCGTTCCGAGATCTATTCGTGCGGACCTCTCGTGTGCTCGCGAAACAAGGCGAAAGTAAAATGTTGCCATTGTAAGAGAATCTGGGTACCCACCGTACATACGTGTTTCTCATTTTCGACCCACCAATAGTTCCAGTCGCAAATGTTCGCCCCCTCCCCCGCCCCCGTAACTTCTACCATCCTCAGGATGGATCTTTAGGATATCCTCTTTCCTTCTTCTCTCCTTTCTCTTATCGTGCCGTATCGGATACGATCCGTCCTCCTCGTCGAAAGACGATCCATCCGACGCAACTCGCTCGAAACGCTTTGGAAATATGCTTTGCCGATGGTTCAACGACGACGCTTCCGTCGTTAGATTTTCTCCTCCGTTCGAGCCGATATCCACTACGCCGTAATCGTCTTCCTCGTCCGCGTTCGCGTTAAATAACCCTCGACGATGACGACGACAACCGCGAGACTTCTTTGTTACTACATATATCACGATAGTCGTGAAAAAATTCAGTTCAGTTCGTATCGAGTCGAAGGAAAAGAAAAGAAAAGAAAAGAAAAAGAAAAGGAAAAAGCCGAGTATACACCTCTCTCTATCTCGGCCAATTTTATCGAGCACATCCAGGGGAAAGTAGCTTCGCAAACGAGTGCTTCGATCGGACCTAAAATTCGCGAATCTCTGGCTTCGCGCGGTACGCGCGATGGTAGAACACACGCTAATTTCGACGTAGTTAGACACGCAACGAGAAGTTACCGAGCGAACCAGAAAGAATTGCTCGCTATGCCGTTATCTCGGCAAAGGAAGAAAAAAGAAAAAAAGAAAAAAAGAAAGAAAAAACAAACAAACAAAAAAGAAAACGCTCGTCCCTCTCTTTTCGCTTTTATCGAAGAATAACGAAAAGTTGTTGGAGAGCAATAAGGCGTTACGACCAACAACAAGGTTGCTCAATGTCGTTGCACCGCTCCTTAGATTTTACGAGATACTTTTATCCTTAACCAAAATAATATTTTACGTCGGTATCGCCGTATACTCGGTGTCAAAGCTCTCCCCACCGTTAAATTACTACCTTGCTCCACTCTACGGCAATTTAATAGTCTATCGTGCAATCCGTATCGCTCGTTGTGATCGTGCGGCTTTTCGATCGTATTTATTAAGTAGGTTAAAGTTAATTGCCGTGACAGGGAATGAAGCAACTCGGCTTTTGACTCGAGTTCGAAAATTGGCATTATCGCGCGTTGGAATTCGATTAAGAGGCTTAGACCGTTTCTGCAAATTCGCACGCGATTTACCTTTCTACCTACACCTACCTACCTACCTACCTACCTACCTACCTACCTACCTTGCACTTTTCCTCCGCTCTTTCCTTCCTTTCTACGACGGCCTTTAACGAGGCAAGGTTAATCCATCGTATCGTCGTCCACAAAGCTGGAGCCGTTCCTTCGTGTTACCGAGGCGACGAATTTTCATCGTCAAAAATTCAATCACCGATAAACATTCGCATCTATCTATTCGAACGTATCCAGTTTAAATCGGACGATACCGAAAACTAGGAACGTTTTCCCCTCGGTTAAATTTTATTGGGGAAAAACAAAAAAAAAAGAAAAGATAAAAAAAAAATAAAGAAAGAAATAGAAAAAAACTAGCACGTCGATGGACGTAGAAGGTGAAACTCGATGACTCGGCGCGGAATAGAAAAGTCAACGATCTATCTTCAGTAAGAGAGAAAAAAAAGTCGATCGCGCGGTCCAGTATTTCGGAAGACTATGACCCAGGTAGTAGCACGTAACTTCCCTTTTTCTTAGCTCGGCATTGACACGGATGCCCGACGACGAACGGTATTTCTTCGAGAGAAAGTCCAGTGGAACGAGTTACGGGAGATAAGGAGGATGCCAGAGGAAAGCCGGTTAAGTGCGGGGGAAAAATAAGGAAGGAAAGAGAGAAAGAGAAGACGCTTCTTATTCGAAACGGTAACTCATTTTATCTCGTTTCATCGACTCGTCGATACGAGAGGCTCCCTCGACGACGAGGACGAGGATGAGAACGATTAGCCGTGCGACCTACCGACGACGTACCGACGACGTACCGACGACGTACCGACGACGTACCGACGACGTACCGACGACGTGCCGACGACGTGCCGACGACGTGCCGACGACGTACCGACGACGTACCGACGACGTACCGACGACGTACCGATTTCGCGTTAATAGGTAAGTAGGCCGATTCCACGGCTGACACGGCCTTTTTACGTTTTTCCATAGCTCTCGAGCCTTCTTTCTCCTCTTTGGAACGCAGCGAAATTTTTTCCTCCACCGCCATCTACGCTTTTTACTTTCGGATTCCATCGGCCGCGATCGTAACGCGTTTTCTCGCTTTACGATCGCTTCTTTTTCCTATGGTTCTAACGGCTCGATATATTCGATCGACGAAGTTTGTACAAACAGAGACGAAGCCTCGAGCGAACGAGAAAGAACTTGCTTTCGCCGAGGATAGTTTAGGTGACGTTATAGGTGACGTCCGCTGCTCTCTTCGAGCATACCATCGTATAAAACTCTTCATAATCTTTCCGCGTTACGAGATTATCGATTTAAAATTGTCAACGACGAATCGATGATAAAGTAAACGGATCGTTCGAGTTAAGATAAATTTATTTCGATCGTCCCGAAAGAGAACCAAATATTTCGGAACTAATTACGCGCGCACCTTTAAGTGTGACGATAGGACCGATACGAGTAAAACGAAGCGATCTCGACGATCGGAATCGAACTGGAATATAATTTTCTTCTACCAAGTCGTTAACGGACGCTCGCCAGTCTCTCTACGATCGAACAACTGGAACGCTAGCCGACGAGCCGAACGCTCGATCGTAAATACGTTTTATAACGATCGGCGAACGAAGAGATGGACCGATGGATCGTCCATCGCGAAGAAAGGAAGTAAGTCGAGACGACGTCTTTGACGTTAACGAGGTCAACGATTATTCCTACCGACGAGAAGAGACGAAGAGACGAAGAGACGAAGAGACAAAGGCTCGACCGAGATAGGACTGAAAATATTTCAAACGATTCGAACCTACCGATCGAAGTGATAATACTGTTGCAACTACGAATCAAAATAAATATCAATTCGATTAAATGTTAACGACTCGACGCTATTACGAAAATATTCGTGTAGGCATTCCTCGATGATTCGTATAGGAGACACTCTTGTTAAACGAGAGAGCGAGAGACTTCTCGTGCGAAAACTGGGTGCATTCGATTAGCACCAATTATAGATAGGGGACGTTAGTTGTTTCGAAGGTATGCCCATTCGTTCCTTACTCCGAACATATATACATATATATATATATATATATATATATATATATATATATATATATATATATATATATATATATATATATAAAACTATCCATCCACCTTTCTTGCGTTCCCGCACACAGCGCCCCTTTCCGCCGTACCTGCCACCGCGAACACGGTCGATTTGCCCTTTTCAAAGAGATCGAGAGGTCTTTACTTTTTCTCTGTACTTTGATCGTTAACTCGAAGAACGCGTTTGAAAAATAAAGGCAATTTTCAAGTTCGTTTACCGCGACACGCGATCGTCGTACCTCGAGCATGTCCCCTCGTCGAGTATCGTTCTATTTAGGCTATAGGCAAAAGCGATCTTTGCTCTTGGCTGTGGTGTATACCTACGTATAATATTTACATATGCGCACCTTGTGTGTGTGTGTGTGTGTGTGTATGTACGCACGTAAAGATCGAAGAAGACCAGCTGGAAGGCGAGAACCTCGGATGAAATCGCATTAGTCCGTTTTCAATGGCGTGGATCTCTCTCCCTCTTCTCTCTCTCTCTCTCTCTCTCTCTCTCTCTCTCTTCTCCTCTCCTCTCTTCTCTTTTCTATTTCTTTCAAACTCTCCAAGAGGATACGCGCACGACGGATTTTCTCCGTCGGTAAGAAACGAAGACGATAGACTTGGATTCGTCTTCTTCGCTTTCACAAGGAAAGCTAGATGTTTGAGCGTTGCAAAAGTAGTCTACGACTTCGAAACGATGCGAGCAGCGTGTAATACGTATGCTTCTTCTTTTGTCCTGCCTAGCTCTCATTATCTTCCGATTTATGATCGACCGTTAGGCGAATCACGCGATTAACAGGGAACTCGTAAAAGCGTTTTCCTACGCTACTCGAACTCGTTCGCCTTGGATACGAACGTTGGCCGTTGCTCGTTGCTCGTATTTTCGTTCAACGAGTTTCCTTACAATTTACCAAACTAGTCGTATACCTATATAAAACTTTCCGTACTTAATAATTCAAGTATTCCATCGAAAGCGACACTTTGTGCCTTTCTTTAATTTCATATTCTCGAGATGACCCGATTTCTATGGACTTACTTCTCCGATTTTTTCGGTCGGACTTCCTGATCTCGTTTTATCTATGTGGAACGATCAATCGATCGATCGATCGATCGTCATTTTACGCGCATTAAATTGACAATGCAAAGTCAGATCAGCCTGAGAACAATCGTAATATCGAAGAAACCTGAAGAGATCGTGAACGCTAAGACAGCATAGCGGAATTATTTTTTTGTTATAATGGAAAAAACGGCGATCCGGTTGAAGGATCGCGTATGTCATGTAAAGTAAAAAAATCGGTCGCGAGGTAGGGAGAAAAACGTTTCCTCTTTTCTTTTTTGTTTTCCTTTTTGCTCGCCGCAGACAAGCCGAGTAATAAACGGTTTAAAGGACTCGTTCGATCGTCTAATTATTAATTTCACCTTATTAAACCTCATCTGAACATCGACTGATTCTAAGCGTATGCAAGCACATTGTAGCAAAGCGATCGATCGAATCGAAATTTTGTAAGGGATACGAACGTACGTTTTCTTTTTCTTTTTATCTTTTACGAAAATTATTATCGATCAACCTTGTGCCGAATATAACGAGACGTTTGAACGAGTCCGTTGTGCAACTATTAGGGAATATATATGCGCATGGCGGGTTACGCTCGTTGAGAGAAGTTACGCGTATTACGGCAGGTAGTTGACCGTGCAACGCGAAAATATCCAATCGCCCATTCGTTTCACGAAGAGGGCGATTATCTCGACGGACGAGAGCGCTCCCTTCGAACTTTGACTCTTCTCGAGGCAACGCGTCGAGCGACATTAAGAAAAAGTAAGAAAAGAAAAAAAGAGTAAGAGAAAAAGAAAGAGAAAAAGACATAAAACCTTGAGGATTTTTCTCTCGAGCCGCGTGCACCTTAGTTAACACCTTAATTGCCAAGCGCGTTCGAACGTAACAAGAAGGAACTTACGAAATCGAATGGAACGAAGCTACGATGATTTCTTTTTCTTCGACGGAACCTTAGCTTTCCCCCTTTTTAATTTGCCCGAAATTTCGTTCGAGTGCCAGAAAAAGTAATAATAACGAGAAGAAGAAATAAGAAAGGAATGCAAATCGTCCCGATAACGAAACTATGTTCCGGCCAACCGTATCGTGCGTTCGCGCGCGCGCGCGCGCTCTCGTCTTATCGCGTGAAATCTCGTTCGAGCGAGCGCGTGTTCGCGAGCCGTGAAATGCGAACGAACGATTTCCAAATTGGTGTTCGCACGCGATAAACGACAACTTTATTTTTTCACCTTCTCCCTTCGAAGTCGGTACAAGGTTTGTTACGGCCGATTGCAACGACCGAGGAGGAGAGCTTCGTTTTACCAGGTCGGAAAAAGCGCAAGTGTGTATCGTAAATGCGCGCATACTCGAAACGTAAATCTCGCTCGCGTCGGTGATATCGTTCCACTTGTTCGCTCGAGCGGGATCCATCTCGATGGCGATCGATCGCTATGGCATTCTCTCTCTCTCTCTCTCTCTCTCTCTCTCTCTCTCTTCACCCGAAAAATAGAGATCTCGAACGTTACCTATGCGTTTCCCGATGAGAGATCGTCTCGCAAAGAAAAAAAAAAATTGGGTCCGCTCGAGGCACTGCACTTTACTCCGAGAGGACACAAAGAGGTCTTGTCTTCGTTTCCTCCTCCTCCTCCTGCTCCTCCTCCTGCTCCTGCTCCTGCTCCTGCTCCTGTTCCTGCTCCTCCTCCTCGAACACTAGGTTTCGTCCGAAACGCAAGAGCTATATTTGTCCATCGATGCGCTCGAAATTGCGGAATCTTTTGCCTCTCTCCGACCCACCTCCCTTCCGTCGAATTTCGATCGATGATCCACGATCCAAAGGGTCGATCGAGCGGGATTAGGCTCGACGACGAACGATATCGGACGGTAGCGGAAGGATGGCACTTATATTATAGTATTAATATTTTCACCCGTTCCTTTATTCGGCAAGTACTTGCCGGCGATGAACAAGTATCGTGATAATCGTTAGATAATCGTGATATTGCTTAGAATAATCGCTCGGTCGCACACTCTCGTTAAGTCTTTTCGGATCGACTCATTTCGTGGTCCAACGGGGACGATCCTGCGCGAATAACCCGCACGATGCTGATCTCGCGTCTTAAGTATTAGCCGACCTAGTGGGGTCCGACTGCGATCAGGCTCGTTGCTCGAAAGGTGGGGACTTATCGAGTTCAGGAGCAGGCTCGACGAACGAGAGAGTTCTTCTTGATCGATAGGAGTCAAGGTTACTACGTTTGCCTCGCAACGTTTCCTCGAGATCGATCTTCTCTCTATCGGGCGTTCGTCGCGGAAATCGATAGCTTTCTCTCTCTCTCTCTCTCTCTCTCTCTCTCTCTCTCTGCCATCGAAAATCTTTCCCGATGAAGCCAAAAGAGAAGGGAGGAAGAAAAGAAATAGATCCTATACCGTACTATATCCGTTTCAACGTCGTACCGATGATACTATTACCTGTAAAAAGGTAAAAAGATCCGCTCGTCTCTCGAATCGAAAGAACGATTAGCGCGATCTTAAGGTTCGGGTAAGTCAGCCGTAAAGGTCATCGAGAGACAAACGTTTGCCTACATTTCCGTTGATGCACGAAGAATGCGCGTTGCGGTAAACGCGCGTCGTCGAATGAAACGTACGTTTGGTTCGTCGACGGACGCTCGACGACTTTGCCAAAGAGAAAAGAGTTTATAATGGCGTTTCGCGCTTATTATCATCCGCGTTCCGCTTTTCCTTCGCTCGGTTCTTACGAACGCGAAGCTCTCTTACTTCGGATACTTTTACTATCGACGGAAAGTCACCAGAGTTTCGTTCTTTATCCTTTCCAACGGTCGACGAATCGAACGCCTCGCGAATTCACCGTCCTATTGTTACCTTCTTATATGCTTTTTATTCCAACTACCTATGGATACATGGGTACGTTATACGTACGTATACGCGCGTTTGTGGGGACGGAATACGTGCTAAATTCATCCTTTCTCATTTCTTATGACAGAAATCTCGATTCTTAGACATACAAGATAGATTTGGCATAATTCTCCGCATACGGATATCGATCTTCAGTCGTAATCATCGCTTCGATTTGACTCTTTTTTTAACGATTCTTATTAGAACGCGATCTGCGAGCCAAAATAAATCTTTTCTTTCCACGATAGATAGCGCCGAGTAGAGGCTCTCGTTTCTCACGAGATGGATGAAACGGTGCAAAACGATAAATAAAGAACGACTACGTCGAGATAAATAAATAAATGACAGGCTCTTCCTTTTTTGTTTTTCTCTTTTGCTTTGGGTCGATCGTCATCCTCGTCGTCGTCATCCCCGTCGTCGTCGTCGTCGTCGTCGTCGTCGTCGTCGTCGTCGTCGTCGTCGTCACGCAACGTGACGATAAATCGTTCTTCTCGATATCCACGAGGATGTCGACGTATTTAGCGATTACATAATTCTTTTCCATCCTGATAACCGATAATTACGACCGTCGACGTAAGATATTTCCTGACGCGCACAGTTTTCCCTAAAAACGTCTCCTAAATAATCTCAGGGGTGTTATTGAAACAGTTCGGAGAACTCGAGGCAAAGCGAAGTAAGAAAAAAAAAAAAGTAAAGAACAAAAAAAAAGTTGGAGTCGTTGAAACTCCTTTGAAATTATCACCGAACGATCGCGACGTAATTCTTAAAGGAGGTAGGAAATGACCTATCTCGTTTCATTCGCGGAAGTCGTTGACGTCTTCGCTTTTTATAACTTATCGGGCCCTCTCTTTTCGGTCTATTGTATGTAAAGTAGACAAAACTTAAACTTATCGTCGAAGGTGTCCGAAGGTATAGTGGTTGAATTAAAAATAATGATAATCGATGAATTTAAGATCGAGAAATATTTCTAGTCAAGGTCATATAGTTTATACGAAAACATAACTAACTTACCTGATGCGTATGCGACTCACGTTCTACATATTCATCCGTCTTTCTACGGTGATTTTCCGTGAGACATCGATCAATGGGAAATCTAGGATCAAAGGGTATTTCAATGGACGCGATAAGCATTAATCGTTGATTAAATTCTTTTCTATCTTTTATTACACGTTAATCGATCGATCGTATGTTTTTTTCAATGATTATTTTTTCGATGAAACGACGTAGACGCGTCGCGACAAGAAAATGATACGCAAAACTGTTTTCCAACTGTTTTCTTGTTTATTAAAAAGTATATAATTATAGTAATTTATCGAGTCTTGAGTTATCGCGTCATAGTTGTTCCCCGATGCTACCGAATGATAACAACAAACAAATATATATATATATATATATATATATATATATATCGTCTTATTACTTTTTCCATTCGCAAAAAAAATACTAAACCAACCAGTTTAATAAATATTCCTAAGGTACGCGCGCGCGTAAAATCCAAACTTGGAGAAAAGAAGAAAAAGGAAATAAGAGAGCACGTGCGGTTATTGCGCGGAGTTAACGCAAAAAGAATATTTTTCATCGGTTCCCGGTATAAAGACGACCTTTGGAGGATCGATCTCGGGCACGTTTCCTTTCGCACTATAAATTTCTTTTTGCCGGCAAGATCTTTATCGCGCGAACGTCAACGAACGTGGAAATTCCTTTTTAAAGAGATTGCGTAAATGCGTATAAATAATAACGCGAGCGCGTTTTCCTTTTAAACGGATCGGAAGAAAACGTTGGCAAAGCCGCGAGATCGATCGTACACCTGTCCGACTTAAATGATATATCGGCCCCTGAATGCGAGCAACCGGTAATGAGTCGCGGTCGGAAACTTTGCACGTTACTCGAGCTTATTCTTCCTTTTCGCTCGATCGTTCGAATAGGAGGATATTTTTGCGAAAATACCTTTCGTCGAATCGAGAAAACGATTCGTTCGTTTTCGAAGCGAAAGCTCTCAACGAAACGATTTAACTAATTCGATCTACGCCTCGACTCTATGAAATAATAAGAGCTATCTCTCGGATGACGTCGAACGCGTTCGACATTGTTTTCCTTTTCCCGATGTTTATGCAAATAAGTAATAAACGCCTTCTCTTCGTTATTACTCTTTTAGTCTTCGACGAGCGTTATACGCGAACGCGGACTGTACCAAATTTGTTCCTTCCTTCGACATATATTTTCGTCTCGTTCCTTTTATTTTATCGACGTTTACGTAAATAATAATTATATTTGACCGAGAGATTCATTTTTTCCACGCTGTTGTTCGCGCTACGCTATACTCGTTATATTACTTATATCTAAGTACTCGTACTTTAGACTTTTCCTTGTTTTGATAACTTTCGGTGAAAAAAAAAAAAAAAAAGAAAATAAGACGGTGCTCGAGTTGTGCTCTATTTCTCTTTCTTCTCTTCTTTTTTCTCATCTATTTTCGAACGAGCCCGAGAGCAAAAACAATTCTAAATAAATATAAACATCTTACGTCGACTATTGCGATCGTTTAATTACTATAACGATGGCGTATTGCCCATACATCTTAGCGGCCTTTTTATACGAAAGATGATTGTTATTCCGCTGAATAATGCGGGGTCAAGTGCAAAAAGTTACAAGCTGAATAACGAACGAACGAACGAACGAACGAACGAACGAACGAACGATCGATCGATGGGAATCGTCGATTACGTTTCCTAAGAAGATTCGATCGTGTTCGTACGTATCCCGTATTCGGTTCGATGTACGTACACGCTCTTCGTTTATTAGTATGTATAATTTTTTTGTTTTAAGCAAAGAACGAGACCGTACGCAATCCTGTACGTAGGAGTGCGAACGATTATCTCCGTAATCGTGGACAAATTATGTCAAATATTTATAATTTTCTGAACGGAAGGGAGATCGTAGAGATCGTTCGATTAAAATCATATCGGCGTTGTGCATTTATTTATCAAGTTCACGGTTTATCTATCCATCTGATTGTACGTAAAGACAATCCAGGATTATCGTTCGACGCTAACGGCCGAGACGTACGACGAGTAAGACGCAACCCTAAGATTTACGAGTAGAAACGTAGAGTGAAATATTCTTCTTTTTTTTTTTTTTTCTTTCTTTCTTGTATTCTTTGTCCTCCCTCCCTCGATTCGAAGAGACAGTTGCGTCGCAAAGATTCCACGTCGTAATTCGTTACGTTCCTTTATAAATTCCACGTGTAAAACGAGGCACTCGTGAACCTTGACTTTTTGACATTATCGTTTCTCCATCGGTGTTGCGCGCTGTTATTGTATGCCTTCGGTCAACGGATATTGCACGCGCACGCACGCACACACACACACACACACACACACACACGAACCGACAAGGCATTTCACGCAGAGGTATGTCAACGGTAGTCGACGCATATCTTCCGAAAATTAACCGAACCTCTTCTTACATTTTCCTTAATATTCCTCTTAACCTCTGAACCGATTACTAACGAAATATTTCGTTCTGCCGTTGAAAAGAGATTCTTGGGAAAAACGATTGAACGACGGCCGTGGCCACAGGGCAAGCTTTTTCTCGATTCTCCAAATAATCGAGATTTATTCGTTTCGGTAACGGCAAGAAAATTATTTCATTAGAGTTTCCTTTTACCGATTTTCCTCTCGTATTCGAAAAGGAGGTTTATTCGGTTTAATACGTTTTATTAAAACGTTCTTTCCTTTCCTTTTCTTTTCGTAGCGCGATCTACAATAGTATGTACATGGAGTGTGGCACAGCAAAGGGACAAGTTCCCGCTCCAGAAGGAGTTATTTTTACGGGAGTGAAAACGAAATTTCCCCCGTTGAATCGACGATCGATCGTTGACGACGGAGTTACGATTAAATAGAGAATATAATCGAAGGTAATCGATTCAAAGTCTTTGAATATTCATCTTTCTTTGGCGTACGTCATTACCGCGTGTTGGAACGTAGAACGCAGAGGTGGCGAACGCGTAAAAGCCGACGAACGGTCTTTCGTCCTGTACGAAAATCCTCTGAGAGATCTCTTTCGTTTCATTTCTAATTATTATTCTCGATTATTAGGCCCCCGTTGGAAGGAAGGGAAGAGTATGACGAAACGTAACGGAAGACGGGGCTCGAACGCGCGGAGTCGTTCGCCTTGACAGAGATTTCGATGATCCGTTCCGTTTCGTTCGCAATTACGCGGTTCCATGGTACGCGCGAGCGCGCGCGCGCGCGCGCGCGACCCTTCTTACTCTCGGCACCGTAATGCACCGTAATGCACCGTACGCAACGCGGCGAAATCGAAAAGCGTTTGCGCAACGATCGTTACTATCCTATGCTATGGAGGAGATTGATCGTTTCATTTTCTACATTATCGTTCTTATCGTTCGTTACACCATCCTCTTTTTTCTTTCTCTCTTTCTTTCTTTCTTTCTTTCTGTTATTTTTCACAAGACGGACACACATACGCGCGTAAGCAAGCAAGCAAGCAAGCAAGCAAGCAAGCAAGCAAGCAAGTCGTCCTCGCGCATACGATTATCGTAAGACGAGAAAGAAAAATTGAAATATTCACTCGTACTTTCGTTTTTTCGTAGCTTTTTACACTCCGTTGGGATTTATCGCGTCGATTAAACCTGTTAAACGGTTCGATTATTAAATCGAAAAAAGAGAACAATTTTTTTGAATCGCCTCATTAGACAGGTGGAATCGCGATTTAAGATTTGTTCTTGGAAGGATCATCCTTAATCGTTGACGTTGCGCGTTTACCTTGATCGCATATCGATCGTAGAAAAAAAAGTTCATTTCTCGTAACTTATCCGGTTATGTACGAAGTAAAAAAAAAAAAATAAAAGAAAAAGAAAAAAAAGAAAAAGGAAAAGAGCGGAACAATTATTTCGGCGTTAATTCGATCGGAGAAGGTGACGTAAGCGACGAGATACGTTGGTATATACGATGCAACGTCCTTCCGATATTACGACGATCCTATTTCGTTCTGTGATCGGATCGACATCGAATTCTTTGAAACAAAACGCAATTAACTTTATCCGTAGCTCGTTCGAGTCCTCGACACGTCACGGAAGTTGTATACGATCAACAACAACTTTATTTCCCGTCGACGCCAATTTCCTGACTTTGAAACGCTATTGAAATGTCCCGACTTTACATACGAACGGTTCGCGTCGTTAGCCATTACTCGCATACTCTTAATAATATTAATAGAAGTTTATCGTTATAGATTCGACGGACGGTATAATTTTATTCTTTCGCGGATCAAAGTATAACAAATATACTTTTAAAGAAATGAATCGATCGAAATTTTCGAGTCCTATACCTCGAATCGAATAGTTTCCGACTATTCTTTGCTCTTGCCCTTTATGCGACCTTTTAGACCTTTGCGCAAACCTCTCGACGTTATCTCGAGTAACGTTGATGGTTTCTCTCTCTCTCTCTCTCTCTCTCTCTCTCTCTTTGATCTCTTCCAACGATCAGGAAACGATGCGTTATTTTCGATCCTATCGGATGAAACCAGAAATCAGATTCTTTGCGCGTTAATACGCGACTTGCGGCCGCAGCTTGGTCGTACGTGCAACGACCTTTTAAATGAAAAAAACATGTGTAAGATATGCGAGAACAAAGAAATGCGTACGTGCTTGATACGTCTCGTTTTCATTTAATGAAGCTACGATCGACGCCATCGGAAGGAATTCGATCCGATCGTTCGTAAATTTCCAAGCCGGTCGATAACAAGATGCAAATTCGAAATAATGAATCGAACGGTAAATGCGAACGACGAACGATTATACAACGTGCATCGTTCTTCTCCGCTCTCTTGACGTAATCATCGTCGAGGTTCTCTCCTCTCTCGTCGTGCCACTTGCCAAATAGGAAAAAATAAAATGGAAACAAATCGGACGAAAGTTTCAACGCTTCCCCTGCCTTTCCAACGAGAACTTTCAACGTGGGTAGGGAGAGAACAAACGTAGCAACTTACGTGCATAAGCGGGAAGAGAAGGGAGACGCGAGTTTAATCTAATCGCAGGTGAATACCCCACTTCTTCGACTTAACGCGACACGGTATAACAGGTCGCGTGCGCGAGCGCGTCTTTCGAGTGTACTTTTCGATCGGTCGGACGGTTGTACGGAAACGAGCCCCGGTTCGAGCGGCTCCATTTTTTCTACCCTTACTATTCCTCAATTTTTTTATTACTTGTTGTTTTTTTTTTTTTTTTTTTTTTTTTTTTATTTATTTATCTATCTATTTCCAACCGATCTCGAGATATCGTACTTGTTCGCCGTACTCGCCAAAGCTCTCGAGCTTCATTGGAAAATTATAAGACGGGGATCGAAAGTTAGAGGAGGAAGGTGTATCTTCGCCGTTCGCGCGTTCCTCGGACTCTGGCAGCCAGCGGTGCCCCATTGACTCGTACCATTCGATTCATTTTCACGGTAAGATCCGACAAATCCGCTTATTTCGAACCCGTCAAATCCCTCGACGGACCGATTCGTTCCTCTTACGTCCGGTCCGATTATCCGGGGTAACATCTTTCGTTTTTTTTTTTTTTCTTTTTCTTTTCTTTCTTTTTCTCCCCTCGAAACGACGAGTACCTACGTCGATATTGCTTCGTGACGATGGGATTAATTGGAGCGAGGGAGCAAAAAAGAAAGAAAGAAAGAGACAACGAATACGAGCCGTTGCTTTCTCATCCGCGCGAACCTGTCTCTCTCTCTCTCTCTCTCTCTCTTTCTCTTCGAGTTACATCGAGGAAAATCTATTCGCGGAAGCGGTTCGAGCGAGTTAAGGCACGCGGAAATTCACTATGTGGTCTGTTACGAGTCGCGCACCGAACCCAATCCCATAATAATACCGTAATCCTTATTCTCGGACATCTCGGCGGGGATTATGGGGGTAGGGGTGGAGAGAGAGAGAGAGAGAGAGAGAGAGAGAGAGAGAGAGAGAGAAAGGCGAGATAGTATCTGCGCGCCGTGCCTGCGCAAAGGATCCAAAGTCGCGGCGTAAGAGCGACGGAGGAACGTGCATTTTTTTGAGATCGTTATCGGACGAAAATCCAACGAAAATCCAACGAAAATCCGCGAAACAGGCATGAAATTCGTTCGCGGCGAAAAGGAAAGAAAGAAAGGCTCGGAAGGAAGAAAGCGTGGCGGGAAATCGATGTAACGACGAGTGTCATCGCATGGCCGCGACTCGAACCGAGACGAATGGACTCGTTCCCATTATTTCCCATAGACGGAGAACGTCGTTCCGGTGGTGGTCTCTCGTCCGTTTCTCCTAAGCGATTCCTTCGGATTCGCATCCACGAGGAAAATTCTTATGGATTCGTCTTCGTCGTCGTCGTCGTACGCGTGTGCGTGGACCCATGCTCGCATACTCTATCCACGTAATCCGTCTAATTTTATATAACTTGCCCGGAATGTGAAATCTTTGTTATCGTTTCGTTATGACATCGTCGGAGGTGGGGGGTCGTGTTCCGGCGACGACGCGCCACGGCACCGAACGCGTTCGAAACGATCGTTCGAAAGTCGATAAACGAAAAGGAAAAAGCTCTGCTCCCTGTCGTTTGAATCGCATAGAAAAAGGTTCGAACGAGTTGGGAAAAAATAAAGAAAGAAGAAAGAAGACGGAAAGAGACGCGACGACGGTCGGTGACCCCGTAAGCACGGACGCAATGCTTCGACGTGCTTGTACGTATATTCGCATGACTGACTTACTTGCGAACCGGTATTCCTGCCTCCAAGGTACCAACTAACATGGAAAAGCGCGACCGACAGGAAGACAAAGACGCCGTTATAATTATCCGTACGTTGGCACACATTCGTTCTCTTATTTCTAATCATCGGGAATCGTCTCTCTCTCTCTCTCTCTCTCTCTCTCTCGCTCTCTCGCTCTCTCTCTCGATTCTCGATTCCATCTCTCCTCCTCGATCGTCGAGATCGGTCAATGACGTTCGAAACGAATCGCGACAATATCGTAAAATCTTTTTAATATCATAAAATTGATAACGATACGTTCGATTCGATGGGAAACGCATGTCGCGATCACGGCCATCATCGCGCTTCGCCGCGCTTCGTTGACGATCCTCCTCCTATGTGTCTTCTTATCGACGACAGGATGAGGAGCCGTCAAATGATGTCGTCAAATGACGCCGAATTCGAGACGGCGAGACACCACACGAATCTCGCGCGCGCGCGCGCGCGTGTGTGTCTGTGCGTGTGTCCGATCGGAACCAAACGAGTTTCTTTTCCGGAAAACGCCGATTTATTCGTCCTTAGACTTTCGTAAGACCGGGTTTCTCTCTCTCTCTCTCTCTATCTCTCTCTCTCTCTCTCTCTCTTCCCACTCACCATGGCCAGTGGAAGTCGACATAGGCGAGCCAGCCTAGACGAGAGCACGCTAGGTCAGGATCGACTAAAGTCGGGTAGGCACGAGACGCCTGCTACCAAGCCGGATGAATGAATTATTTTTGACGAGGAGCCGATCTCACGCAACCCACGATCATTTCTTTTCTTCTCTTGATTCCAGCTAATCCTCCAAATGAATATCACCGGGGTACCACCGATCGACAAAATGGCCAACATCTATGACAATTCGTTGGTCCGATTCTGGCACTTTCTTTTTCACGATCTCTCGGGTAAGACTCGACGACGAAAGGTCCTTTTTATACGTTAGGACGTACACATACGTCGATTCCTCCGTACGATACCATACCGCACGTCTTAAATCGTAGATCCCCGAACGCGGAATTGGTTCCTCGTGTCTTCGCCGGTGCCAGGCGCCAGTATCCTTATCGGTTACCACTACTTCATCCACTCCTGGGGTCCCAAGTACATGGAACATCGGAAACCGTTCCAAATGAAGAACGTTCTAGTCATGTATAATTTTATACAGGTCCTACTCAGTACTTGGATCTTTGTCGAAGGACTCAACTCTGCCTGGTTATCGAAATACAGCTTCAAATGCGAGCCCGTAGACTTTTCGGAATCACCGGAAGCCCTCAAAGTACGTTATCAAATTTTATTTCCTTCGTTGTCAAATTCCTAACTCGATTCTTTACCCACCCCACCTACCTGCCCCCCCCCCTTTTTCTTCCTTCTCTCTCTCTTCTCCATTTCAGATCGCACGAATCGTTCACGTTTATTTTCTCGCTAAAATGACGGAGCTTCTCGACACGGTCTTCTTCGTTTTGCGAAAAAAGGAGAAGCAAGTTACGTTCCTCCACGTCTATCATCACACCGTGATGCCTATGGTCGCCTGGGGTGCAACGAAATATTATCCCGGAGGTCACGGTACCTTTATAGGTAGGTACAAAAGTTTGTTAAAAAAAAAAAAAAGAGAAAAAAAGAGAAAATAAACGTTAACTGTGGTCCGCGACTCATCGATCGCCGCAATTGAACGTTGCCTGTGTGTCTTCGAAGGTCTCATCAATAGCTTCGTCCACATCGTGATGTACACGTACTATTTGCTAGCCGCATTATTGCCTCAATATCAAAAGTATTTATGGTGGAAGAAGTACATAACGACGTTGCAAATGGTAGGTAATTGATAAAAGATCTGCGCGACCGAGACGACGTTGGGAATGATGAAATTTACGAATCGATGATAATTCGCAGGGACAATTCTGCCTGGCGTTCTTGCACAATTCCCAATTGCTTCTATACGACTGCGGTTACCCAAGGTGGTCGGTCATTTTAACCCTTCCAAATGCAATATTCTTCTACCTCCTTTTCTCGGACTTTTACAAGATGGCCTATGAGCCCGATCGAAAGAAGAAAAGCGGTGCGACGACGATCAACGGAAAGATCGAATCCAACGGTATAGCGAGAAAAAGCAACGGCGACGATTTCGAAGATACATCGAACGTTTCTTCCGATAGAAAGATAAAAGTCGTCGACAAAGGAAAGGAGGATTAACGATTCGTCGAATCTCACCGACGATTATTACGTACGAGGATATTATTTTGAAATTTCGGAAGAGAAGGTAGTAAAGAAATAAATAATAAAAAAAAAAAAAGAAAAAAAAACGAAAGAATTAAAAAATAGCTGAGAAAGAGAAAGCTCGTTTCTTCGTGCCAATTCGAAGAGTCTTCGAATCGAGATGGATTGGATTCTTAAGGATTGTTCGTTTATACACGGCCGCGGTCAATTTACGCGATCGATCGTTGTCGAATCGATACGAACGTTAAGAAACGAAACGAGAGACAACGTTCTCTGCTCGGTCGACCTTAACGGCGCGTTAACTTGTTACGAAAAGGACACTTTTAAACTTCTTTCCTTTACTCGGAGAATACAGGGCGATATATACCTTGGATACGATATCATCGGCGGCTGCTAGAGAGAGAGAGAGAGAGAGAGAGAGAGAGAGAGAGAGAGAGAGAGAGAGAGAACGATCGAGAGCAGGAATACATCGGCAAATGTTGATATTTCCAACAGCCGCGATCGCGATCGCGATCGCGTATCATAGATTGAAGTTTTCTCATGTGCCATAATAACAACGTAAACGAATCGTCGAATTCTCTCTCCATCGTTCTCTCTCGCGTCTCGTTCTTTTTTGCATCGAGGTACGCGCTTCGTTCGAACTTTAAACATTATATTTTACGATACAAGGAACGCGTTATAAATCCGGTCATAGGCACTTTATTTCGATCTTACCGAAATTAATATTCGGGATTAATATCCATGTGCGAGAATGCACATGGCTTTTGCCAGCTAGAAACTTTCCCCGTCTCGCATTCTTACGTCACATCCGTTTTCTTTACTTCTCTTTTTCTTTTTTTCTCGCTACGACGTAACGCGTAGACGTCTATCTATTTTTACCTATGCTCTTACCAACTTTCCTTTTAAAAAATAAAACAAGAAAATCAGTTTTCACGTAATAGGAACATTTCTTCCATCGTTTCTCGGGATTATCGCCTTTCGGTCCTTTCAGTTCTCGACGAGGGAAAAGGAATTGCGACGAGTCGGCCGTCTGAGATATCAGCGCACCCTTTTCCTTCCCTACGAATTCGAAATTTATTCTTATATCCGACGATAATAAGAATAATAGTAATAGTAATAATAATAATAGTAGTAATAATAATAATAATAATAATAATGATAATAGTAGCGATAGCAATAACGATAATAATAATAGTAGCAGCAGCGGCAGCAACGGCAGCAGCAGCAGCAACAGCAGTAGTGATAGTAGTAGTAATAAGATAATAATCAACTCCAATGCGTATATTATATCTTTATATTCTATTATTAGTATATTTAAAAATCACAGTCTTAGTTGAAGAATTGACAACAGAAAATACTATCTTGTAAACCTATCCGTATAGTAATATTTATAATGTACATTACAAATGATTCTCCTTTCGCATGACATCCAGACGCATCCTCGCATATATGTATTTATACAGCTATATAAATATACATGTACATATATACGTGTATGTGTGTGTGTGTGTATATACAATAATAAGGTTCATCCTCTCTCGCATCGGCATCGAATTTCCATATACATATATGTATATATAAATACGATAAAACACCGTTTAAAAAGGAACAACGATCGATAGAGAAAAATCAAATTGATCGAGATACGACGAAAATTCGGATATCTTACATCGATAGCGGTTAAGAACAAAGAGGACAATTTCAAATACGCGAGTACTTTTGAGGTTTTACACGAAAAAACAAGTTCGACGAGCTAACTGAAAATCCTACGACGACACTTTCGAGTAGGATCTACTACTACCTACGGTATGCGTTTACACGAATGTCTCTCTCGTCTTTCTTTCCTTGTTTCTCTCGCGACGTCTCGCCTCCTCCCCCCCCCCCCATCAAATATACAAAATACGATTATCCAATTTGCTCTGAAACATCGTACGTACCAATAAATTCTCTGTCATTTGATAATAGTAATTTCGTGTAATTCGTTTCTCTCTTTTCTTTTTATTCATTTATTTGCTCGTTTCCAACCCCCCCCTCCCCCCAAAGGAAGACCGTCGAATCGAATTTTCGTAGCTTCTCACGAGCGCTGTGAAAACGATCAAATATAGTACATACTCGTAGATATGTATGTATGAATTTCATGAGTGACGATTAAACTACAGGATGTTTAGAGGATATGCCTATTTTTAATTATATACAAATGACGATAGCGAGGAGAGAAAATGGTGACGTATAATGTCCAAAATAAAAATACGCTGTCACATATGCACGACATACGCGGTATATTCGTGCAAATGTCCGTCAAACGAAATATGCGAAACATATCTAAGCGTTATGCAAAAAATTGGAGAATAAAAGTGACACTTCGATATACGTATATACATATCTATATACGATGGACCCGATGAACGTTTCTTCGAGTTTTTTTTATCTTCGTCTTTGCTTTAAAAACAAAACAAAAAAGAGAAAAAAGAAACAAATCCGCGGTAATAACGCAGTACGACGATAATGCACGAAAAGAAAAAAAGCTACGAATCGTCTTGAAAATACAATTTCGATCGAGTTCGAATATCGTTTTTTGCTTTCCGTTTTTTCCTTTCTCTTCTCGACTTTTAAATCGCTTCGATAACTTCGTAACATTTCCTTCTTTCTCATATTTGTCCGTTTCCCGTTCAAGTCCCCTTCCCTTTTCGCTCGATCCTCGCGATATGATCTTCTCTATTTATGACGATGACGATGACGATGACGATGACGATGACAACGACGATGACAACGATGATGTCGCAAAATACTTGCAACGCCAAGAAAGTCTACTTTCTAATAACTAGTTGTTCTCTCCGTTTCGAAGCTGTTCCTTTTCGTAACCCTTTCGTCAATCGCGTCGGCCAGCGGATCGATCCGCAAAGAGTAAATATTTCCTCCGTTTCTATCGGAGATGCGCAATCGATTCAAGCGAGTTAATGATCGTGTATGCGTATCGGAAAAAAAAAAAACAAAAAAAAAAAAAGAAATGTCTCTACGCTCGAATTTACAAAATACGAAATTAAATAGAAGAACTTTCGTTTGAACTTTTGTTCTACCTCGCATCTGGCCAAAGCAAAAAAAAAAAAAAAAAGCTAATCTCACCTAATTTAGATCTATTTTAGACCTATTAGGATCAGCCGATCGTAGCCGCGACCTGAGAAACGTACCATCGAACGCTCGCTCTACGAGAGCACCGACGCAACAACAAATTTCTCTCTATGTACGTATCATATGTCCATACGTAATAAAAAGAACAATGTCTTCTCTGTCATTTTCTTCATTTTTCTTTCTTCCGATTTTCCGCGTTCTTCTTTACGTTTTTCTCCCTCGTGTCGCATCGTTTCTTCGTTTATTCCAACGGCAGATGCCTGTATCACGGGAGAAATCGATCTTTGGACTTAAATAATTTAAATAATTCTATTCTTTCGGTATTCTAGTGACAATGTACAGCCTTTTTCGCATATTATATGCTTAACGTGTAACTAAAGGTATATTCTCCTTCGACGTTTCTGTATCTCCCTCCTCCTCCTCCTCCTCCTCCTCCTCCTCCTCCTCCTCCTCCGCGGATACATAAATGATTTACGCTAAAACGCTGAAAGGAGAAAGAGAATGTGCATTCTCCGTAAAGATACAAAAAACGCTCGTCCTTCAGACGAGCAATGAATCGAATTCTCGTATAAATCGTCGCTATCAAATCCTCCGTGTTACATCGTGTGACTTTTTTTTTTTTTTTTTTTTTTCTAAAAAGAACAAAGAGAGAAAAAAAGACAAAAAAAAAAAAGAGAAAAAAAAAGAAGAAGAAAACACTCATAACTCAGTCTGCATGGTTCTCAAACCGTAAAAAAGATACGTTTTTCACGGATCAAAAAGAAAAAAGAAAAAAGAAAAAAAGATTTACAGGGGTTGCATTTACCTACGTGGATAGCGTAGTTTACGCGCTAATGGCAGACCGACGCGCGTCTGTCCAACAGGTACAATGCGTCGAAGGACCAATACTTTTTCTATTCTTTCTTTTGTTTTTTTCTTTGTTTTTGTTTTTCACGATATCCTCGAGTTAATATCAGTCATTGATATTAAAAAGAAGAAGGGCTCGTTGCTAGTTCCAATGGGCGACGCACGAGGGAAGAGCTTCGTTATAGAAATTCTCGTTGTTACGAGAACGATCGAAAAGAGTATTAAAACTGGCCGCGTACGCTGACGTTTCCATTTTTCTTTCTTTTTCTTGGGTAACACAAACAGCTTCCTTTTCAATCTTGCTTTTCCTTCGCTCTCTTTTTTTCTTCTTTTCAACTAAAAGGGGATCGCTAGTGTTTATAAAATTGGCGCAGTAAATTATACATTAACTACCTATACATTTTCAACATCGATCGATACATTTTCTACCGAAAGGAATGGCGGTGTGGATGAGTGCGCTCGCGCTCGCGCGCGCGCGTGATGTACATACGTATCAGCGATTAGACTTTCATCGAAATTCCTTAACATCTCTTGTAAGCTCGTCTAATACTCGGCTTTCTTAGTAATAACGAGATATAACCAGGAAAAATAAACTAAAATACAAAAAAAAAAAAAAAAAGAAAAAAAAACGGGAGAGAAGAGGAGAGAAGGAGAAGATACGATCGTATCTGCGATAACAGATACATAGAATAGCGGTATGACCATTTTCAAACAAATCCGACAATCGACGCATCCTTCTTAAATTCCATGCTATGTACAAATCAATGACATTGGACGTAACCATTGCGTACGCCAAAGAAACGATGAACGATAAGAGAAGAGAAGAGAAGAGAAGAGAAGAGAAGAGAAGAGAAGAGAAGAGAAGAGAAGAGAAGAGAAGAGAAGAGAAGAGAAGAGAAGAGAAAAAGAAAAAAAATCAAAGTATAATAAGCGTTAGACGTACAAATGTTATAATATAAGCTGCGATACTTTTCAAGTACCGTCGGCTTATATGCAGCATGCACGCGCAATACTGTACGGAGTGGTGTATCTGGCACCAGGAATGTCTATTATAATACATAAAAAAAAGCGTCAAGACGATACGAGCTGGTTGCCGTCAAACAGTGATGCAAGAAATTAACTGTTGACAAAGCTGACTGTATTGTACTTGGTCCCCGCTAATTCTTCGCATTTTAATCCCCTTCACTTCTCTCTCCTCGGATTCGCAAACTCTAAGTTCGATTTGAACACCACCGGGATATTCCAAACTCAAACCTCCACCTTCGACCTCCTCTCGCGAAAATATAAAACCTTTTGGCGGAGCTCTAGCGTCTATGATCTCTTTAACGCGGCCCAATATGGCTTCGGAATTTAATCTACTCGATTCGTCCGATAGAGTGACCTCTACTTCGGTGGGTATTGCTGTATTGAGTGGCCTACCGATACCACGCGTTATACTAGGTCTCGAGGGATCGCACGGTTCTGAAATGATAAAACTCGGTAGAGTGCTATAATGCGGCAATGCGTCTTCGAGCGAATCTGGCGATGGAGACGGAGACGGCGAACAATTGATCAATGTCACTTGCCCTCCAAGAACGTCTGTCACTGAAATTTGTGGCGGTACCTATAACAGATTTCGAACACTGCTTCGCAGGGCGCACACAACTTTCTTTCTTTCTTTCTTTCTTTCTTTCTTTCTTTCTTTCTTATTATTCCTCTACCATACAACTTGCAAACTTTTATGCGCGCGCATACGCACACACACACGCGCGCGCGCGCGCGCGCGCCTATGTTATGCGCGTGCGCGCGTACAAATTTACGTATCTCCCTTTTACTTTTTTCCTTCTAATCCCCACCAAACGTATTTGACCAATCAATTATTCTCATATATCGATAGAATCATGCTATGGACTCGTTTGATTATTTCCAAGCTACTTACTCTTGGTATTTCTACGGGATGCTCTTCTTGAATCATATCCAAAGCAGGACTATTGCTAGGCGAATAACTGACAGGTGTTGTGGCCGGTGATCTATGATGTCTTAAGGGACTTAAATCTAATGGCGTGGCCGGTGATTGCGCAGGAGTACCGTGCACTATACTACCTTGTACGGGTGCAGTCGTCAAACCGCTCAAACCTATATGAAATATATTTCATAGAAAATTTTTGGAGAATATGTCGAGATAAACGTTGCTACGTTCTAATAAAAAGGTATACCTTGCGTGATGGCCGCTACGCCTCTTTCGTGCACCGGAGACCCTGGTATACTAGCTGGACTGTGCGAAGGGGACGCTAACCTCTGCAGCTGTTGGTACTCCTGTTGAAGCGCTTGTATCCCAGGACCCGGTGGACCCGATCCTTCCGATGCACGACGGACCGGCGAGTATCTCTCCGTTGCGACGTGACTGCTTGGCTCTTTGTACGAATCTCTACTTCCTATCGAAATATATGCGCGAAACGTCAAAAATATGTCTATCCTCTTCATCTCACGGTTACGTACATGGATAATGATACCACATATGTATTGTCAATGTGAAACAACAACGAGCAAGTGACTTTTTCGTTGCTTGTACAGACGAATATATACATACATACATACATACGTGTGTTGTGTGTGTGAGTGTGCGTGTGTGTGTGTGTGTGCGCGCGTGTGCGTGCGCGCGTGTGTGTCATTAAAACATAGAGCCTTAGTTATACAACATATATATCCATGTTGACTGCAACTACAACAAAACATAAAAATCCAGAAATAAAACAAAAGTGCGAAAATTACCAGCACTAGCGTGATACAACGAAGTTTTCCTGTGGTGTGGAAGCGTCGGGCCTCTAAGATGACTCGGTAATAATCGTGACGGCAGGTAAGCTCTGTTCATCCTAGCTTCCACCTCCATTACCAGTTCCGGATTTATAACTACATGCATATTACCAACCAACGAGATGTGGCCGTGCAGTTGACACAACAAAAACAAACCATGCAAAATTAAAAAGAAATCAAATGAAATCAAATTGTCATAAATACTAAATTAAGAGAATAAAAAGAAAAAAGAAAAAAGAAAAAAGAGAAAAGGCCCCCTTAAATCAATCGATATACGTATTATAAAACACGATACGAAGGGATGGGGAATGAAAAAAGAAAAAAAGAAAAAGAAACCAACGGCTGGGAGGAAGCTCCAAGAATAATGAATTTTCTCGTAATTTCTCGTATATCAAAAGCTTGGGTTGTACTCTGCCGCCGACTTACAACGTACACGCATTACGCGCGTCTAACGTAACAACGTGTACGTAGAAGCTATGTGCTCGATAGGCTTGTTCGAAATACGTAAATTGTGTTTGTACTCGCAAACCAAATCGTTTTTACATTATTATATTACAATTGTTATTGATGCATAAATCATGTGTCACGAGGAAAGCCTTTATGCACGAATAATAATTGTTCGATACGTCGTCGGGCATTTGTCAGTATATATACATATGTATGTGATAAAGATAATTCATTGAAAGGTATTCGTAAAGATATACATATGTATGCGTGCGCGCGTTCGTGCATTTTTATACACCGTGCTACAATGGGCGCTCTACGCGGCGCAATACACAAATACGGATAATATTAATTATTTCTACCTGGTCTTTGCATGACTGCGGTTAACCCACTTCGTCGTCTTCTATCGCTCGTACCGGTTCCGCTTGCGTTACCACCGGTGCCATTTCCATCCCCGTTTCCGGTACCGCTGGTAACCGTCGACGATTGCGTGCATTGTACCAATGACGGGCTTCCAGGTTGTAACTACGAGCAAAATTGACGAAAAATTCGATAAACCCTCAAAAGGACGAGGATGAAACGCAAAAGATAGGAAAAGAACGTTATCTAGGAAATAGTTTCCTATTCTCTCTTATTGTATCGCCGAGCACGCGTTCTTAAATATGCATATACATATACATATACATATACATATACATATACATATACATATATTTCCTTACAGGCTGCAAGTGTTCACGACTACCGGGTTGACTCCATCCACCGTTCTCTCCGCCGCTAGTACCACTACCGTGCTGTTGATAAAAAACATGGAGATTGGCTCCTCCGTCGGAGGCTCTTCGTCCAAAACTTCCTGCTGTATGGAGTAATATAAGAATAGAAGAACGATCATACGTTATAAAAATTACGTTGTACCGAGGCGCGATCGACGATATGCATATGTGTATATATATATACGAATTTACTTACTGGCACCCATTACGGGCGGCGGCTTTAATAAATGTTGATCCTTGATTTGAAAATTTTGAGGCGGTTGGTGTTGAACCAGCGGAAGATTCAATGGTAAATTTGTATGCGGCAAAACTTGAGGATCGTTATTGAACTGTAATATGGGGAGGGGCCGCAACGTATGATATCCCGGAGTGTGATTATAAGCGTAAGGATATGACGTGGGTGGTTGATGAGTGGTGTCGCCGGGTCCTACCGTATGCCTTCGAGTCGCGTGATAGGGTGTGTCGGGTGACAATTGAAGACCGCTTCTCTCTTCGCTTTCTGCCTCTGCTTCCCCAAACTGTCATGTGCGACGAGAGTACCCATCGAAAATTTACATTTGTATTATTATATCCCTTCGAACGACTTAAAGGATCGATAATTCGAATAGCACTCGTGGACGACGAGAAACGTACCTTTTCCAATTGATGCGCGCCATCGGGCATATAATCGCCAGGAATATTTTGTATGGCGGGTAAGGCGGACATCGTCGTCGGTTCCAATCGGTCGACTAGTAAATTGTATATCGCTGAGACATGATCGAACGCATTTCCTTGAATCGCCTTTAACAACGTGTCAGCACTAAGCCCGGGTAATCTAAGCATATTTTCTATAACTAATTGATTCAACTGGGGTGGAACGGCTGTTTCGGGACTGCACCTTAAAAATAGGACGTTTACGCGTTTATAATCAATTGAATTACATTATATCGAAATATTCTCTAATATCCCTATATATACCCTCCAGGTTCTGGTTCCGTTAAACCATCGCCACCCATCCAAGAATGAGCTAAAATTTGTGAAATGCTCAAACGTCTTTCCGGCTCTACCACCAGCATATGCCTAATTAATTTTTCGCATTCTGCAACGAGAAAATAGCGCGCGCGTTACATCATATCGATATATCTTTTCCGATAAAGACGGCGATACCTGCGGACATGAAGAAGGGAATTCGGAATTTTCCCGAGATCACGACGGAGCGCAATAACTGCATGGTAGGACCGTCGAATGGTAATGCGCCGCACACTAACACGTACAGGACAACGCCAAGGCTCTGAGGGGAAAAACGTATACGCAGATATTCGCGTTATATCTTTGTATTATTAAAATGTGCAGTAGTAATTTCCTTCCCGAACGGGTAAGTAAGTAATACTTACCCATACGTCTGCTCGAGGCCCGTCGTAATGCTTTCCCTCGAAAATTTCTGGGGCTGCGTAAGGGGGCGAGCCGCACCAGGTGTTCAACGGCACACCCGGAGTATATTCGTTACTAAATCCAAAATCGGCGAGTTTAATATTATTGTCTGCGTCGAGTAACAAATTCTCAGCCTGAAATACATACATACATACATATATATATATATATATATATATATATATATATACACACGTGTGTGTGTGCGGTAATTAGAGGATTACGAAAAGAACGACGAATTACGCCAGTAATTCGTTTCAATTACAAGGCCGCATAAGAGTATACTCTAACCTTAAGATCTCGATGAACCACTCTTTGTTGGTGCAGATAACGGACGGCGAGAACGATTTGACGAAATATTCTCCTGGCTTCTGGTTCCGGCATTCTTCCGTTCCTTACGAGATGATCGAATATTTCACCTCCCGGAGCATATTCCGTTACCAAATATATCATCTTCTCCGTTTCCATAACTTGGTACAATCTGATGATATGCGGATGCCTCAACCTTTTCATTATGTGTACCTCGCGGAATATTTTTGCCAAGTTCTCCTCGTTCAATTTTGTTTTATCTATTATTTTTATAGCCACCTATAACGAACCGTCCAACGTTAGAAATATTTCTGTTCTCTCCAGCTAGCTTATAATTTAACGAAAGCCGACGATTAAATAAAAAGATATTACTTAAATCGAGTAGACACATTGGACAGACGCATCTTTATCTGGAAGCATGCGTTTTAACTGTACCTTGATGATCCTTAAGACGATTATGGCTGTACGTCCTATGCAAAACGTAATGCGTGGGAATAAAGACTAATGCGTCGATAAATGCATTAAATACGCAGTTATTAAATACTATAAAGGAAAGGAAAACATTTTTGCGTAAGCCTAGATCAAGAAAGAATTAAAGAGAGAGAGACGACGGAAATGATTGACCGGAGATAAATAAATTGTTTCATCCGATGGGCTGGGCTACCATATCTGGATACGCTTACGTTACACGGATGTTACTCTACGCTCGTTATAAAGCACAAGCGCTTTTATCACGTGGATGATACGAAACACATCCCAATAAATAGAAACTGACGAGTCGAAGAGACACATTTATCAGGATATCCGGATAGAATTTTTTACAACTTTTGTCAATCTCGGTATACCGAGATATTCATTATCTTCTATCATAAATTTATATCGCAATTACGTGATAGATTGTGCGCGCGTGTATATTTCTCTTGGCTTTTATTATTTTTATTTTTTCTCTTCCTCTTTCTTTTCCCCGTTAAAGCGTTAAAACGATATACACAGACGTTATTGCTCGTTACGAGTTTGAAAAATTTACAAGAAAAACATATCTCCGTCGATGTGGTAGGGATGGTTAGTGGTAACGGTCGAAAAAAATCTTTTGGTATGCCTGCGAATCGTCTCGAGGAAGTAACGATAACGTATTCTCGGGCACGGCAACGTTTAATTATCGTAAACTCGACGATAATTCATGCGTACCGTGTGTTATATCCAAGCATATAACGACAAAACGATAGATACCGTGCACCTAAGAAGTTCTTAATTGACGTTTTTACCTTGGATTTTGTTACTACGTGGGTTGCCATTTTGACAACGGCAAAATTACCCTTGCCGATTGTTTTCTCCAATTCGTAATAACCAACGCGAATAAGTTTGTTGACAGAAAATTGCTGCGAAACCTCATTGTGCGACGTCGTCGCGGATGCCATTTTTTAATCACTTGTCTCGCTTAACTCGTTGCCAATCACTTACTGATTAGTACGGCTATATTCCTGACGGGGGGCATTGCGATCGACGATCACGTCGCCATCTGCCGGGATCGTCGGACGACGAAGACCTCGAAAGAAATCGGAAGTAATCGGAAGTAATCGGAAGTAATCGGAAGAAATCGGAAAAAATCGAAAGAAATCGAAAGGAATCGAAAGAAATCGAGGTAAGGAGTCTCGGTCTTATTTAACATTTATAAAGCGATATCGCGATATAAGAATTGTATCGACGATATTAACGCTTATCGGCATATTCTTTAACGTTAACGGACAGAGCCACACGGGATCGTCGAGTCGAAGAATTATTTGTCGTTCGAATAGATATATCCGCAACCAATGATATTATGCGCATACGACAACAGAGTTTTGTGATACGTCTTCGAAATCGTGAATGTTGACGCGGTGGTGGTGGTGGTGGTGGCGGCGGCGGCGGCGGAGACGGCAACAAGGTTTGCCGGGACGGGGGGACACGGAGACGTTGTTATCGATGATAGCCGATATCGGTTCATAGGAAACGGACCGAAGGCAGTCTCGAGAGGGTTTAGAGTTCGTAACCGATAATAAATGTGTGTACGTAGTTTGTTTATAATGTTAGAGAGTATTAATCGAGTGGTAAACGGATCACGCGGGCAGTGTTCCTATTAAGACGTTGTTTACCGTCGTCAACTGCGCGACTTCGATCAAGATGGCCGGTGAGAAGCTCGTCCCTTGTCCAGAATTTCAATTCTCGGTAAATTAATACGTATACACGCCTTCGACTCGTCGTGGGTTTTTTTAACGACAGATTCGTTATAACGTTTATTACTTAATAAACGCAATTTTATAACCTTTCGATTAGAGGAAAGCGCAAAATTAATCACGTAGTGGTTATAAATATTGGTTTGCGAGCCTAACCTTTCCAATGATTATAACCGTTCCCGTCCCTGATAAACGATTTGGCTTTTAGACAACAGCTTGTTATATCTGCAATGGGTACTATGGCCCGTGTTTCGAAGAGCCCGTTTGCGCGACCTGTCACGCATTTTTGTTTCCCAATGATATTGGATTATTTCAGGTTCCAATATTTAGCGAGGTAAATATTCTAATGCGTTTCTTCCGACTCTCGTAAAAAAAAAAAAAAAAAAAAAAGAGATTTGCATGCCACGATCGTTGGGAAAAATATTGATTTGCGATCTATCGTAGAAAACCGACGACGAAGATTCCGGAAACGACGAGCCAACGGATCTTTATTACAATCACGAACGAAGAACGAGCCAGCAACAACAAAATTCTCCGCAAAACGTGAATTTATGCGCGTTCAATAACCAGAATCCACCCGTCAATACTTGTGCGAGCGTCGAATCGTTTAGAATCAATTACGAGCGGAATTTGGAACGCTTGCAAGAATATCAACGCCGTCAGGACAACTGTATGCAGTACGAGCAAGAGGTCGGAGAACCTTCCAGACCTTACAATTTGTCTTATAGATTGGAAATGTTGACCAATCATAAGCACATAGAGCACGAACCGATCAACGTACCAGGCCTGGTGGAAAGCCTACCGCCCGAGGTACTTTTGGCCGTTTTCTCTCATCTAGACGACGTGAGTCTTTGGTCCGCCGCCAACGTTTGTCGCAGATGGTGCGGCCTGTTGTCTACCCACGTAACGGCTCAACAGTGGCAGCAACACGTAAAGATGCGTTGGCCTCTGTACAGACCTATAGGATCCGTTAAAAATTGGTACAAGGTTTACCATCAGCTTGCTTCTTCCGCGCCTTGTAGAACGTGCTTAGCTCAAACGTCGTTAAGAACCAGAGCTCCCAGAATGGAAGAATATTATTGGAGGCGAAATAGACTGCTAAGCGAACTGAAAAGTTTAAGGATGGATCCACCCGAGGGTATCGAAGCTACGCCTTTGGATCAAATGTGCTGTCATTGGCAGGCCACGATTACCGGACCCGTAGGTAGTCCGTACGAGGGTGGATTGTTTTATTTGTATTTACAAGTACCATACAGGTACATAGAAAAAGGGATTACAATTTTATATTTTCCTTTTTCAATCATGCGAAATAGACGTTAACGATTATTTTAGTTATCCGATGTGTCCGCCTGTCGTAAGATTTCTAACTAAAATCTTACATCCGAACGTTTCGAGACACGGAGACGTCGGTATAGACTCTATACATCACAATTGGTCTTTGGCTCTTACCATATCGAAGGTGCTTATTAGCGTCCAAAGTTTGCTCACGGATCCGTATTGTCAGGTAATTCTTGCGGTCTCTGACTTTTTCTTTTCTTCCTTCTTCTTTTTCTTTCTTTTTCTTTTTCTTTTTCTTTTTTTCCCCCGCCTAATGACGACGATTATAAGAATAGTCGTTATCGTTATGAAAAGCGTCATGTCTTTAGGTATGTATGGAGCCAGAGTTAGGGGAAATGTACATGAACGACCGTGAAAGATTCGAAGAAGTAGCCAGGGCTTGGACGTGGCGGTACGCGATGCACGACGTTATAACGCCACCTTAATATATCGAAGAATAAGATATCGTCTACGTTATCATTGGTAAAAGAAAAAAGGTAAGTAACGAAGTGTACTTGTACAAAGGATCCGCCTAAGTGTTTTCTTGCGATTAATTATATATTAACGCCGAGCGATGTACATGAATTAAATAAGGAAAACGAAACGTAAACGACTGTGCGTTGCTGATTGTACGGAATTTGTATTCGGATCGAAGTAATGTAATGACAAAAAAACGACCAATTTTTTTTCCAAACATTCAACATTCATCCTTCAATATTTTACCGTTCTTTATCGAATCTTCCGATCGATGGCGTTTTGGAATCATAGATATATTTTTCTAGATATTTTCACGATGTTATTCGACAAATTATCCCTAATAAGTATTAGAAACGAGTAGCTAATCGACCGTCTCAGTACCCTGAGAATTATCCTGAATATTTACACTCGAGAAAATATTCTTCTCTAGACCGAAAATGGATCATCGATCGAGAGAGATCGTACGTCGACGAAACGCGGTACCTCCTCAAGAGGACTCCTCGTTTTACTCCGGCAACCTGAAAAGAACAATTTCGATGGCATCCTTACGACTGTTTAAAGCAACGGAAAGAAAGTCGCGCGCAACCGTTTGGTGGATCTTTGGTCGAGCGTGTCCAGCTAGAGTCGAGAGCTGGAAGCGTCGAAGCTGGCTACTACCCCTTTCCTCCCACCCACCCCACCCCTCTCCGATGTCTTTTCATTTTCCTAGTCATAAACCAACAGCCGACGTTCCTAAGGTCAGTGGTGCGCGTTTCACGAGGAGATTCGAGTGCAACGGCATAATTAGTGGTGGATTCTTGGGGAATCTCTCTCTCTCTCTCTCTCTCTCTCTCTCTCTCTTGCTCTTTCACTAGCTAAACTCGAGCATCTTCCTCTTTCGGTAAAGCGGACGATAGTCTCGAGAAGGTCGGCCCGAGAGAGCTCTAGCCCGAGTCAAGGTGGGTGGTCCGCGCACGGAGCCTGCGGGCTCTCTCTCTCTCTCTCTCTCTCCCCCCCCCCCTACCTCGAATACCTTCTTCTCCGTCGCACACACGGGGGTCCTCCTGCCGTTCTTGGCTACGTGTGTGGCCGACACCAGCATCCTTCTCTTTCTTGCTCCCTTTTCTTCTGCCTACCACCTATCTTCTTTCCTTCCTTTTCCGCCCTCTCCCTCGCACACGCATACGCTACCTCGATCCTCCTCTCTCTCTGTGTGTGTGTGTGTGTGTGTGTGTGTGTGTGTGTGTGTGTGTGTGTGTGTGTGTGTGTGTGAGCGCGCGCGCGAGAGGGAAAGAGAGAGAGTCTACCAAACGCACCGAGAGCAGCAATACCTTGCCTGTTTACGAAGGTCCTCCGTCGCGTTGGAGGAGGCCAACGAAAAACGAACGAACGCTATGAATTCTACGATACGATAAGTTTTATCTCGTAAGCTTTGAAACTTTCGAATCTACTCGTTCGGCTCACTTGCGACCGAGTTACGATACTTTTTCTCTCTCTCTCCCTCTCTCCTCTCTCTCTCCCGGATTCGGTCTCGCGAATTTCCAAGTACCGCGTTGCTAGAAAAGAGAGATTGTTGGGTCTGCATTGTCATCGCGGATAATGACGATAACAGCGAGTTTGTGGTAGAGAAAGACGAGATAATGGAAATGTCGATTGGAAGGTAGCTCTAGGGCAAAATAAAGGTATGTTCGAATCTTAGAAATCCCTGGACCATATTACTTCCACGCTAATTACTTCCACGTCTCGTAAATATCGTTTACTCTCGATAATTATAGCGCCGGCGGGCGAGGTTCGTGCAAAATATCCCCCTCGTAAATATCGGTCTTACTCTTAATTATAATCGCGAGAGCGCTCGTTAACGAGCCGAGCTCTAGAAACGATATTATACTTTATAGTCCGTTTGTTCGAGCAGTTTGAAAATTTCTTTAATCGCGGATAGTAGCCGCCGCTGCGCTACCGAGAGGATCGTTTCGCGTAGTGGTTTTCGTTTGGGGAAACAGACCGAAGTACCGCGACGATGCGTTCGGGTAGAGCTTACACCAGCAGCTATACGATATCCGAGTCCGCTGAAAGAAACCGACGTGTGTGGCCAAGTGGTCGAGAGAGCACCACGCTGGATCCTACGTATAGTTGGTCCACAATAACAGCTGATGCTCAATAGAAACCCATAGCCCTTCGCCTCCGACTCTCCGTCGTTCTCGATCTCCTTCCTCTCTCTCTCTCTCTCTCTCTCTCTCTCTCTCTCTCTTTCTCTTCCTCTTCCTCCTTCCTCCTTCCTCGGCATTAAGCACTGCTCTCTTCGCACTCTCGCGTCTCTTATTTTCTTATATACACCCTTGTACTCATCCAAGGTGAGTGCTCTGCGAGACTCTATACGTATCCTACTTTCTTTTTACGTCGACCTACCGAGTTTTTCGTTGATCTTATGCCCCGCCCCTTCTCTCTCTCTCTCTCTCTCTCTCCCCCCTCGGAGTCTTAAAGGAGAGGGGAGAGGATTGTTTTGAAAGTTTATATCCAAAGAGTTGTTACGCGAGCATTGTTACGATTCTTCTTGATCAACTCGGTTTACAAAATGAGCTGCGCGGTCGTTAGATAATAATCGTCTTCGTCGTGCACCTGTCCGATATCGAGTGGCCCCTTGTGATCTTTTATTTTGTCCCTTCGCTAACTGCCTGCATGCCTGCCCGCCTGCCTGCCTGCCTGCCTGGCTGCTGCTTGGCCGCCTGCTTGGCCGCCTGGCTTTCATTCCTTTCGAGCAACGCATCGACACGCGGTGGTAAGAAACATGTTTATTATTTAAATTAAATACTCTCGATTGTCCATTGGTAGAAAAAGATGATGCGGATAGTCGTACAATAATTAAAAGTAATTACAATAGATAAAATTAATTTACAATCGTTGTACCTTCGTTACATTCTCGTCGCCCGTCACAAGTCTTTTTGTTAACGCGACTCGATATTTCGTTAGTTTTGATTTTTCGAGGGTGTCTTGGACAAAGTAGCATCGAAAAAGTACTTTTTATCTTGTTTTCATTAATAATCAATATCGACATTTTCAATTTTATCTTTAACGCGACCACCCTCGATAATTCCAAAGTTCTCGTTGATCAGCTCTATCGTTCGCATTATGAAAGAAATAAAGGAAGGAGGAAACGAAGAAAAGTATTTATCCGACGTTACGAATAGATACGATTATTTCGAAACGCATACGTGGCTTGGTAACTCGCGCTTAATTTCACGTTATAAACGTACAATATCGTTTTTCGATGATTCCATTGATTCGGACGAGTGTACGCTCGTCTTATGTATCAATCGACAAGCGTTTTAAACGTCGTAAAGAACGGTGGGATATATCGTCGGTGAAAAAGTTATAGGAGCGTTGGAATAATGAAAAAAAAAAAAAAAAAAAAAAAAAAAACAAAACAAAACAATAATATCAAATGGAAAAGTTTGTCGTACCCTCTAAAGGGGAAGAATGACCTTTGCGATTGCGATCAACGTTCGGTCGTGCTTTGTCATAAATTAAGAATAATAATAATAATAATAATAATAATACTTATAACGCAACAATATTAAAAACAAATATCCCTATCTGTTACTCTATAATACATAATCAATGTACAACGCAAAAGTGTCTCCTTGTTCCTTTCGCTCGGTCAATTTTCTTTGCAGAATATTTTGGAACACGCGGTTGATTTCTATCGGAAATGTTTGCGTCTTCAACGCGAAGCGCAGTCTTCGATAAGGATCCTCGAGGACAAAAGCGGCAGCTTTATCTCTGGCGGCCCCCTCTTCGTGGACTCCCGTTCCGGTCCGGCGCTTATTCGTAAACATTCCTAGAAAAATGCTCTTTGGTCGTTCACTCGCGGAATACTGTACTTTTATTTGGACATCTCGTCTTGCCACTCGGTGGTGCTCGGCGTCAGTCTGAAAAATACGATACGGTAGATCGTAGAGCTCACGTCTCTCGCTTTTTTCTTTTTTGTTTTGTTTTGTTTTTTTTTTGTTTTGTTTTGTTTTGTTTTGTTTTCAACGTCTCGGCGTGGTTAGTCCGCGAAAATCTCGTTTTGGCCTTCGGTGGTGCACCTGTAGCTCAGCCGATCATCGTTCTTCGTTCGTTCAACGTACGCATAACATTTTTTTCGTCGGAATTTAAAAGCAACCGAAACGAACCAGTTGCGCATAACATGCAACTACCTAGGCGCGCGATAAAAACTAGTTAGTTATAAAATAAGTGTGGATTACCTTGGCTAGCAAAAAGAAGGAGCAAAACGATGGACATCGCCAACGTCGTCCTGTCGACGAAAGGACGAACGGTCGTGGCCTCGTTCGTCGCCTCGTTCCCAAGAACGTTCGTCTCCGTTCGAACGATCTCGTTCGTCCTGGTCTCGTCGACGACTTTTTTTACTTGCCGATAATCGTGATGAATCCTTCCGAAGCACAGCGTATTCATATTACGATGGATACCCTTGCAATCGTACTCCTCGGACCCGTCGCAGAGACAGGTACTGAGCTTCGCCGCCTTTTCTTGTCGCGTCAGTATGTTGATCGAATTTCTACATCTAAAGATACGTGGGAGAGAGGCCATTCGAATATTACTTTTAATAGCTTCACCGACACACACACGCACACACACACACATGGACCGGACGAAATCAAAGATACGTACCGATGAGTGCACTTCTTCCCGTGGAACATGCTCTTGCAAAATTTGTTGTAATAGGATAAAGCCGTTTGACAGAGAGCGTCCGCGTTGCATATCCACGTGGCTATCCTGCAGGATACCCTCGTCCTGTTCATAGCCGTCGTCACCGACGATCTACAAATCTCGACTCTCTGCTTCGATTGTTGGCAAAGCTCGTCGTCTCGCGTGCATTGACACTGAAAACATAATATCGAGCGACGTTATTCGAATTATCCGGATGGATATTTAGGTTATATCGGTATTATCGAAACGCATAGAAATACGTTCTTCTTCCATATTCTCTCTCACCGTCATGAGCTCCTTTCCCTCGTCGGTACTGGTCAGAGCGATGAGCGCGTGCTGACAAGCGTCGGAGCAATTGTCACCTTGCAAAACGGAGGCGCACCCGGTGACGTAGTGTTGAAGAGCCATTCCACATCCGGTTCTATAAGCGCACCTAAGCCTCGCGTCCTCGCAACGCACGGAATTGGATCTTGTGCCGGCTAACATCGACGTTAACACCATCGAGACCAGGACGACGTCCAACCGATGCACGCCACGAGACATCCTGAAGAAGCAAAGAAACGAGATAAACCAACGCAAATCGTCCCCGATCATTTTCCTTTCCTCGACGCGAAAAGATGAAAAGAAAGACAAAAAATTCCTCTTTCGTCGTTCCCAGAGCTCGGCGACTATGACGAGTTCTTCGTCCGCCGGTACTCGCCCGACCCGATTTTTATTCGTTCTGCATTACGTTTCACTTGCTCTGCCTCTAAGTAATCCGATCGAGTCTCTTTGGACTTTGATATTACCGAGTATATTTCCAGCTCGTTGTTTCAAGTACGGAATACAAAAGACGCTTAAGTAGGTTCTTCCGTTGCGCGAACGAGAGAGAACGTTGCGCGTCCCTCGACGTGCGGGAAGCCAATTATCGTTCGAGTTCAACCGGTCGTACCTTGAACGGTCACCGTTCAATTTCCTCGCCTCGAGTATTACAAATCGTACGTATTTCTTTCGATCGTTCTATTCCTTTCTCTCCCTCTCCCTCTCCCTCTCCCTCTCCCTCTCCTTTTCTTTTTTCTTCATTCCGTTAGATAATCTACGATCCGAAACGTCGCATCTCGCTGGCCTTGCGACAATAAGGAAAACGAATACGCTTTCACGTAGGTGTCGATGGTCTTGTGTCCGTCGAGTCTTAGGAAATACAATTCCTCCGGTACCTAGATACGAGTGGGTGGGACCTTACGAGCGGCTCGCATTATCGAGTGAAAGCTAAATATATGTACGTTTATCTCTCTCTCTCTCTCTCCCTCTCTCCCTCTCCTTCGCCGATCTTCACGTTAGCCGGATCGCTCATAGTCGCGATCGTAGCGACTTAGATAATTCCCGATAAACCGCTTATGGCTTATCGACTTTACTTTACGATATCGAACCTACTTTATCGGACGCTGATTTCTTTTTGGACGAGCGAGCGAACGATCGACCTTTTTGCGACTCGAGCTACGGACTCGATTGTGTCTTGATGCCTCTCAAAGTGTTTGAAAACCTCTCGGAAAATGCGAGAGAAGTGTTTCGTTTCGAACAAGCTCCGCGTGTTTGCGCGTTTAGAAATATATATATATATATATATATATATATATATATATATATATATATGTGTGTGTGTGTGCGCGTGTGTGTGTGCACGTATCATCGAGTATTTAGGACCGAGCGTTTATTCGACGACGAGGTAAAGGGCAATTAGAGTGAGAAACATATCCCAAAAGATGACGGTACTATCGGTATGCCATGCGACGCGGAAGAAGGCTTTAATCGCCGGAAGGTGTCGGAAAAAGAGGAAGAAGAAGAAGAAGAAGAAGAAGAAGAAGAACCTTTTTATAAGCGAAGCGCAATTTGCGCTTCGTCGCGTCGGGAACGCGCGAGAAAGGAGACGTGACAAAAAGTCCTAACGAGATCTTCGTTCGAGTGACATAGCCGGGCGAGGAAAGCCTGGTTTATTTTAAGAATGTCGCGGAATGCAAATTTACGCGGCGAGATCTTCTCTTCTCGCGTCAAAGAAAATGTCGAGCTGCGCGAGTTTTTAAATTTGCAAACTATTTACGACTACGCGTCTCGAGAATACTTTTTCGCAACTTTTATGATATTCGCTTCGCTTTGCTTCGTAAAGCGAGAGAAACGAAAGGGAGGATATACAATTTTCGGGGGAGGGTTCTTTAGTGTATATTTTTTTCAAGCACAACGAAATTTATTAAACGGACCGTGGCGACTCTCGCCATGCGATTCATATCGTTGGAACCGAGTAACCGAGCGTGCGGTCAAACTCATCGGTGCATCGCGATGCAACGTATAGAACTAATGTAGAGATAATATACAATATAAATACATAGGGATATACGTTGGTAGAGCTCGCAAAGCACGCGCTAACAGGCAGTCGTCGTTCGGTAATGCGCGCGCGTGCGCGCGCGCGCTCGTCCAATTCATTGCCCGTCACACGATCTATCTACTACGATATACGCCTAATGCTTCAGATGTATTTTAATTATCGTTCTCGTAACGATCGCGTAAAGATTTCTTTCCGATCGATCGAAAACGATATTCGATGCTGTGCCACAGCTGCCGCGTAGCATCTGTCGGCTCTCGTTAGATCGATCGATCGATCGTATCGAAACGGAATTAGTTTCTTTTCTTCTTTTCTTTTTTTTTTTTTTTTTAACAACTAAAACTCTCCGTCGGTTTCGTCGCAACCCGGTATCTCGTCTAGCCACGGTACAAGGAAGCGCTATTAAAAAGACTCGAAATGCGACTTTAAAAGGGGAAAAATTAGAAACACGTGTAGCCACGAGCAAAGTAATAACTATAATTAATCTTGTAACGTTCCGAACGTATTCAAGAAAATGGACAGCGAGCTCTTTGTCCGAATCCGTTCGAAGAAACTGATTTCTCTCTTCCCTCTCCACTTTTACTTTTTTTATTTTCTTTTTTCTTTTTTTTTTTTTTTTTTTCTTCATCTCATTCTCTCTTCGTGCTCCAGGCATCGCGATACCGACTCGAAGAGCGAGCCAAGCGTCTAACGGTCTGAGAACCCTCTCGCAACCTCCGGTTACCGATCCGGATATCGTTTCGTAGAAACGAAAAATAACGAAATCGATCGATCGATTATTTTTATCTTTGTTTTTATGCATACGTATGTAATTCAACGCTTACCGTTCTTACTCGACTACATGGAAAAAATTCATGCGGTAACTAAAAATATACCGTACTTGGACTCTTCCTTGAAGCTTCCAAGGAGCATGCGAGAAGCTCGGAACACGTGACATACATAACGGATTTCGACTCTGGCTGGTGGCCAGAATTAGAAAAAGAGCGAGCACGTTCTCGAAATCTTTCGAGAGGGAGGAGGAGACGAAGAAGGCTAGAAACGAACGCAGGAAAAAGAAGACGGACAGAGAGAGAGGGGGGGGAGGGAGCGAAAGAAAAAGAGAATACAAACGGGATCTCTCTCTCTCTCTCTCTCTCTCTCTCTCTCTCTGTTTGCGTTTCGATCGGATGCATCGACGCTACTCGAGGAGCCGAGTAAATAATTTCATCGGGTTTCGTTTGTGCGACGAGTTAATATTTACGGAACGATCACTTCGAGGTCTCGCGCTAAGATACACAAGCTCGAGTGTAAACGACGATCGTAAGAGAGCAACGGCGTTACGCAACGACTCGAAAGGACTCGCTTTGCGAAGGAGAAGCCCGTTCTCTTGTTTGTTTACGTTTCCGTGCAATCACCCCTGCGCGTTCGATCGATCGCGCGACGTCTCCTTGGAACGATACTTCTCGATAACGATTTCTTCGATCGAACGTGAATCCTAGCGTGGAGCCGCCGCCTACCTCTTACCTCTAGGCTGTCCCCTAAAGGACGATACACGTATTACGATCCTTTCTCGAAAAAGAAAGGAGACAAAAGGACGATCGCGCATACATTCTCGAACTTCTTTTCGAAGGAACGCGTCGACTTGTTGTCCCAAAGGACTAGGTGGAGCTAGGAAGGGGGAGCTTCGAAGTATGCCCTATCGGGTGGTAATTTGGGTGCAGCGGGCCCACGAACGTGACCGGGGCTCCGAGCGTACAGGCCGAAAATGGACCACCGAGACGCGTTTCAACGCGGACGGCCAGCCAGCCAGTTCCCCTCGGTGATTACCAACTTGGAACACTTCCTTCCTTCCTTCCTTCCTTCCTTCCTTCCTTCCTTCGCATACGGGACACGGCTCGTAACTCTCATTAACTCGGCGATCGCCAACTCGAAATTCATAGTTCGCGAAGAGAATATCGTGATCGAGCGTTGCTTCCGGGTACGAAAGTCGTGACGGTAACGCGCGCGATCTGCTGCCTCTCGTAACGGTAAGCTAAGCGCCGCTTTTACCTTTACTTTTCCGTGCCAAAGAGAGAGATCCCTCCTTGCGATCCCTCGGAAAACGGATCGAACGCGAGACACCTTTTTACCAGGTGCCGCCGAGCACGACGGGGACAACACACGCTCGAGTGACTTGCGACGCGATATACTTAAAAACGCGCTACTCATCCTACGATTTTCTCCTTGGATATTTGAAAAGGCGAAAAGAGATACGTCGAATAGATTCGTCAACGTTACGCTTTGCTCCTCTCGCCGCGCGTCCCTCCTTTCCTTTTCTAATAATCTCGATGCTCCCGAGATTACAATAGGGCCGAACCCTTCTCGGTCGCGTTACACGGTAGGTCGTACGTCCACGTCGAGCTTCTCTATCCTGTTCCCTTAAACTTCTCAACTACGAACGCATCCTGTTCTACCGTGATAACTCTTCCCCTTCTGGTTGGAAATTTTAACGGATAGAAAAGCTGAGTGGGAAGGGAGAGAGAGAGAGAGAGAGAGAAGGCAGAGGGACGGGTACAGTCCAGGCGAGCCTTCCTAGATCATCCAAGGAAAAAGCTACGTCGAGCTTCTATGTCTTCATAAATTACTCTTCTACTACCCGGTTCCTTAGAAACTCGTTTCTCGCCCGAGACGCTTAAGATTTTCTATTCGTCCTCTGCAACGAACAGAGGATATTCGAAGAACCTATTTTTCTTTCTCCCTGTCCCTTCTTTCTTAATTAACTTTTTTTCGCTCTCTCTCTCGCTCTCTCTCTCTCTCTCTCTCTCTCTCTCTCTCTCTCAACTACCAACGAAGCTCTCGGTCGAAGAATCTACGAGGATTTATAATCGCGTAATATCCTACGAAGCCGATCGTTGGATCGTTTCGTATTTAAACGTTCGCGATTTACATCGAGATCGTATCGCGACGGTGGAGAAAGAAACGTCGTGATTTCCGATCGGGCATCGGTTTTCGCTTCCATTGCCTCCGGAGTCGCTTCTCGGAGAACCTCTCTCTCTCTCTCTCTCTCTCTCTCTTACGAGAGACAATTTAACGAGTCGTCATTAACGCGCGCCGCTCTTTCTTTCCCTATCTTTCGAAAGATCCTCGAGATCGTTACTCGTAAAAAGAAAGAAAGAAAAAGACAACGGCAGAAAATACTTGAATCGCGTGGAATATTCTCACGTTTTAGGATTCGAAAGGGTTTTCGACGATTCGCGCGAATACGAGTACGAATGCGAGTACGAATACGAACGATCGTCGTCGTCGGTTGACCGTTAAGAAAGAGGCTTGCACGAGCTCGAGTCACGATCGAGTCAATGCCACGCGAGTTCATTAGCAGCACAGGGGACACATAAATCTATGGGACGAAGTGTCTTGGGCGCTAATGAGCAGACACTGCCAATTTCATCTTCCTATTTACCTTCTCCCAACCGCCTGAAAGAGAGGAGGGAGGGAGGGAGGGAGGGAGGACAGCGTGCGTCTCTTTCATCGTTCTACGTCTATACGCGAACCTGTGGTCGCGTGCGCGCGTGCGCGTGTCTCCGTGTTCGTGCGTTTACACGTACGGAGAAAGGACGATGGACGACGGTGTACCGCTCTCGGGGGCAGGTGATTTTCAACATTGTCGATGCTCGAAGCGCGAGTACCGAGAAGGGAGTGAAAAGTCATCGTCCTTTCCTTATCGTTCGTTTCGTTCTAAGACTCGCGCGTTAAAATTCTACGATATTTTAATCGCTCGAATACCGAGATCTATATCGTTAATTTACGATAGGTAAGCCGAATGGTAAGTGGCCTTCTTTTTTAATCGTATCATTTTTATATCGGTGGAAAAACTCGTTTGCATTAAAAGAGTACGATGACGCGATAAATTTGATTTGAAAGTAGTCCGAACGTACGCCTACCGAGATCCGGTTTACGAAACTCTTTTTTTTTTCTTTTTTCTTTCTTTCTTTTTTTTTTTTTTTTTTTTTTATCATTGCCCGTACCTCCTATGCGTTTATTTGCAGTTTATTATCCGCCCGATACGATCGCGGTCCCCTAATTATCGGCGAGTACTATGTCGCAATACGAAATTATATTTATTTTTTTACGAACCCAGACCAGGGGGAGAGGGGTGTACCATACCCGTTGTTCGTCCGTCGCTCCTTCTCTGCGATCTAGACGTACTTATAGGATTTGATTGCAGGGGAAAACAAAAATAAAGAAAAAACACGACTCGACGATGGTTTTAATTTTACTCTCGCAACAAAATCGATAATACTTGTTTTTCCTTCTGTTATTCCCATAGAATATCGATTATCGAATATCTCTCGATCTCACTCGTAAACGATAAACGAGGGGAAAGCGCGTACGCGACGTGTATTTTTTTTCTTCTTTTCTGTTTTTTTTTTTTGTTTTTGTTTTTGAAAGCATGCCGTTCCTTCGCGTCAAAGACCGCGAAAAAGTGGAAACGATCGATGAGCGATCGAAAAAACGATTGAAACGCGCGCACTTTCCTATCGAAGTAAGTATATCAAATAGACGTACCTTTGTATATTCTTTCGACGAAAACTACACGATTATCACATCGTGCTCCTCTCGTTACACTTTCGCACAGATTCCCTAAAATTTCGTTCCCTCTCGCGCGTTCTTCTCTCGGTATTCCTCTCGTTCGATCGTTCTAATTCTATAAAATATCTTCTCCCTCCGTTTCTCTTCTTGTCTCCATCCTTCGACCTTCTTCCTTCTCTTCCTCTTTGTCTCTTTTATCTTTCTCTTTCTCTTTTTTTTATTTCGATTTAAACGCGTAACGCAAAAAAGATCGAGCGGGGAGGCAGGCGGTGGGAGAGAGAAATAAAGCGCTCTCTCTCTCTCTGTCTCTCTCTCTCTATATATATATATATATATATATATATATAAAAATATATATAAAAATGTGTGCGTAGGGAAAGAGTGGATGGAAGAGATGTGTGAAAGAAAACAATGAGGGATAAACGGAAGTAAATAGGGAGATAGAGGGAGAAAGAAAGAGGTAACGAGACGTTCGCGCACGGCCGCAGCCTCTGAGTTACTAGATTGAGTTGTGACGGCTCCGAAGCCGAAGGCCTCGTACTCCGCCTTCCTCCCCACTCTCTCCTCCACCCACAGGGGTCCAGAGCACCCCAACCTGCGCGTTTCTTGGCTGATTGAGACACCAGCCTGCTTCCAACACTACTTACTTTTCCCTCACCGACGTCTCCGATTCCTGGCCCCTCTCTCTCTCTCTCTCTCTCTCTCTCGCATCTCCTTCCCCATCGACACGACTCCACCCCTACTTTGCTCCTACTCGCGTCTCCCTCTCCTTCGACGACGAGCTCAACGGGGCCTCCGAGGGGTCCTGTGACTCTCAACCGAGTTCTTTCCAGAGTTCTATCCCTTTCCCGTTCTCTCGAATGGCGATCGTTTGTTGTCCGTTTTAAAAGTCGCCTCACGAGGTGCAACGGTGAAATTCATTTTAAAACGAATCAAAAAGTGAATCGTTAAAAAGTTTCTGAAACATTTCGATTCTATCGTCAAGGAGAAAGAGATGGTAAATACAAATTGATTTTTTTCTCGATGCTCGTCGATCTTGATAAAGGATATTTTCGTTGAAAAAAAATTCTTGTCGATAATCGAGAGCGTTCGCGATGCTCGATGATTCGAACGTTGGGTGGGGAGCTTTAGTGGCTACGTGGGTTAGGACGTTGAGAACCTCGGTTCTACTACTACGCTATCTCTTTTTAGTAAGGCGTAGGGCCTCCTCCGCCAGGACAATGGTCCCGAGCGAAGAAGGAAAGCAAAGTAAACTTTAGGTAAGAACTTGGACTTGGAAGTAAGGAGCGCCGAAAGTGATATAGGTCTTTGGCCCAGGTAATCTAAGCAAACTATGCCACGCGGCACCCGGCACCCGGCACCCGGCACGCGCTTACTTAAAGCCTAAAATCAAACCATCTCCTTGGCCGTATTTAAATATTCCTTTATAATATCCCACGAGTCTGTCGGCTTTATACACAGGAAAGACGAAAGTCTCGAGATTTTTTGTCGATTAGGTTTTACGCATATCGATGAAAATCGTAGAGTGCGTAAGTAGGTATGTCCGGTAATATCTCGTATTCATCGTCGAAACTCGAGATCCTTCCAAATGTTCGCGATACGATGGTAGGTCGTAGATCGTAGATCGTAGATCTCTATCGTCGTAGGTATCGGGTACAAGAGGGAATCCCTTCCAGTTTTATCTGGATATACTCGAAAGCGTCCCGTCACGTTCGACGTGCCTCGTCGCGATCGTTTCTCGAATCTCGACGATAGACGATAGACGATAGACGATCGCAAGAACGAAGGATATCGAGAGTTCCGACTCCATCCTCGTCAGCCAGACGCGGGGAAACGTACGTGCGATCGTTATTCTCCGAAGATCGTTTAGCTTCTACGTAAGAGCTTCTCATTGGTATTCTCGTATAAGCCGCTTGTTATGCGTGCGACCCTAACAAAGTTAAATAGGCGCTGACATCGCGCGACCGATCGGCATTCTGGTACTTTCCCATCGGAACATATGCATATGCATGTATACGTTCCGTGTTGCACGCGAATATCATTTTGAAGAATCTTTTGGCGCCCTATTCCTTTTCTTTTTCTCTGGACCTTCCTTTCGAACGAACAATTCTCCTTGTACGGGCGTAAAGACCGATCGATAAATCCTTCAGAGAAACAAGATTTTTCTTCGAGAGTTTCTTACAAACTTTATAACCCCTCGAACGAATTTTTCATTATATTTGCCAAATCAATACGATTTCATTCGCATCTTATCCGTTCTTCTTAAAGGATATTTTTTTTCTTTTTCAGTCAACGGGACGCGTATAGAGACGACGATGGAAGATAAGAAGAGAGAAGGCTAAGCGTTGCGTCGTGACGCAAAGGCGCAAAAGAAAACCACGGAAAGGCATATTAATTCAGGATCTTTGTTTTATCGAGATGAAAGAAAACGGAAGAACGTTTATCGGCTTTTGTGATTCGAAACATTTCCAACGGATATTATCTGCGACGATATCGCAGCCCAGACGAATTACCTTTCTCTTTTCGTTTTTTTTTTTTTTTTTTTTTTTTACTTTTTTTTTGTTTTTCCACGAGAAAGGGTACCGCCGAGTTCGTCGGGAAAGGACCGAATGCAAATGCCGACGGAAAGAAATTTTGTATGTACGTCGGTACTTTGTCGAATCTACCCGAAATCGAATCCTAAAACGAAACGACGAAGAAAATATTTCCTTTGATTCGATTTTAAACGGGCGATAATAAAAAAAAACATGAGAGGAGGAGGAGGAGAAAGGAGGAGAAAGGAAACAGGTACGAGAGACAGGGAACACCTCCTGACAAATGTCGCGTAACACGACGGGAGGACGAGAGAGAGAGAGAGAGAGAGAGAGAGAGAGAGAGAGAGAGAGAGAGGGAGTTCTTAACGCGTAGCCTCGCTCCTGTCAAGCGAACCTCTCAGCGGGGTGTTCGCTTTTACGAAATCGTACGTCCTTCGATATATAGTCTTCTTCTCGGAAAGGAAAAGCGCGCGCGCGCGCGCGTTACGAGATAATCAGCGACGTTGTTAGAATATGCGATAATCTTCCTATACGGTTATCCCTTTTATATTTACTTTGTCAATTTAGTCGTAGAAATTTATTCTCACCGTCTCTACCGAGACACGACGACGTATCTTTCAAGATTCGCTTTATCATTTCCACCAAGATCCACGAAGAAACGGGTCGCGGCCCGTCTCGGTAAATAAAGAAGGATCGTCGATTTTCTATCCTCTTTGTTCCTCGCCACGAGATTTCTTCGATTCTCCCTCCACTCCTCCTCCTCCTCCTCCTCTCCGGAGGAGCGTCGAAAGAAATCCTCCTGCCAAAGAATCGTTGAACCTAAAATCTTCGAGGCACGCCCCATCGACGCCTTCTCGCGGCGTTCTCCAAGGAAAGAGGGGAGAAAAAAGAAAGAAAAGACGGATGGAAGGAGAAAGCGAGAACGTGGTGGTACATCGTCGAAAGAGATCTCGATTCCCTTTTCCTCCCCCTTCCTCTCTCTCTCTCTCTCTCTCTCTCTCTCTCTCTCTTCTTAACGTTCCGCTCGATCGTTAGTCGCCGGTCCCTCCTCCTCTCCTCCTCTCTCTCTCTCTCTCTCTCTCTCTCGACGGACCCTCTCGAGAGGATCTCGAGGGCCCTCGTGATTGCTTCATTAAGACGTCAAGAGATACGGCTAGCAAAGTCGCCGCTCGTTATTGCCTTGGCATCGCGCCGCTCGATCACCCTCGAACGTACACACGCTCCTACGTTTTCTTTTACGTACGCGTCATCGAGCCACGAAACGGACCGAACGTTTCTCTTAGTACGAAAATCTAAAAAAAAAAAAAAAAGTAAAAACGGAAAAGCGATCGATCCTACGCGAATACACCCTTGTTTCGTATTATACGCGTATCTTTCCGTATCGAACGAAAACGTTCTTTCGAAAAATTATGACGAACCGGCCATTCGAGGGAGACGAGAAAGAAAGAAAAACGAGCGGAAAAGAGTTGGATGGGGTAAGAGACCCTGATAAATCCTTATTCCTTAATTGCTCCCACCAAATCTCGACTCTATCTCGACTCCATCTCGACTCTGGGAGGAGACGAGAAAGATTACTTTCGTCGATACAACAAATTTCTACGTCTTTCTTTGCTTCCTTCTCGGAACGCTCTTTCGTTTCCTCGAACTGTCTGAAAGGGAGAAGCATTTTATGTTTACCGAACGATTTTCCTTTATCGAAGGTGTTACGCGTCTCGACGACTTCGTGAACGCGCCTCGCTTATTATAATCTTACGCTTTCTACGCAGGTTCCTTTTATTTTGCGAAAGAGTACGCGGAATCCGAGAAGACTCGTAACGAGCTTTCTTGGAAGCTAACAACTTTGTCCTCCCTTTTTACTTCGTAAACGCGTGAAATTTCCTGTCGTTCTTAAAAATTGTGCAAGTTCCATCGTTGGATCTACGAGGGATATATAATTACCTCGCGGAAAGCGATTTATTACTTTAAACGGGAGGTTCGATTCGATAAGAGAAAAAACGTTGTTTCCGTAGCATCTCGGAGGAGAATAGTAATGGACTGAAATACGTTCGATAGAACGAGCAACTTCCGAATTAATCCTTTCTTCTACTCTCTCTCTCTCTCTCATCGGGCATCTCGATACGAGCGGCACTAATGAAAGGAGGAATTTTAATTTCGACGTTTACGCGGCTGGCAGATCGTTAACGTTTCTCTCGATAGCCTCGAGACACGCTCGTTCTCGAGTACCTCGTGTTAGTATCCTAATTAGATTTGTACGGCGAAATCAAAGACACCGCACGCTCGAACTTTCCCCTATCTCGCCACCTTTACGAACTCATTTTTTCTCTTATCATTTTTGGTTTTTTTTCTATCCATCTGGATCGGTGGGTTCTATATCTCCAAGGCCCTCTCTCTCTTTATATACATATATATATATCTACTCGAGTACGCAAACAACAACGACGTGGCCTAGTCGTAAAATGTAGGAACGTTTCTGGCATTATCCTTTTTCAACGGGAAGAAGCAATCTCTTTAATGGCGCAGAACGAACCGAGACGATGAGCCGAAGGATTACGAAACGGTGAGCGTTAAACGACGCTTTTACGTCTTCTTTTCTCGGACCGTACGAATGGACGGGAGCGACGGGCAGCCATTGTACGGGGACTCGTCCTTTATGCGTCTCTCGCTCAACGTTTCGCGGCCATAGAAAAAGAAAAAAAAAAAAAAAAAGAAAAAGAAAAGAAAAAGAAAAAGAACAAAAAAAAGGACGGATCCGATTGCATGCTGCGAGTTCTGCGAAGAAGATAACTCTCTGTTGGCGATGGGAATGACGACGGCGATGATCTCGACGATAATTTCGATGGCTACCTTCGAAAGCGAACACGTGGTGCGAGACACGTGCGAGACGAAGCTTCGAAGTCTTTCGAACGAATCGCCTTTTCAACGCCTTTCTTTTCCTTTCTTTCCTTTCTTTCCTTTCTTTCTTCAATTTCCTTTAACCGCGACTGAGAGATGTATATTTTCAAAACTACACACACACACACACACACACACGCAGATACGTATATATTTTTTTGTCCTCTCGTTAAATAAACGTCATTTTACTTGGCAGCGCGACGCCGCTAAACGGCCACTAAAATGTTGGATTATCCAGCGACGAGTCATCGTTCTTAACGAGAATTTATAATTTACCTCGTCAAAATCTTTAACGAATCTCCTTCGAGCGTCCACTTTGTAGCCATTACGTTCGTATATCCAGAAGCGTTCCTCGTATCCTCTCTCTCTCTCTCTCTCTCTCTCTCTCTCTCTCTCTCGAAACGATGTCGACGAGCATGGAGTCGGTCATTGCCAACGAATATACTTTTATTATTTTCTTTCGTTACGTCATGATATTTCTAAGCTCGTCTTTTCTTAGAACGAATAGAAACGTTTTTAAAGGCTCCTTTGAACGGCCCGCATCGCGAGAGTTAGAATAGTGGATCCGTAAGAGAAATAAGAAGGGAGAGTCGTTCCTTTCTTACGACTAGAAAAGCACAGCAATGGGCAGGACGTAGCGTGGAAACGCAAAAGGGATTTGACGTCTCCATCTTCGATGCTCCTGGTCTTTCTTCTTTTGCTCTCCTCTCCTTTTCTCCTTCTCTCTCTTTCTCTCTCGCTCGCTCGCTCTCTCTTTTTGCCAGCCCTTCGTGCGGATACTAAGGCCGGTATTCACGCGAGATTTAGCACGGCAAGGATGGATACGGCTAAAGGCCTTCGGGCCTTTTCAACACCCACGGCCCGGACGAGCCGGCCATTTTGAATGTCTGATTTAACCGCATTCGTTGCTCTTATTTGGCGCTTTGTCGAGGGAAGGTAGTTTATTTCGTGACAAGTTTCGCGGCTGCGGGCCAAAGGCGCAGGCACCGCCACGTCGGAAAAACAAACTTAACTCTTTCGAAGTAAGCGACAATATTTTTCTTAAGTAACAACGTACTAGCGACGAGCCAATCAATCTCTCATCGCGTCGCGTCAAGTCACAGTCCTCGCAGTTTCGCTCGACTGTTCGTCCGAAAGAAGAATTCGTCCGGAAGATCCAAAGACGGATCCATGTAAATCGAAAGGATCGACTAAGCTGTCGTCTATCCCGGATAAAAAGATTCTCGTGGAACATTTTTGAAAGATAACGAATACCAAAGAGAGAGAGAGAGAGAGAGAGAGAGAGAGAGAGAGAGAGAGGATCGTTGTCGAGACGCGATCGAGAGAGATCGTCGGCTTCGGATTCGCGTTTGTAGTAAGGATCGTAAACAAGGATAGTGGTCGCGAGTAAACAGGATCCGCGTCCAATCGGGACGCCGACACCGCTGCTTAACACATGCGGTGAGAACAGTTCTCTTTCCTTTTACTTTCTCTCTTTGCTTCTCCTCTGCCTCCGACAATCGTCTCTCTCTCTCTCTCTCTCTCTCTTCCCTCTTGGGGTTTCGCCTCTTTATGGCAAATACATGAACGGAACCAAGCCGCGTACGCGTACATGCACGCGCACACGCGCACACCCGCGCGCGCGCGCGAACGGTCGTCCGACACGGAAAAAGGACGACGAGGAGTCGCTCTCGGAGATTCTCGAATCGAGATATCGGCGCCGCTACCCGTGTACTCTTCTACCATTCCCCGTCCCGCGTATCGGCAAAATCTGCATTTTTTATTCGGCAGCCCTCTTCTCGCGCCGTTCCACCTTTCCCTCCTCCTCCACCTCGAATCTCTTTTGCGTCCACGGTGCTTTTTTTCTTCCTATTCGTTCGTTTCAACAACGATGTCGTTTCGAATAACATTATCTTGGGACGTTCGGAAAGATAACGAACGACGAGGGAATCAAGATCGGTTTAGAAAGTACCGTCTCGGCTCGTTTAACAAACGGAATCGAGCCCTCCTCGCTCGTACGCATCTAATAAATTTATGACGCCTTCCAGTTGCCCGACTGGATCTCGTTAAGACGAATGCTCAGAATATATCTTACCGTTTGCGCTACTATTTAAGATAGTCGTTTCACCTTCGTAACGAGAATCGAAGGAGCGTCCATTAAGCGTTACGCTGCTAATGGCTGGACGGCTAATCCCTTCCGAAAATCGATAAATAACGCACGATTCATTCGACAATATCGATATTCCTTCCTTTCGCTTCCTCGTTAAGAAGAAGAACGTTGGAAGATGAATAGACGTAGGAAATTTTTTTCTCAGTTTCCTCGTTCTTCGTTCGCCACGGGAGAGACACGGACGGGGATCTGGGCCTGATTCTTCGGGCAGGTGTCTACGAACTTTATTCGGACTCTCTCTCTCTCTCTCTCTCTCTCTCTCTCTCGTTCGTTCGTTCGTTCGTTCGTTCGTTCGTTCGTTCGTTCGTTCGTTCGACCGCGGGGCGGGTAAGACCTTCCATGCGCGTCCTTTTTCTCATTTTCGATCGAGCCATCGTCGAAGGACTTTAGTTTCGCACGTTGTTATTTATCGTTAATGCCGAATGGACGATAACTCGGTCAATTTATGATACGTTACCGTAATAAAGATGTATCCGTCAGTCTAGAGATGCCGGTACCGCGATCTTTATCTCCGACGATCCTCTTCCTTTCTCGCTTCGAACCGTTTTCTCCACGGTTCCCCTACCGCCTTCCCCCCTCCTCTTCGAGGCCCCGCTCCGTTCGAAGCCTGCTCGATCGGCATCGAGCCTTTAGATTTCTCCCACACGACGAGCCACGAGCTTTACAACGATCTTTGGCGTCCGTTTGCGTTAGAACTGCCTTACAAATCTAACGTCTACGAGTCGTTTCGTCGATCGATAATCTCTTAAAATAAATCTCGATGCAACGCGAGTATAATGAAGTTATTAGGAATTAAGGGTAAAGAGGGTTAGAGGAAATAAGAAGAAGAAGAAGAAGAAGAAGAAGAAGAAGAAGAAAATTGAAAGATCTTTCGACGAAGATTCGTAGAAGAACGTTAGTCTTTGGAGCGACCTTCGGAGACCGTACAAAAAGATTAGCTCGTGAAAAATTTGGAGGATAATAGCGCGTTTGTGATTTCCCTTCTTGTGATTCGAGTAAATACTTTTACGAAACGCGATCTCTCTCTCTCTCTCTCTCTCTCTCACACGCGGTAGTGCATACGTCATCGATTTGTCGATAATATCTATTTGGAAAAACGAAACGTCGTTGTAACGTGCGACGTACCCGAGTACCTGACCTTGCGCGTCTCTCGAGTAAAAGTTTTCTACGCACACTAGGATACACGGGACAGCGGATATGAAGCACGGCGACCACAAACCGCCATTACTTTCACGATCTTCTCTTTGGCTCGGCTACGCCCGAGGCAGCATCTTAACAACTTAATTTCTGCCGATAGAGAGAGAGAGAGAGAGAGAGGCAAGGGAGGGGAAGAAAGGGAGAGCCGCTTCTTTGACGCTCCTTTGCTTCTGTTTTTCTTTCCTCCTTCCTTTCTCTTCCTCTTCGCCGTTCTCTCTGGCCCGGCGCGTTCTCCCGGCGCATTATTTCACGAAGCAATGCGGGCCAACGTCTCGACGGAGCGCTTAGGAGCAAGAATAATACGCGTTTCTTTCGTCGGCTCCTTTCGACGATCTCTCGACGAGCATTAATCGCTCGCGTGCGCTACTTCGACGACGACGACGACGACGACGACGACGACGACGCGTAAGGGCGCAGAGACTTTCGACGGGGTGAGGATCGAAAGAGGGAGATTCCAACGAATAACGCGAAACGAGAAACGGAAGTACGGGAGGGTAAAGGTACTTCCCTCCTCTCATCGATCACCGAGCGTTCCTACCGAAAAAAAAAAAAAAATAAATAAATAAAAAACGTATTCCTGTTCGAAACGTAGTAGGCGTCTACGGTCGACGACCGAACGAAGAAATTACATCGAGGATTTAACGAACCCCGTCCGACTATATACCCCCGCGAAGCGTCCAAGGTAGCACCGAAGGCCCTTCTTTTTATCGCCCGAGATCCGTTCTTTTCGCCGCCGAGTCCAGCTCGCTTCGCTTCTTCTTCTTCTTCCTCTTCTTCCTCTTCTTCCTCTTCTTCCTCTTCTTCTTCTTCTTACATCTGCTACGGCTCCGCGTTTCTCCCTCTCCCTCGTCTTGGCATCCTCCTCCTCCTCCTCCTTCCTTTATACCGAGCCAAGAAGCGAGAGGGAGCGAGAGGGAGCGAGAGGGAGCCCTTGAAAACCAGTTTCGAACTGTTCCGAGCGAGAGCTCGCCGCTAAGAGAACGACGAAAAGACGAAAGAGACGCGCCACCTTGGCGATGGGAAACGCTTCTTCGGCCTGCCGAGATAAGTTAAAATGAGAACGAGAATGGGAACGGCTGGGGAGGGGATGTGTGAACAAAGAAAGGGTAAAAGGATAGCGAGAGGGAGAGGGAGAGGGAGAGGGAGAGGGAGAGGGAGAGGAGAGAGAGAGATCGGCCGATCCGGCACATCTTCATTAGTCCAGTATCTCGCTTATTTCGATGGCGCGAGCATACCCCATTGAAACGAGTCGACGCAATAATATATTTACCTACCGTATACTTTCAACTCTTCTTCTCTTCTTCTCCCCTTCTACCGAATTTTCCATTTGCCGACGCCATTCTTACATATAAAATTACCTCTCCGCCGGACACCTACGTTTAATAAACCGATTCGATCTATCGAATACATCCTCTTTCTCTTTTCAATGAACCATCCCAAAAGACGCTACGCAAGATGTTATTCTCCCTTAATCTCGGTAAAAATAAATCATAATTTTCCAAGAACAAGTATCGTTAAGTAATACTACGAATAATCGACACTCTTTACGGTACCTCGTTATTTATTTTCAACGTCATAAAAGAGTCTACGAATAGTTTTCACCATGATCGATAATGAAAATAATAACAATTCGAAACTTTTGCGAGTAGCACGTTTCAAATCAGCGTTATATATATATATATATACGTATGTATACGCATACGTGACACGTTCCGGCATTCGGTCAAATATATTCCGGCGAAAAGTGCAATTATTAATAGGAAAGCATAACGAGCAAAGAGAGTCAAAGTCTCGTCCGATGGAACAATATCCGTGGTGCGATCTAGTGGCGGGTGAAAGCATTACATTTTTTTCGTTTACATCATTCATCGGTCCCACGTGTCTACGGGCAACGTATCCGTAAATAATTGGCGGCTATGGATGATCGATAAACTAAATACTTGCCGATCATGCTCTCCTACTATCGAAACTTGCTTTTCGCACAATTATTTGATCGATGTGTCGACTTACGCCTATATATGTATGCACGTATACGTACATCGATGTCCTCTATACCCGTACACGATCGTGCGTCGTAAATAAATTTTTACGATCGTTTGGCAAGTTCGTAAACTTCAAAGTCGTTTAGCGGTGATACGGGAAAAGATAAATAACGCGAAGACAAAGCTGTATACTTTTAGTCGACTTATCGTCAGTCCGCCGTTGGATTCCGACCGGAGCAAGCGTTCTACGGAGAAGGAGGAAGAGGAGAAGGAAGAGGAGGAGGAGGAGGAAGAGGAGGAGGTCTTTCATACTACACGCACTTGCATACCGTAATGCCCGTGTCTTTAAATACAAACTTCTTCGTTATTACGCGCTTACTTATAAACTAGTTATCGTTATTTCTTATAAAAGAAAAATCGAAGGACCGTTTTCGACTAATTACAACGAAATATTATCAAGTTAAAACTTTATTCATCCTTAAGCGTTTCATATTACAAAAACGATATTAAAAATTTTTTCTTTTTTTTTTTTTTATATATATATATATATATACACATTATATCACATCATCTATCCTGCAATAATATTTAAAATGGCCGGACTTGCCGGCTTTTCGAACAAACGCGTCACGACGCTAACGCATTCTTCGATCGGACGACGACGACGACGACGACGACGACGACGACAACGACAAGGAAATCAAGTTAATGTACAAATTTCAAATGCGAAGCTTATCAACCATTGGCTATTTAATATACACAAAATCGTTTCTTTTTCGTAAAATAACAGTATTTTTTTCTTTTTTTTTTTTTCACTCTCCGAATCTATTAGTCTATAAATCGGAAATAATATACATTTGTGTGTGTGTGTGTGTTCGCGCGTCCAAGTTAAAAGAGATCTCGCTAACGTAACTAAACGATTAAATAGAAAATAACTAAATGTTTGATCAAAATATAATAGGCAGTACGTTCGGCGCGGTTGCGAGTTTCGGAGTATGAACTATTCTAGGGCTACGCGGTGAATTTCGTGAAGTCTTTAACAATTTCGAAGTAGAATTGGACGCGTTTACGTTGTATAAATTCCTCCTTGACGGTTTGACGTGCGTACGATTCGGCGTCTTCGAAATAGATTTGCCGTTTACCAAGAGATCGGGCAACAAAGAGCTACGCAATTCCTCTCTTTCCTTCAAATGCTGTTGAAATTGTCCGTAGGTCGTATCAACGACGTTACCTATATTTTGAGACAACGGCTTGGATTTTCTTTGATCGCTTCGACGTTTCTTACTCTCGGATAAAACTCGCCTGCTGCTGACCTGAAAATTCGATCGATCGAAGGAGGAAATATATTAGTGGAAACGAAGAAGATGATAATAAGGATCGAGGGAAAGAAGAAGAAGAAGAAGAAGAAGAAGAAGAAGAAGAAAAATATATCGAGTAAATATAGTACCTTCCCGCTTCTTCTTATTTTCGAACCATAGGTGACGCTACGTACTTTATCGGTAGCAACGTTTCGTCGCTTAGCCGAACTATTGGGCGTAGTAGAACCAAAGACCAATTTCCTCTTTATCGACGTACACAAAGGAGTTTGAAGGGTACGACTACTGGTCGAGGCCATCGGCGTACGTTTCGTCGCGCTCGTCTTCTTCGCGCACTTGTCCTTTGCCTCCTTCCTGGCGTTCTTCTTACTTTCCTTCTCGATGTCACGATTGGCCCATGATTCCGCCAAAAATTCTTCCAAGGAAACGCCATTGACGTAAAACGATTCCCTGTGCCTCGTCTCGTACTCCTCTACCAAGTTACGTAACTGGGCCTCGATCTTCGGCAACTTTCGTTGTATGACTTTCCGTTCTTTTTCCTCCGCCAACAGTTGACCACCTCGATTATTCAATCGATCCGGATTATTCGCGCGACGTTCCAATTCTTTCATTTTCCTCCAAAGATTTTCTCTCTCCTCCAACAGATCGAAGACGAGTTTGTTCCTTTCGTAATACTTGCCGACTTTTTCGACTTCGAGCTCGTGCAATTGCAACAGATTTTCCGAGTACGTGCGCGAATAAAACGCGATGAACGCTTTCCTTTGAGATTCCCCGTATTTGCACAAGTCCCAGAGGTTAACCAGTTCCTCTCGTACCTTCTTCACGCATTCGGCTATACGCTCCCTTTCCTTGCACCGCGCGATTTCCGCGTTAATCGCTTTCACGGTAGCCTGCCCGTATCTCGGATAATTTTTAAAAAATCCTTCGCAAAAGTCGTTGGGTTCGTCGAGGGTTCCCCACAGTGACAAAAGTTGTTGCTTCTTATCCTCGATTTCCTCCTTCGCGCTCCTCAATTGCGCTTCCAGCTTTTCTTCGAGATCCTTCAACGACGCCATGTTCCCAGGAGTGAGGACAAAATTATCGGGTTTATTATACACCGTTTCTTCGAAACTAGAGGACGGACCGATTCCAAGATCATCCATCGTCTTGACGATGAAATAGTATTTCTTTTTAAATTCACCCTCTATGCGATCCTGAAGAAACACGAGACGAGAGACAACCAATTATCCTCGTGACGAGAAAAGGCAAAGGTGTATTATATATAAATTAAGGAGGAAGCGGCGTTACCTTTTCGGCTTCCTGCTTCTCTATGTACAACTTAAAGTTTTCCAATTCCTCTTCGGTCGGAAGTTTAGATTCCATTCCTATAGGTTGTACGCCGAGCCGTTTGCAAATTTCTTGTTCCTACGGACGTTACACGGGGGAATGAAATGAAAGGAAAGGGAGAAGATAAAACGAGCGAACCTACCTTAGTCAATAATTCGTTCAAGTACGTTTTACGTTGTTCTTTGATACGTAGCAACCTTTTCATATCCTGTCGGAGTACCTGCTCCAACTTTACCAACGACAGCTTCTCGTATCCGCTAGCGTCGATATTTTCCTTCAATTTCTGCAAAACGAATTAATGCTCGTTACGACGAAATCGGCCGGAGCTCGAAGAGTATCGAAACGATTTTATCCTCTAGACGATACGTACTTTGGAGAGAGTGGACGTATCTTGCATCAACTGCTTGGATTCTTCCAACAGGCATCTTTTTTTATCCTTCGACTCCGATACCATGTCGTTCAATAACTCCTATTTTTTTTTTTTTTTTTTTTTTTTTTTTTTTTCAAACATTAATACACGCTATTTTTTCGTTCTTAACGCTAAAGAATAATTATTAAGAGTAAATTTTACCCGTATATGATCGAGCGCTGCGACGATATAATCCGATTGAGTTTCTTTATCGTATCCTACGTCCTCCCATATCGAATGCAACTCGTTGAACGTACTACGTACCATCTCTTGCACTATCAACGTCCTGTCCCGGGAATAAAAAAAAATTCGAGGGAATTACGAGGGGAATATAGGAAGAAAAAAAAAAAAGAAAAAAAAAAGAAAAAACCGATGAACCTTCGATAGCGAACGACAGACTTGTTTTGCCTGGTCGACGAACGAAGGAAAATTTCTTGGGAAACGACGTACGAGAGGGAATAAATTATTGGAAAGATTATTGACGACATATATTACGAACGACAATAAAGGTGTGTATCGTTGCGACGAACGTGCCTCCCGCATCTCGTACGAGTCGTCGCAAACCCTTCATCCAAGCTGCCAAGCTTTATTTTAGAGAAAACAAAACAAAAAATATCTTATAAAACACTTACACTTCGTATTCATCCGCCATCGCTCCACTTTACGCGATATACCGAAAGATTCCTTTCTAAAATTCAACAAAACGAACGACCGCTGACCGTTTTTCATTCGAATTCATAACAAAGCCAAATTAAACGCACCTTTGCCTATCTTCAGAGCGGTAACGTTATAACCGATTAAAGCTGAATTTCCATGTGGAAAAATCTGTTTCGAGACGGCCGCTCTCCGTTCGATCGAGTAGTTCTCATCGAAGATCCATCGACCGAGCTTTCGACCAATCAAACATCGTTCTTAGCCCGATAACTCGCCAATCGTCGATCGACTTGCTATACCAGCGACGAACGACGACCAATCTTACGCAAGAGACTAAGTTATATGCGATATTCCGTCTGCATTCGTTTGCCCTTTCTTTTGGTTTTTCTACTTTTCTTTTTTCTTTTTTTTTTTTTCCGCTTCTTTGTCAATTCGGAAGAAAATAATTCCGAGCGACGTCATCTACCACAACGTAACAACGAAACAAACCGATGTTATTCGTTTAAAAATCGTTCATCCTTTTATCGTATCTCGCTTGTGTACCACGATCGATTTAAAAATATTATTTAAGATAAAGAAAACACGAAGAATCTCTTCGGTGAGACGCGACAGATCGACAAAGATCATTCTTAAGAAATAATCGAAGAAAACAAATTTGTCACGTTTCTCCAAGTACGTGCGCGCGCGCGCTCGCGCACACGTGCGTCTCAACGAGGTAGGTCGCGACGTATCTATATACGTAGCGATATGTGGATAACCGATCGGCCACCATATTGTCGCAAAAATTCCGACTCATTAACAGGAACGTACGACGGCGGTGGAGTTTGTCGCGCGAGACACGCAAACGGGTCTACCTCTCGGTGTATCAGATGGCGCCAGGGTTATCGAAGATATTCTATTTTTCTTAGAATTCGGTTTGAGCTGTCGACGTTTAGATGGCGAAACTTGTACTCCGTGTCCGCGTCGGGTCGGATCGGATCGACTCGGATCGACTCGGATCGACTCGGATCGACTCGGATCGGATCGTGGAAAGGGAACGAAAGAAAAATCTTTCGCGGACTCCGTTGCCCTCGTCTTTCTATCGATTATCGTAAAACTCGAATATTTTTGATCGCGCGAATATTTAATCGATTTTTAATTCGAGCTCACGTTAAATAGACATTTTCAACTCGTAGACCAGTAGTAACGTAAAGGAAAAGAACGCGTAGATGGACCCTACGTGCAAAATTCATTGTTGCGATTATTTTCATTTTGTTCGTACGATCTTACTTTACGCCTAGCAATGTAACGCAATTATAATTAATATTCGAACGATGGCGTATCCGTTGAAAAGTCATCGCGTAGCCATTGAGAAAGAAACGTTAAATGCGAAAGAATTTTGATTCGACATTCGAGTATAGGCGTCGATTTCGAACTTTGAGCGGCAAGCCGATATTATATTTACCCGATCTAACGTCGTTGTAATGTCGTGTTGCGTACGCTCGTAGAAATAGGTCGTGATAAAAAAATCAAATGTATATCTGCTTGTGGCGTGCAAAATATGTATTTAATAATAAAAACGTGTACGTACACGGTACAGAGAGAGAGAGAGAGAGAGAGAGAGAGAGAGAGAGAGAGAGAGAGAGAGAGAGGGAGGGAGGGAGGGAGGGAGAGAGAGCATTTTCGTTCGCACTCCAAAGTATATCACCGTCGTCAATACTTTTCTATTTCCATTTATCTCTATTTATGATTCAACGACTTGACATTTTCGATAAGATTTCTAATAGAATACAAAATTTTTTCCCGCGCGGCCTACTAAGATTTTCCAATATACTCGGGGCTAGAGATTTCATCGGCGACAAGAGCCAGTTATCTGTAATAAATGACAAAATTAATATACGTACGTATCGTCGAAGAGGAATAATTATAATAAACTTTGGTATAATTATGTTTATTCATAGTGCATTTATTGGTACAGTTCGAAAAATGAACAGAGTCGTAAGTTTTCTTTAGGTTGCACTATCGCGCTATTCGTTTACTGTAACATTAATAAAACTTTATGTTTTTAGTACTGGAAACATTTACGTATACACAGCTAAAAATACATAGCGTCGAAGGGCGTCTTATCGATAGTCAAAGTGGATAATAGAATATGTCGGCGCTTTTACAGCGTCCTAAGAAGGAGAGGTAATGAATTCAGTCGTGATAGCTGTCTAGTAGCACATACACCCATTTTATTATTTATCGTTAATGTTATTATTTATTATTATGATTATTATTATTATTATTATTATTATTATTATTATTAGTATTAATATTATTATTATTAGTATTATTATTATTAGTATTATTAATATTATGGGTATTATTATTATTATTATTATTATTATTATTATTATATATTTAGATTGTACGTAGCTTATTATTTTTCTTCTTTTTTTTTCTTTTTTTTGGCTTTTTCTTTTTTTTTTTTTTTATTCTTTTCTATACTTCGTAGCAACAGCAAATATATTATAGTTTTTTTGGTCACGAGAATAAATATGATCTTCGATCTACCGCGGATGTTATCATTCACGCCGTAATACCGGATATTAGCGTGAAATAATGAGCCCCATATTCATCATCGGTAGATCGAAATCGAGATCGAGAAAGGAGGCTCGTCAATTATCCGGGAATGACAGTCTCCATGGCAAAGTTTATGCGGGTCCGCTTAAAAAAAAAAATCGAAAGAATTTGGAAAAAGTCAATTTCCTTTCTGGATGAAATGCAACGTATTCGAAGATCGTTATCGAAAATGAGACGGTCCTAAAGGTTTAGGAAGGGTTTGGAATCGACCGATCGTAAAGCGCCGCGACCTATAAGCGTGAGACGAACGATACCTTTTGCCCGAACGATAGCTTGTCGTAGAAGCCGATTCTCTCTCTCTCTCTCTCTCTCTCTCTCACACACAAACTTGTGTTTCCTACATCCAAGGATCGCGTCGCAGATTACATATCTCCCCTTCCTTAGGATTAATATCAACGCACGTCGCACCGCATCCATTTCTTGCGCTGCTTTAGATGCCACCACGACTAGTTCCATCTTATCTCCTACATATATAATATTATTTACAACTGTTTGGCACCGCATTTTTGTCATTCCCAAAACTCACTCTCGTTCGCACAGGCACGCGCACATGCACACTTTCATACATTTTTCTCTTTAGATAATCAACAATGCCATTGAATAGAGTCCGTTGTCGTTCATCGGGCATTGCTACTCGATGTTTTAAAGACGTGCTTTTTATGTCACGTTAAAAGAGAGCGATTTTCTCGTTATTACCATTCAAGTTTGTTCATCGCTATATAATTTCTCTTATACGCTAGCTTTTTTAAAATGTACGACACGTATTTTCTCTTTCACTCACTCACTCATTCTCTCTCTCTCTCTCTCTCTCTCTCTCTCTCTCTCTCTCTCTCTCTCGCTCGCTCGCTCGCTCGCTCGCTCTTTCTTTCTTTCTATCTTTCTTTCTTTCTTTCTTTCTACTTTGACTACAATAAAGTGGAATGTTCGATCTACCGATGGCTCTGGCAAACTGGAATATTTTGGTTTGTCGGAGCCAAAATTAGAACGTTTTCAAGCCACCTCCTTAATGTATCCGTTTGTTTTTTCATTTATTCGTATTTTTTTTTTTTTTTTTTTTTTTTTTTTTCATTTACTTGTCCAATTCATAGCTCATGGCGCTGCTCTTTTACACGAGTCAAAGACAAATTGGCAAAGTGCTTTGCCTTGGAGCGACGCTACTTAAAAGTCGTTACATTATGAATTATTTCTAGGAAATTTCTAACCGCATCTGGTTTGTGAATTCCAGACTGCCCAGCGGTCAGATTGTATATCAATTATCACAACTTAGATCATAATACTAATACGATATTATGTAAATATATTAATATTTTATATATATACGTATACATATATATATACATATATGTATGTATGTATATGTATATGTATATATAACATATTAATAACAACTGATCTCACTCTCACTCTTTCTCTCACTCTCACTATCTCTACGCCTGTTTGCATCTTATATCGCAATACTCGATTCATACTGCCACAAATTGGTAAAGTACCATACTAAAGTAATATAGATTACATTTGTGTGTCCAATCTAGAAGCTATATAAATATAAATTGAACATCAGAAGCAAATATCTTACGATCTTCAATACTGCATTTAAAAGTTCGTGAGGTAACATTATCGTGTGTTACGTTCTATTATAATTTGACTAAAAAAATATTGATCGACAAGCTACATACAGTGCTATGATTATTAACATTTATTAATGAGATCTAGTTTCATCCTAGCATCATGTGAACGGACATTAAAGATATCACCGATCTTTTTTTCTCTTTTTTTTTTTTTTTTTTTTTTTTTTTAATGAATCTTATCACGAGTTCTTACTTGAAAATCTCATTTACTTGCACCCGTTGAAGTAACTGCGTTGTAGTAATCGAAGTTATTTATGTTCGTAACAGCACAATAGTTACGGTGACGATTTCGAGGCCGCTTACGCACGTTATACGTTATCATCGTATAATCGAGTGATTTTTGTGCGTGACTACGTGCTCCTGCGTGACAACGACATTGACCATCTTCGCACGGTAAGATTTGTTCACTCAGAAGATCTCAGAATCCGGATCGTTCGAGGGCGCAGCCTGTAGTGCGAGCTGCATGCTGGATTCTGTATTACGCCGCTTCATTTTACCCTTGCTCTTCTTCAGCATCGTTGCCTAGGAAGGGACAGGATCAGGGGAACGCACAAAGGAGTAATCGATAGAAAGTTAATGGTAATGACGAAATGTCAAATATAGATATCGAAACTCAGGAGAAAAAGTAGATACGAAAATGGTACATATATGGTAATACAAAGTTACAACAGACAAATTAACGAAGAAAGAAAATAAGAAAGTAAGAAAGAAAGAAAGATAGATAGATAGATAGATAGATAGATAGATAGAAAGAAAGAAAGAAAGAAAATAAGAAACGAAAGAGAAAGAAACGTTATTCCATAAAAGCTAAGAACGTCTATCTAATAAAAGAGATGCGTGACTAATCCATATATATATATATATATATATACATACATATATACATATATATATATATATATATACATATATATATTACGAGAAGCATCCAGCTGCAATCGGGCCAAGGGTATCGACACGGTGGTGATATATACATCGAGGTAAACACGCATGCGTTTCTTCCGGGAGTCGATCGGAACAATTCATACATAGGAGGCCTACGTTTTTAGGGGAGGGGGTTGAGATCGCACCGAAACTCCCCGTTCCTATGTGCTATCTTTTTTGCACATCGAGGAGTCTAGGCGAGGATCGCACACCCCCCCTCTCTCTCTCTCTCTCTCTCTCTCTCTCTCTCAAACGAACGATTTATAATGACTGACTAGTGGCAAGCTGCAGTATGGTTGGTTTACTCGTCCGTGCTCTTGCCCCCCTCCCCATTAGCAGGTAGGATCGACGGTTCGGTATTCCGACGCTTGATCTTATTTTTCTTCAACATGGTAGCCTGAAGTGAACAAAGGAACAAGGAATAATTAGTAGAGTGCGATTAGGGGAGGAATGCATGCGCTGACGGACATCATCGGCAGTCAGGTAATGCCTCTTTATGGAGACTGCGCTGAGAGCGTTACGAGATATGATAAAAGAGAGAGGAAAAAAAAAGAAGAAGAAGAAGAAAGGAAAAAGAAAAAAAAGAAAAAAAAAAAAAAAAAAAAGAACAATACATCTATGCTACCAACTAATATACATACATAGATGCTTCCGTTAAGAATCTTACGTGCCATATATACATACATATATGTATACGTATACGTATAGTGTATACATAACAGAGGACACCCCATTATTCTATTTAAAATCGAACAGGCTGAGTGAACGAGAACGGTGCGCACAACGAAGTAAGAGAGGTATTGCATTCTTACGAGTCAGGGGAAAGAGATATAACGTGTAAAGGTACGTAGTAACTCTCTCGGTGGGTGACATCGAATATATATTACGTATATCTATGGATTACCATTGAGGATATATACTTGCATTCTATGTTATGTTACACCCAATCTGTCCTTCATTTTGCTGGAATTATGGGGTTTCGGTAAAGTTTGTTTCAGGATTACCTTTAATGCAGATTTTAGAACTACAATTTCTCCGGGACTCTGGACCCACGGTTCGCCATCTACTTGTACCGGTATATCAGAGTGCAAACGTATTTTTATATGTCCACCCTACAATCAATCGATTTCTTTTGTAAACGCTGACGAGACGACGTGCAATAAGTGGATATCTCTAACTACCACGACGAGCTGCGGATGGCTCACAGCTTTCCAGATTTAAACGCCGATATGTAGGTACGTATATAATAACGTACGTATTTCTTGCAACCCGACAACAATTATCACAGATACGCACGGTACACACCTATCATCTGATTATCCCCTGGGGATATTCCAAATGATTTTCTTATTTCTTTTCTCTCGCCGTCACCGAGTGCTCACGAACGTAACGAAAGATGGAGGGTAGGACGGTCTCGTCGTCCCTCTTATAAAATTATTAACGTTTACCTGCGCTATCCTCATTGCTCCACGGAGACCGGACTGAATTTGTCCGAGATGCATAACGCCTGTAACTCCTACGACCTCCAACATACCATCCCAATGATTTGGTTTATTGAACTGATCTTCCTTATCCGGTCCCCAAGGGTTCGCACCAGAGCCCCAACTGTGTCAACAGAGAAATAAGTATGTTAAATATGTATACGTTACATATTGGATACAACAAAAATTCGGCCGATAAATTACCTTAAAATATTGAGAATGATTATTCCTTCGACTTGCGGCAAATCCACCAGTTTGCCGTCCACCTCCAATCGGATCTGAGTGTGCAAGTCTTTGCATGGTTTACGACCGACCATCTTACGTAAACCCATTTTCACGTAAACACCCTTATTTCGGATTCTGCTATTGAACTTGTTAGGATTCTCTTCTCTCGCATTGTGAAAGTCTAAGCACAGGTCCGCATCGATCCCAAGACCGAAATAATTATTCATTACAAATATTTGCGTATTGTCCTCGCTGGTCGAGCTTGCGCCTACTAATATTGGAAAATCGTATTAAAAGGAATCTCTCTCCTGCTTTCTATATGCCACAAGTATATACGGGTGTGTAGATGTTACGAAAGGTTATACGTATCGATTGCGATAGTCTTATATTTTGATTACCTGCAGCATTGGTGCTCATTTGGGACTTGTCATCTTTTTCTTCCGGGTGAAAAACGACCGTCCATCTGTCCAATATAATTTCTTCCGCGTCGATAACGTCACGTAATAAATTTAATGGATCCTCGTCACCGGTATATCCAGATCCCCAGCATAGAACTCTCGCCAAATCGTTTCCCGTTCCTAACGGCACGATAGCGCAGGCGGGCGAAGAACATTCGCTGTCTTGACCGACGTTGTCCAAACATTGCAAGACCCATCCTATCGTACCATCTCCGCCGCAGACTAAGATTCTGTAGTGCTTAATGTGACGAAAAACGTAAAGCCTGTAACGTTACGCATGCGTTTATGAATAAAACGATTCTGCTCGAGTAAGCGTCCCATTCGTTCTTACGTGGTGCCTTCGTACTTACCCAGGAAGTGGCCCGCCGTTATCAAGATCAAACACTTGAAAAGGATTTAAAAGTTTACGAAAGCTAGAAATCAACTGTAGCCCTTGGCAACCACCAGATTTGACGTTGACAAATACAAGCAAGGGTTGAACATCCGATGGTACCATACTCGGTTCGATACTCGGCAATAACATGACTAAAATGCAAATATACGTATTATTTACGGATTATTTTTTATTACATATTCAAGGTCGCGTGCTCCGCGCGTAATTATTTTTTCCTTTTTTTTTTTTTTTTTTTTTTTTTTTTTTCTGAAATTAAATTTTACATACCCAGAAGATGTTTTTCTTCGTATTTTGATTCGCGCAAAGTGTACAACGCTTTAACCGCTTTATTCGAATCTTCGTATATAATTACCATCGAACCGTATTCGTAGTAAATTGGGCCAATGGATGAGAATTTGTTTTCTGTGGAGAAAAGGGAAGAAAGAAAATGTTATTGTTGTTGGTGTTGTTATTACGAACGCTCTTCTGCGTTTCGTAATAACGCAAAATTATATGTATATATATATATATATATATATATATATATATAGAAAACTATTTAACAAGTGTATGCTTTCCCGATTACCTTTTCCTAAAAACTCGGTCAACATATTTTCATAATTCCGTTCCGAAAGATTCGGTGGCAAGTTTCCCACGAATAGGGCCAGATTCGGTCCGTGGGGATCTTGTTTCAATTGTAAATAAAAACGCATCAATTCCATTTGCCTTATGGAATCTTTACCGAGCTGTTTAACGATATCCCATGGTTTTTCCTCTGGCGATAAAACACGGCCGGATACTAACGAGGGAACAAAAGGGATTCTTCCATAGTAAACGGTATATATCGTACGTAGATGGTACAACGTGGTTGAATCGTATGAGAGCGATAATTAATAAAGTCGATTTAAACGCACCATCGCGATCCAGGAGAATTTTTCTACATCTGTAGTCTTCAGAACTCACACTTTTTAAATTGAACCTTTGAAGGGATTCCTGGATTAAATCTGTTACAGTCGTTGTTTCCGTTACAGGTACGTTGCAAAACGACTCCGATATTTGTAACTTTCCAGGATAGACTCGTACTTCTCCGCTCTCGTTGTCCCTTGAAAAATAATATTATTCGTTTCGTCTCCGTTAGTCATTCGATTATATCCATTCCGTGGAATATGTACATGCGTATTCCCGTATAAACGAGGCTGATTATATATATATATATATATATATATATATATATATATATATAGAGAGAGAGAGAGAGAGAGAGAGATATCGATGAAAATATCAATGAGAGCTTACTTAAATCGCAAAAAGACTGCCGGACGTTTGCCTTCTTTACGATTCAAGTTTAGAACTGGTGTCGGATCGCACAACTCAGTTTCTTCCGTAGCGTACAGGTCGGTTAAGTAAAAATTGCCTGGATAAAGAGGAATATTTTCTTGAATCGATCGTATTAAGATAGATATGGTTTCGATCGATGGAACAACGAGATAGAAAGCATTTTTACGTACTCGAATCTTTCGTGATATGAAATGCACGAAGTGCCGATGTTAAAACCTGTTCCGTGGTAGCTTGTTTAGGTATCGAGATCACTCGAAATATTCGACGCCTCAAAGAGTTATTACCGTCGTACACCTTTATCGTCTCTGAATCATTAAAATATACGATCAAAAAGATATCAAAAATATGTCATTCGCTTATTAAAATCAATAATATCATCTAAAATCGTCGATTGATATCGAGCGTATTTATTTTGAGGAATACTGCACATTATGGTACACGTACACGCGCACGCGCACGCGCACGCGCGCACAGGCGCAAAACGTCTAAGTATAGGATCATGCGGTCGAATAAAATACCTTCGTCGCCTCTCTCTTTATCCTCCTTATCTTTAGTATATCGTGGATCACGGCCATGCGAAGCCTGCACAGGCTCGTCGTTGTCGCGATACTTGGCATCGCCACTGCTAAATTCTTCCGATATGCTTCTCGCTACAAACAAAAAATACCTCCCTTTAGATAACATTCCTTTCCTTCGTTACAGAAACCATCGAACATCAGATAGATATTGCAATACACATCTCCTTCGATAATAAATTCAATGTTAATAGATCCTTGTATTGTATTACTCAGATAACATTAATGGTGTGACAAGAGCTATTTAATATGATTAATGATATAGCCGCAGGAAAGTAAGCAAATCCTCGTATAAGATAGATATTAATTACTTTGTTGATTCTCAATCGCGATAACGATAAAACGATAAAACGATAAAACTATAAAACGGTAAAGCGTACACTTAAGAAATGTCATGTTTTTCAAAATGACATTCGAAGAGCGAATGAAAAAGGCAACGAATGATATATATATATATATGTATATATATGTATATGTATATATATGTACATATATATATATATATATATATATATCATTTGATATTTGCGTCGTCGATAATAAAAAATAATAAAAATTTTAGGAGATGCTTGTGTTAGAAAAAGACAATTCATCTATAAATATTACACATAACATTATATCGCATTGTTGTGCGATAATCGTTTAATCGTTCTTAAAGAAAATGACACACACCTCTTACCATCGAACATTTACGATGGATTTGTAGAACACACATGATAGGAAGAATTATTCAGTAGCATTCTTGTACTTCATTTCACTGCATAGTAGAGTGATAAGCATCATGGATTTTTCACATAGCATCCAGCGGGCTGAGTGTGACAGTGCATGCACTGAAGCGAAACATATGTACATACATGCTAAAACGAAAACAATAACAAAATAACAACATTCATCAAAATCTGTATAGCACAACTTTCGAATGAATAAAATATTACAGGTACATATATATTTTTCATGTACCTGCGTTTTCATAGAAAAAGAAAAAAAAAATATATATATATATATATATAATAGGTATGCATATGTGATACATTAAACATTAAATGTAATTATTAATAATTGAATATTTCTAATCGATTTATATTTTTTTTCACGAACGATCTTATTTCGTTTCTATTACTTGGATGCGCGATTCCTTATCATAGCAACAAATATTATAATGTAAAATAATAAAAACGTGCACGTTTGCGCGCGCTTATCAGTGTGTAGAAATAATCGTGATTAGTTATTCGAAATATTACCATGTTTATTTGTCCTGTTTGCAAAGTATGTTCGGTCATATGTAAAAATCGGTCGGTGTAATGAACGGAACGATATGCAATAAGCAAGTAAAACATTTGCCATATACTAGACGAAACAAAAATATTATATAATAATAGCATCAACCATATGATATCTCGTATAAATGCTATAAACTTGACAAATAATAAATGTATAAACGTGTGTAATTTTGTGTGTGTGTGTGTGTGTGTGTGTGTTTATGTGTGCGCGCGCGTGCGTGTGTACACACATATATATATATATATATATGCGTATATATGTATATATATGTATATATATATAGACACACGAGTATATGTATGTATGTATATACATATAAAGAAATGCTAATAGCTACTATGTAATGATTCATCTTCCTTTCTGTTTTGCGCTACAGATTTTATAATATTGAATATGCTCACACAGATGAATGTCTGATGATGTAATATTCTAGATACCTCGAACATAAGGAGGGGAAGCATGACAATTTCCATGGCAGCTACGTGGCAAAACTAGTGAAAGGCGCCTCAAAGCTTCTGCTAGGCGGCCTGCAGCCCCAATTTGTTCACTCTCAGCGAAATCGAATTGCTCTCCGATGTTATCTTCAAATAGAAGCAAACGGTAATCCGAATATTTTAATAATCAATTTGAATTCTACAAAATTTAGCTTTTCTTTCAAGTATTTCACCTATATTGTAATGTGTCAAAAGAGCTCTGTGTTATGAACGATCGTTACAGGAAATATGTCAATATATGTCAGGGGGTTTTCACTTTGCAATAACTCATATTAATATTATCCAAATTAGAATCCCTTTTGATATTGATCATACCTACTATTTTAATATAGTCCAACGAAAATATAAATTTATAACAAAAAAAAAAAAAAAAAAAAAAAAGAAAAGTAGAAAAATAAAAAAAATAAAGATAACAAGAAAGAAAAATGGAAAAGGAAAAAAAAATATGAATCGCTCGTTGGTTAATGTCATTGCGCATTTGGATTAATTTACTTGCATTTACTTAATTACGACATTAGAAAAATTGTGAAGAAGGGTAACTACAAAAGTGAATATCCATTAAAAGCACCATGAAAATAGCAACGACAGCCACGAAAGCCATAACGTTTTGGTATCTAAGTAAAACGGATTATTTTTAAGAATCAATTTGAATATTCTGCTTTGTTTTATTTTGTTTTTCTCGCGATACGTTTTTTTTTTTTCTTTTTTTTTACAAGGGACAAATCAAAGTGGCTTTCATTCATAGTTTTACTTTATAACGCGCAAATTATTCGCGAGCGTTTATTTGACAAATACGTGTAACGAGAATAGGTTGCCTTATTTCGATACTCGAAGTAATGACAGTTGAGATTTTTATAAATCTTATCTTATCCTTTCCCTAATCACCTTTGTCGCATATAATAAAAATATGTATTATATATTGCCTTAAAATGTCTAGCCTAGTCAACAAAGAATGACTATAAGAAGTTATTTCATCCGTAACTGACAATATAATTCTGCAGACATACAATGATAGGCATTCGTACAAAGAAATATTCACCTATAGTTACCTCGTATGCTGTTGGATTAATTTGTGAAATCACACAATCAATATTACATATATATATATATATATATATATATATATATATATATATATACGATAAAAATATAAATAAATGCAAATATTTATACCATATCTATCTGTTTCTACGAACAAAAATAGAAAAACTTGTTAAATATATCCTACAAATTTAATATCGCATGCTTCAGAAAAGTAAATATATTATCTATACGTGTAGATGTATACGTATATATACGGATGCATACATACATACATACATATATATATGTGTGTGTATATATATGTGTATATATATGTATGCATGTATGTGTGTATGTATGTATGTATGTATGTATGTATGTATAAATGTAAATACGCTAACGAAGGCTCTCATATAAGGGTATATCGAGATAATACCATGCAAAAAAATTGATAAATAATTGGAAATATTGTCATCGTAAAAAGATATTTGTATACACTTTATGTATGTATATGTACCTATAGGTATATAAAAGAAAAAAAAACGTAAAGAAAAAGAAAAAGAAAAAGAAGATCGAAAAAAAAGATCAATCGATAATCAGACCAGTTTACATACTTTGAGAACAAATAGTATGATGCCATTATCTGTTATCTGAGCGTAATACGACATTTAATTAATAAATTACTTTTTTCCATATATTTGACGGCTAATCGACGAGGTCGAATTTAGCTCGACTTACAATGGCGAAGAATAAAACGTATGTCGGTACGTCTAATGTAATATTATACATACATATGTATAGGTATAATGTTTAATGTTTATTATATTATGTGTCCGTGTTCGTTTATTCGAATCCATTGTCGATTCCATTGTCGTAATAACGTTGTTAGGCGGTCGCGCGCAGGCGCGCTTGCGTCGATTGCGTCGCATGCGTCGCTTGATCGGTCAGCTATCGAGTATGGGATATGTCATGTATGTAGGTAGGTATGTATCGTTATAAGGGTAACACACTTACGGCAGGAATACTCACGCGCCATGACTTCTTTACGACGCACTTCTACTCCAATAATCGCTTCCATCGGTACCTCGGTACGTGGAATACTGACGGCATGCGGCGGTAGGTAAATTGATTCCAAATTCCCAAACGTACATTCGGAGGGAATGCTTTTGTAGCAGAATGCGTGCGACTGAGGGGAGTACGATATCGAACGTGACAATGCGATTTTAATTATTCGATATTTGTTATCGAATGCTGGTAATACGTTTGTGGTTAAATAAAAGTAACGTTTGAGAAAGGTATATTATATTATATTACCGTTACGCCGCACCATTCGCAGCGAAACCCAGAAAGGCACTCGGCGGAGAAGCAACTTTTCTTGCATACGGCACACTTGGAACTGCTCGGAAGATTTCCTTCTCGCCAATGATGCGTATGTTTTACAGCGGCCAAATCCTTTCCAGGCATATAGGTTGCATTTTCTTTGCAGTCTGCCACAGCAAAGTCCTGACATTCCGTGTGCACAAAATACTCGCATACTGCAACCGCAAGCGCACATAACGTTTCAAACGTTTTACAATCGTTTAATTTATCCTACCTCCGGCTCATCATCTCTTCCGCTCGATTAAAAACAGTGCAACTTACTTTGGCAATGTACGGAGAGATTATCATCCAATCGTTTCCGACAGACGTTGCAAAATTTTCTTTTGCGATGTACCTGTTCGGACCAACAGTGTGCCACCGGGTTCTAAGGAAAGATTAATCGCGTAATAATTTGATCAGTAACGTCTTTTCGATAAGGGAGAGATAAAAGAAAACGAAAAAAAAAAAAAAGAAAGAGAAAGGAGTAAAGGTGATGGTGGTGGTGGTGGTACCTTGATCAAGCTTGCCGCGATGCAGGAGCAGGGAGACACGACGGCCTTGAGACAGCGGTCGTGCACCACGAAGTTGCAAACTGTAACGGGGTAAAAACGATAGTAAAGAAATTTGGGGCAACTCGCTCGCCATATGTAATATCGCCATTGTCGGTGGACGACAAGGCGTATATGCATATACGCCATTTACAGAGCACGCACGCACGCACGCACGCACGCACGCACGCACGCACGCACGCACGCATGCACGTACGTTGACCGATCGAAAACCTCCAGCCAGTTTTAACGGGTCAAAGTAATACGCGTAAGTCGCGGACGATTTAGACGCGAACGTAAGACGCGCGGCGCGGAGATTTTAATCTTCGACAAACTTTGCCCTTTCGTACGGCCAAGAACGTTCGATAGATTCGGTGCGTATTATTAATGGATAAAAATCATTACAACTTGTAAAAAGAAAGTGAAACCATATAAACGTGCGCGCACGCGCGAGAGAGAGAGAGAGAGATATCAATTTCCGAACATACTTCCGGTTTTCTAAAAATATCTTGTCCTTGAAGACACCTTACGCGCAACGCATACGTCGCGAACCGATGCCGGCAAAGCCGTGTCTCCTTCCCCCCTCTCCCACCCCCCCCCCCATTATCAGCGCACATAATCGGGTCAATGAGTTTTCGATCAACGAGGAATAATTTTCGAAAGGATTTTCCATTCGCGGAGAGGCGCGTCTCTCGCCTCTCTCGCCTCTCTCGCCTCTCTCGCGCGCACTCGACGTAGACAATTTCGATGATCCGCGTTTGACCGATCGGCCAGCAGAAAATCAAATCCCTCGTCGTCGACGAATTTGACCAAGTACATTTTACATTAGGATGGATGGCATCGATCCGTCTAGTGCTCCCTTTTTTCGAATTGTCCCTTTAATCGTACATATAGTCTATCCAGTAATCGAAAAAATACATTTTTACGATCGAACGCGAATATGATATTTCTCTTATTTCTATATTACTCGTTTAAGATGACCAAATGTCGCCGATAATATATGCGTAACTTTGCCCTCGTCCACGTTGGTTCGTATAAACTTTCCGCTTTTTTGCTCCACGTTTCTATTTATCGAAGAGAGCTGGAGGATAACGCTAGCGGGACGGAAGGAAGTATCGCCGTCGATGAATCTACGCTAACCTTTCGTTCTACTTCATTGGTAATCGAGTTGCTTTTTTAAAACAACTAACTAACTACGTGTGTGAGAGAGAGAGAGAGAGAGAGAGAGAGAGAGAGAGAGAGCAAGAACGAGAGCCTTTTCCACCTTTTTGCTCGTCGTGGCGAGCCCTTGCTTCCGTCCGCCACTCCTCTCGTATTTCGAGCTCGCCTTTTCTCTCTCTCTCTCCCCCTCTCTCTTTCTCGGCCTTCGGCTACCCCACACCATCCCCCACGATCAATGCTCGAGAAAAGACCGACAAAAGCACCATCTGCCGTCCGTTATAGAGGGTCTCCCTCGAGCAATCTCGATCTATGGAAAGATCGAGTTATATTTGTCAAGAGAACGAATGATTTAAAAATGTAATTTCAAGTATGAATTTTAGAAAAAATACCAAGGGCGATCGAAATCTGGCACATTTTATAAATGCGACGATGACATGGACGAGGACGAATAGCGCGTAGCGTATCGGTATATAACGCGTCCGTTGATTGTTTCTAATCTACATTCGATTTAAATAATCACAAAGGTTTCGACATCGATCGATCGAACGCTTATACGAACGATTATAAAAAGAATGAAGACGATTGCAAAGGGGAACAAAAAATAGAAGAACACGAAAAGAATACGCAAAGAGCCAAGAGCTCGACGAAAAGACGAAGAAGCAACGGGCGTTCGATCGCATTGACCGAACGGCACCCGTATATCGATCGTGTCCCCTTTCGCCATCTGTTTTCCGGAGCTGTAGGATTTCGGAGCAGCTTCAGAGAACACGCTCCCTCGAGGAGAGATTCTCGAGATGGATGGGTGGATAGAGAGATAAATGGATGGATGGATGGATGGATGGATGGATGGATAGATGGATAGATAGAGAGAGAGAGAGAGAGAGAGAGAGAGAGAGAGAGAGAGGGAAAGCCGAGGTCGCTTCGTGGCTCGCTCGTCCAAAAATATACGACCGTACCGTCTCCATCGTCGAGTCGTTCGACACGTTGTTCTTATCGACGACGAGCGAAGGTATTCAAGGAAAGCCAATGTCCGAGCGTTTACCCTATGAAAAACTCTTTTGCTGGTTTATATCTTGAATCGATAACTTGTGTTTGCAAAAATTGAAAAGAGGGGATATAAATAAGAAAATACGATAAAGAGATCCGTTCTCGTTTCTTTCCGAACGTATCTCTCTCTCTCTCTCTCTCTCTCTCTCTCTCTCTCTCTCTCTCTCTCTCTCTCTCTCTCTCTCTCTCTCTCTCTCTCTCTCTGTGTGTGTGTGTGTGTGTGTGTGTGTGTCTCGCCCCCACTCCTCCCCATTTCCATAAGCGTAAGACGATAAGACGATGGACATCGGTGGAACGATTCGAAAGGTCGAATCTCGTACCTTCGCAGATGTACCCCTGCTGAATGAGCCCCCAGAGCATGTCCGTGCAGCTGTGGCAGTACGTCGGCTTGTGAAACGTCTTCTTACTGAAACTGTGCCCATGAACGGCTCGAGTTTCGGCCGAGACCGACGCCATGTTCCCCTTTCCACCGCGGCAACTATCACGCCAGATTTTCACCGTGAAGCTACACAGGGCGCGCCGTGCAAAGACGACGACGACAACAACAACAACATAATTACACGCCGAGTACTACGTGATCTCGAAACCGTACGCGTACATAATTGCGTTGGATCAAATGCCGTCGCGGCTGATCGCTCGGCTGCCGTTGCTGCTCCCTTCTCGCGACTTGGTCTTCGTCGACGTTCGGGATCGTCGTGCGTCTCCTTCGTCTTCGTATCGCCGTTGTCGTAGCCGTAGCCGTAGCCGTAGCCGTAGCCGTAGCAGTCCTTGTCGTTGTCGTCGTAGTCGTCGTCTTCGTCGTCGCCGCTGCCGCCGTCGCCGTTTTTTCCGTCTTTGTCGTCTTAGTCTTTGTCGTCGCTGTCGCTGTCGCTGTCGCTGACGCCGCTGTCGTCGACGTCGTCGTCGTCGTCGTCGTCGTCGTCGTCGTCTGAATCGCACACTTTTTATTCGTCTTGATCGTCCTCAGCGTCGGCGTCGTCCACGTCCTTCTTATCGCCGTCACGTCTCTAACGCGCATTATTTCCCAAACCACCTCGTCGCGCGACGACCGATCGACGACACCACCGATAATAGGAACGCCTCTTCTTCCGCAGCTCCACCTTCGCGGCTCCCTTTACCTCGTCGGCCTTCCTTGCCGCCCTTGCCGCCCTTTCCGCCCTTTCCGCCACGCCGCTCGACTCGTACGTCGTCCTACGCCGCCACCGATCGAAAATCAACGTCGATCTTATCATCACCACTTCCTTCCTTATCTTTTTTCCTTTCGTTCCTAACTTTCTTATCCCCTTGTTCCTCTTTTTCTTTTCTTTTTGTGTTTTTCTTTCGTCCTCGTCGTCGTCGCCGTCGTCGTCTTCGTCGTCGTCGTCGTCGTCGTCGTCGTCGTCGTTGTAGTCGTCGTCGTCGTCGTCGTCGTCGTCGTCGTTGTAATCGTTGTCCTTTATCTCCTACGATCTAGTTCGCGGGACTCGACCCGCGACCTGGATCGCGGCCTCGCTCTCGTCTCACCACCGATGTACACCACTCGTTTTATCGGTTTTCCTGCACCTCCTTCTCCTCCTCCACCTCCTCCTTCACCTCCTCCTCCTCCTCCTCCTCCTCCTCCTTCTTCCTCTTCCTCTTTCTCTTCTTCTCCTTCGTCGTCGTCGTCGTCGTGGTCGTCGTCGTGATCGTCGTCGTGATCGTCGACGTCGTCGTCTTCCTCTTCTACTTCTTCCTCTTCTCCCTCTTCGACCTCTTCTTCTTCTCCTTTTCCGTTCTTCCCTCCGTTCGCGTATAAATTACAACAACGATAGCGTCAGAACGATACGAGAAACAACGTCGTTACATCTAAATAAAATAAGGAGAGACGACGATGCGGCCCTCGCTCTCTTCTTCTTCTTCTTCCTCTTCTTCTTTCGGTCTCGGGCTCGCATTCGCGTTAACCGAGACACGGACCGGCCGCCGAGTGGCCCCACTGACATCGGCCTTCCATCCCGGATAGCTGCGCATGCGTTCGCGGCCGAGCGATCGCACCCTTCCACTGCCGTACCATCCTCGGCTCGGTACCACGACGACACCCTCTTCCACGAACTTTCTTCTTCCTCTCTTATCTCGTTATCGCGTTCATCCTTTACCCGGTAACATACATTTACCAAAGTTCTTTGCTAATTTTATTCGCGAACGAAGCGGTAACAATTTTTCTTTTAAGTAAGGAGATTACGAGGGAGGACGTTATTCGAACGTTACTTTTGCCCGGGTTATCGAAGATTCATCTCCCATCATTGCCGTTGCCGTCGCCGTCAGCGTCGACGTAGTGCAAAACGTTGCGCTTGCTCTTTGTCGTCCCGACTCTCCTCCCCTCTTTCCCTCTTTCCCTCTTTCGTAAAGTCTCGACCGAGCCGCGTCCAAACGCGCTCCACCCTACTACTTGCGATCGGATGTTCAACGTTTTCTTCTTTCGTCTACCCTTGCCTTTTCGATCGGTCGCTCGCTCGAGAGCATGACTTTTACCACCTCGAGCTACCGAAATTTTGCCTCTTCGATTCGATGTCCATTTGAAAAATAGAAAAAAAAAAAAAAAAAAAAAAAAAAAAAAAAAAAAAAAAAGAAAGAAAAAAGGGAGAACGCGCGGACCGCTGCCGCGTTCTTCGCTTCTTTCTCCATTTCTTCCATTTTAAATATTATCGAAAAATATTATAATCGAGTCTATGACGATTCCTTTAGAATCGTTCCTCACGACTCTCCTCCTCCGTGTCAGGGACGAATCAAACGTAAAATGGACGTTATTGCTCCCTTTTTTTTAGCGGCATACTCGTTTATTTGTCGCGCCTCCGCGAGATAAAACTACGCTGCGGTTAGTGGGTTTTCGAAAAAGGGTAGGGGAATGTGAAGACGTCATCGTTGTCGAACCGTCGGTACGATACGAGAAATGCACGATAACGTGGCAACGTATGGCTGAAATCGACGCGCGTAACCCGCCTCCATCGTTCATTAACATCGGTACTTTTTTCCTACCATTACTTTTTTCTCGGCTTATGCGCACCATTTTCGAATCGTTCCAGCGAGCTCCCGTTAATCGAATGAAAAAGCATATCCAGCATAGAATGAATAAGGGTACCATTGTCGGGGTATATTCCTGATCCGACACAAAAGATACGTGTGAAAGCGAGTCGAACACTGCCGTGTGTGAATCGCATGACAGCGTGCCGTTTCTGATTTTTCAATAACGGGGAACGACGAGCAGGGAATCGTAGAGAGAAATATTTCCCATCCTCGACTATCTCTTCGTCCCACACATCCTTCTTCCGCGCCTCTAACGCTTTCTATTCATTCGTACCCCGAGCCAATAGGTTCGGGGGGGCACACGCGCGCTCGTCGTTAGAACGTCGTTGGACGTTTCTGAGACGAGCGTTATATCGTCGTCGGACGAAACATAAATTATACTACTTGGACGACCTCGATCCACCTCTACTATGGCGTAGATATGATAAAATGGGCAAAGGAATAGGAGATGGTGTTGACGTTCGATGGAGAATCCATCTCGAGATAGGGATATATCGGCGTCGATCCTTCGGGACGGACGACGACGACGACGACGACGACGCCTCCTCGTCGAGGATGATAAAAGGCCCGATAGGATTTATATTTGCTCGTATACACTTGTTTCCTTTATTATGGACGGAGCACAAAGCATCGTTTGTCAATGCGACATATACTTTTCTACTCTTAATAACGCAAAATACATACATATTTTAATTTTAACATCGGTAAATGCTGTTATCCTATCAATTTGCATCTTTTTTCTTTTCTCTTTTTTATATAAACGCGTGCAGTCGATGATAGATATAACATAGGATATAAAATATTTTATCAACTACTTTTGATTACACCGCGATGAAAAATATCTGCGTTTAAGGCAGATATATCTTGAAATTCTACGAGATAAAATCAAAATGATGTCAACTACGTTTCCTATAGTATTTTACTTCTAACTTTCGTATCGTCCTCTCGTTCGATATTATATAAACAACGATCGATTTTGCCCTTATTCTCTTTAACGATACCATTATAATTTGTGACAATTCTTTTTTTTTTTTTTTTTTTTTCACGAGATAGACGCGCGTTACGATAGAAGATTTCGACGAGTTAAATGGCTTTAGGCCATTTGCGAATATTTCCTACAAAGCGATTGTACTAATTCTACAGTTATTCCAATTTCTCTCGTTTCAACGTTGGATCTAATCGGTTTGCACTTTTTCACTCGCAATCCTGTTACGTAGCTACTCTACCTTATGGTTAACTGCGTTTAATGAAGAAAATCAGATAACCGATAGGTATCATTTATCCAAACGATATGTTATATAATCCTTTATCTAAATACTGTCAGATGTAATACTCGAGTGTATATATTTGCGTGTGCGCGTCTCCATGTTATATATATGTATGTATGTATGTATGTATGTATGTACGTATATTATTATTGTCATTGTTAAGTCGAAGGATAACTTCGATAAACGAATAGCTCCTGCTATTACGAATTCATTCGGCCCAATCCATTTTTCAAACGCGTCTTTTACCCTTCACGATTCATTTTTCCCCACCATTGACAATATTAGTAATAATGTCAAATAAAATATGGATTTGTTTAGCGATACACATACACACACACGCACGCACGCACGCACGCATGCACGCACGCACGCACATAGATATATACACATACCAAATGCAATCGAAGGAAATTCCGTAAAATGATAATTACGTATAAAAGGAGTTACCCGTACCCAAGAAACATTTTAATCTGAAGCAATCGTTTGATACTCGTATACTTTTCATGTGCCCCTTAGAGATAACTAGCATAAATATGTTTAATAGTCAAATATTATTTTCCTCCCTTTTTGTTAGATAAATTAGGGAGAAGGTCATATTCGAACGTGTCTTCGACGAGAAAATGATAACGTGATATGATGATAAAATCAGATGAACCTACTTCGAGTATACACTCGAATGCATAATTAACAAAATATCTGAAAATTTAATTGTAAATTTACTATGTATTCGATAACAATGGCCTTAAATATTAAGTAGTTTATGCGATCACCAACGGTATAATGCTAAATTGTTGAGTAAAAAAAGGAATCTTTATAACTTTTATATTATATTTATATACACGTTTACACGGTTTAACTGAATATAATTATGCACCCACGGTCCAACGGAGCAGTCTATCTAAATGCAATCATTAATTACTTGTATAAACGATATAATAATAATTATTATTTCTAAGTACATTTCACGAATGGATGCATCAGTCATTACGTCGGTATGAAAATCAAATGTAAACAACTTGAAAAATTATTATTACGAAGTAATCTAAGTAAAATAATAATAATACATTGCCAAGTCTCTCCCTTCGTTTGCTTGATATGTAACGTTGCTATTTGTATAAACGAGACGGTGTACCTAATTTAGAAATACTGACTGGTGACTTAGCGTGATACATTTATTTACGCTAATCTATAACTTAATTAAATCCTTTAATAGTATTCAATAGTAGAATAACGTATCTCTTATTAAAATCGTTAATAACTTTAATATTGTGTATATAGTGAAAAATTAACGTTTACTGGTTCTTAGAGAAGATTTTCTTGCGTTATTGATTCTTAATAGTTTAAGTAAAATAGTAGTAGCTTACACGTACAATGCAATAAATGTCCCGGAATGATAGAGCATTCCTATAGTATGACTTGCCGATTGGAAGAAAAATCGAACAACTCTATTGGAAAAGTATTATCCCAATCCGTGATCTTCGAAAAATCCTTGCGGGGTTTCCTCCTGAAACATATGCAACGTAAATGATTTTAGAAAACCGTTTGAAATAATTTCACGTTGTATATGAATAGGGATCAATTACTTTGATGCTGCTTTCTATTATATAAATGTATATGATGCAATAATCACAGATTTATTATATATATATGTATATATATATGAGTAAGCAAGCACGTACCTACTTTGACTTAAGTTATCTCCTTGATGCAGCTTCAAATGATGAACTGAACCCTTTTCATATGATTAAATAATTATTTGTATTATTTTTATCGATAAAATTGCACATAGCGCACGTTTATATACAGCATCTAAACTTTTAAGCTTTATTTAACATCTTTTCTTTTCCTTTATGTCTTTTTTTTTTTCTTTTTCTTTTTTTTTTTTCTTTCTTTCTTTCTTTGCTTTTTCCTTTTAGCATGCTACAGGGCACCTCACATGTATTATTATATTAATTTTGTTAATAAACAAAAGTCCATACACAACAAACCACCATTGGACTGAGAACACAAATGTTAAATTGTATACTGAATATGCTTGTTTATTTTTTACTTAAACACTCGAAAAAATTTCCAAATCACAATTCGTAAAAAAAGGTGAAACGCGATTTGTTTGAACATTACTTTACGTTATACATTAATAATGGATTGGTTTATTACAAATACATTCGATGTTCTAGTTTCACATTGAAAATTGATGTTATTGCTTATACTATACGTTTATGCACATATACATATAAAGATGATTCCAAATTGCACTTATTCGATATTGACGATGTACATATACGTATACGTATACGTATACGTATATATACATACACATATTATATATGTATATATATATATATATATATATATATATATATATACACACACACTCTCTCTCTAACACATGCACGTACGCACACAGATACTCTTTTTTTTTTTTTCTTGGTGTCTTTCTTCTTCCGTAGATATACCATCAAAATTAATAAGCATTTCCTCCCGACATACACGTAAAGTACATGAATGCAGATTCTGTTGGAAAATTCTTTATGTTCTTACAAATACGTATGAGATATTATTGCCACGATTATAGAACATTAAAATCTACTCGATAACTATGAGATAACACTAATACAAGTGACAAAAATTCCGATTAGAGAATATAAAATTTATATGTTCTCCGACATATATTACTTTGTACCACTTTCCAATCTTCATAATGCACGATCTATTCGTACAAAAATATGACATTATTTTATAAAATTTGAAGAAGAGAGCTGAACAGCGAATAAGAGATTAATGTGTGTTAAAGATCTCTTATGAGAATAAACTTGACGCGTATGATGATGCACACGATGACATTGTTCTCAAGATGAGTTTTTCGACGTAGTTGTTCATCCGGGTTGTTCATTTTGGGCACGTAGAATATACTAGAATGCAGCACCTATAAAAGCCCTATCTCCCGCAGAGCACCTTCCACAGCTTCGTCCTTCCACAAACAAACAAACGCTAACTAGTCTCGCGTATTCTTCTGTCAATTAATGTTTTAACACTTTTCTACTTTCACTTGTGCAACATAATAAAAACTATGTTTTCTTTTTTTTTTTTCTTTTCTTTTTTTTCTTTTTTCAATATAAATATATAAAATATATTACACACATTCGATAATTTCTAATACAATGGCGAAAAATTACTTCAAATCCAATCCTGATATTACAACCGAAATAAATGGTTTTTGTTTCGTTTTTTTTCTTTTCTTTCCTTTTTTCTTACATCTTTTTTACTTCTTTGCTATACTTTTTCTTTATTTTTTTCTTTTTTCTTAACATACCTACTATTATATAATGCACTTACAATGTTTACATTTATACCAGTGCCATGTGTATTACAGTTTTATAAATAATAATAATGATAATGATGATAATCATAATAATATCGATTAATATTAACAGTCTTTGAGAGAGTATCGATTAATAGAGGGTACAACAAACAAAACTTTTGCTATAATATTATTATAAATTAACATTCCTAATGACGATAATAATAGATGTGCTCCAAACACAGTGCCCCTCTATACTTTTAACATAAATGTTGACTACATTTTAAATTAATAATGATTATGGCATTAGCATCATATAAAGTTGCAAGCAAATAAAAGCAAATTTCGAATAAAAGATTTTCATTGGAAAAGGTAAAGAGTTTATGAATGATTTATAAATAGTCGTTAACATAACTTCTATCGTCTCGTATAAAAGTTAATTAATTTATTATTAGAATACAATAAGAATGCATACGTACGCACGCACGCACGCACGCACGCACGCATGCATACTAAACAGATACTAAACAGTAAGAACAACAAAAATTCATTGTTTATTAAAATTTTCACAATACATATTGTCAACAAAATATGTACAACTAGCAGCATATCCATAGGAATAATTTCTATAATTGTCACAATACTGCCATAAATCTATATAATAACAATATATAATTTTTTTTTTCTTTTCTTAAAAAAGACTTCTGTTATTAACATGAAATAATATAAATATTACAAAATATTATATATCGCAAAAGATCGATAGAAGCTATTGTAACAGTATACAGGATCATCCTTAATATTATGGCAATACTGTAATGTATATTGTAACAAAGGAAGCATGCTTATTACTCTGAATATGAGACTGTAATAATATCAGACACGAGGTCAAAGATTTTTAGCGTTGCAACAAAGTAAAATACTATATTATCGGAACGAAGCAAACTGAAGAGAGAGAGAGAGAGAGAGAGAGAGAGAGAGAGAGAGAGAGAGAGAGAGAGAGAGAGAAATTTAACTTTCTTTAACATTTACCAAACTAACCAATTTCGCTATTACATGAAATAAATTAGTAGCCCATATATGATGCTAATACAAGAGTATGTTTTTCAAATCGTAGTGGATCAAATTGACTAGATAAAATACACTGTATATTATGCAATTTTCCTTACTATTTCTATTATTTATATATCACCTTTAATATATGCTTCATTATATATCTCATTAAATATGTACATCATTTACATGGCACATTAAATATAAATTATAAACATAGTTTCTGTGTCTAGGTTACTATTAAATAATTAGTTTATGTTAACAACAGAGCGTCTCTCATTGGTCTTGGAGTATCATAACCGACTCGTTGAGAATCTTTTATAGATAAAAACCATATTTAAAAAATCATCATGCAGTAAAGAGTTTCCTACCATGGAGATGCTACCGCATACATAATATACATATAGTATTGTCATAAATAATTATATATCACGCTAAAAGCCCACTTAAAAATAATAAATTAACAAACACATTAAGCAATCTATGCACGCAGGATTAGCTGTTAAAATATTTAGTGCCAGATATTTTACTCAATCAACTTCTCATCCACTTAATATTCCTAAAATATATTTCTATATCTTATTAATTTATAAAATAGGATGAGGAATTTAATATGATACTCAAAATATCCTTTCATTTAAACCGATAACATAAATTACACGGAAATAAAACATACGTACATAGCCAGAAAATGCAAAAAGTATTATCATTTCGTAAGAGATTTCTGATTAATAAAAACAAAAAAAATGTTATATACCCAACACTAGAAAGAGAAAAACAACAAAATAATAATAATAATAATAATAATAATAATAATGATAATAATAATGATAATAATAAATGTCGATTAAAAATCATAAAATTTAAAATAAAATTCTAAGACGAATATACCAAATAAAAAATTTAGCCCATAAATATCAATTTTTTAGAGACTTATTCGTACTGAAACTGCAAGTTAACCAAAATTCTCTACGCAACTAATTAATCCATCTTTTAGGCTTGTCGAACGAAACGATTAATCATTTGCACAAAACAAGATATAAATTTCAGAAGCATGGATACGCACGAAAAATATTTTGAAAGATTAGCGCAACGAGCAAAGCCAAAATAAAAAAAATCGATTGTCATTTATAACGATCTAACGGAAGACGTTACGGGAATACGTACGCTCCTAAATATTATTTGAACTTGTAATCGTTCGGTGCATATAAAAAATCTCACTATTATTTTATACTACGATTATTATAAAATTATTTAAGGAAATTGAATTAATTCGGTATAATTACCAATGGAACGGATATTGAAAATATATAGCTGTTATATATCTAAAAGTGTTATATCAAAAATATATATATATATATATATATATATATACCACGTTACTGCATCAACAAGAAAACGATAATAAACATGCAAACCACATAATTTGCATCACACATTTAGTAGTATTTCTTATAGAAATCTTTTTTTCCTTCTATCATTTAGAAAATTGCATATTACTCCTGTTAGAGACATTACACAATAACTACAGACAATAAGAATAATATTCATGGATCATTTAAAGGCGCTGTAGTAGTTGAGGCAAAGTTTATTATGCGCACGCTCGATCGAAACTAACAACCGGTATATAAATATTAGCCGGTTAAACTTTCAACAAATTTCTAGGCATAATGCACGTTTAAATGATCAATGTATAATATTTAGGAAGAAGGAACAGACACACGAACGAGTGTCTAAGAAGAAACGTTACAATTCAATGGGTACATCTCCGTAACTAACCTCCTGTAGTAAATCCTGAGCTGCAATGGCTTTCAACACGTTCTTCTTGCTTGTTTCCTGTATTTCTCCGCCGACTAGTAATTCGTCCAATATAAAATATGCTTTTTCATAATTAAAAATTATATCCAACTCACATACCTAAACAAAACCAGTACAGATATAAATTGACCGTACGTTTGGATCTTTGCGTTAAAAGAGAAAAGAGAAAAGAGAAAAGACAAAAAGTAGGCGCGTGCGCGCGCAAGGAAATAAAGGCAGGAGGTAGGAGAGAAAGAAACAGAAGAGATACGACGGTTCGTACTTACGCTCCCAAAGTATTTATCCAATAACTCGACGTAACGATGTATAATCTCTAGAGTAAGCAATTCATTGTCGTTTTGCTCTATAGCGCAACAGAAATACAAACTTGCGTATCTAAAATGTAATACAATTATATTACTAGAGGAACAATTATCATCGTTCTTTCTTTCAAATGTCACAATATTTTCAAAATTCAAAAGCCAAATAAAAAGTCATAATAAATAGGGCACCTTTTATAAACGACTTTAACGTCTTTCCATTCTAAAAAGCTTGACATTTTTGGTTTTCTTGCGAGTATCGTAGTAATTAATTCTCTCGTGATCTTCTTCTTCAATTTATCCGGATGCGCAACATACCACTTTTGCAAGCGTAACTTCCCTTGACGACTGAACAATAACATAAATTGCATCTACAAATATAAAACGGTATCACATAAGCATAAAGGAGATTTATTATCTTTCGAAAGAAACCTATTTATAAGTAATGAATAAATCAACGAACCATTTTCTGCAAAATATTTTGTGCACCGTATTTTTCAAGTAAAAAATCACAAAGGCACGAAAAAGAAACAAAAAAGAAAACGAACGACGACGAAGGACAACTTTAATTTGGATCGCTATTCGCCGTTTATCATTAACGAGATTACTGCATAATAAAAAAGGATGACCGACGACTTTATCGCTAAAAGGAACTCTCTACCCTCTCTACCCTCTCTGCCCTCTCTCTACCCTCTCTCTACCCTCTCGCCCTTTGCACCTTATGGGCGGCTTAGGTACGCTCTCAAGTTCGCGTACATCACGAGGACGGAGAACTATCGACACGAATTACGGCACGAAAGATGTCTACGTCATATTATCATTTTTCAACGTGTTAACGGAAATTGCGTTGTTGACGCGATGCGCTTTTCTATTTGATAACGCTCTATGAGCGCGTTCCCCTATGTCACTTTTTCTTTTCTATCGAAAAGAAAATAATACCTCGTTGTAACCGTTATCGTTTCGAAATATTCCTAACGTTAGTTTATGCGTATGAAAATTTACGGAAAAAAAAAGAAAATATATATATATATATATATATATATATATATATCGATACTGCAGGAAATAGGAAAATAAATGTGAATTATAGTTTGAGAACTTAATGATCGCGACCGTTTATAGGGACAATATGTAGGTACGATACGATATACGATACATTCGAAATTGGAAGGCACTCTGTATTTTAAGTGAGTAACGTAAGCGTGGATGTAAAATTAGATGGCGCAGTGATGCATCGTTGAAATTCTTAAGAATGGAAAGACCTCTATAATTTTAACGTAAAGCGTGAATTCAAAACACGAACCGTCTTTCATCTGCCTCCGATGTAAACGGTAATTACCCGCTTAATTATTTAATTTCGAAACAATAATTTATAATAATCCGATCTGTCTGATCGTTTTTAAAAATCGTTATATATTTTTTGATACGGTTTAAAAAGTACATATGCAGGTTTTTTCATACGTCAAGTAATGGAACCAAATTGAGCCTCGTGCTTTATAGTTACCTCCGGTTACCTGGTGGTACGAACCATTAAATAGTGACGAGCATTCACAAGTACACGGAGCTACACGGAGCTGCACGGAGCTTGATGCAGCTTGATGCAGCTTGATGCAGCTTGATACTCGACGATCTCGAATCTAGTTGCATTAAAAATAAACATGGCGGTGTGATCGAACGTTTCAAAAATATTTTAATAACGAATGATATGGCATAAGCGACATTTTCCTAAATGAAATCTTTTGCATCTATAAGACTTTATAAAATCGTATGATAAGTTCGCTATGGAATTAACGAAATAAGTTGTACATTCAACATTCGATTCGACGTCGTAGATAATATTAAAATGGGATACTAGCTAGGTGGCGACAAAAGCAATGTCTCGGAACATCTCAGAATTTAATATGGAAGTTTCCTATTGGCCTTATGGAGTCTCTGCTATTTCTTATTGCTTATAAACGAGTTTGTGCTACTTTATTTTGTACGTTTTATATCGTTTAAACCGATTTTTGTACGCATAAGAAATTTGAAATATCACGCGCTCATACGTATATATAATATATATATATATATATATATATATATTATATATATATATGTATATATAACACAAGTATGTATACACACATTATATATATATATATATATATATATGCGTGTATGCATGTATATACATATTTTTATCTATAATGTTTTAATATGGAGATTTTGTTCAAGCGTTTGTTAGTATCACTCTTTTGACGTGTTTTTATGATTTATTCTCACCATTGTTTGCGTCTATTTGTAACGTTTTAATGTAACATCCTTCAAAAGTATTAAATCAAAGAATTTGAGACGACTTGTGTTGTTGGTAGTTCTTTGCATTTAATCTAAAAAAGTATTAAAATTAAATTCAGGTTATGTTTGTAATCTGTGTGTGTTAATTCGTTCACAAAAATACGTTAAGCGTTTTTTTGCCTTTTTTCGGATATAGATTTAATATTTCAAAGAAACACGTACGTATATATTATAAAAAAGTTCAAAATTGTTTACTCTGATTTATAATATTACACTTGTATGATTTATGGTATACAAACACTTTTGAACTCAAAAGTATTTAAATATATTTTATTTTGAATACAGAATAGATAAAAAAATATGGCGCAAAGATTTCCTGTCCCAAATACAGGAAACAATGGTCCTCCTCCGCAACGGTATCCTCCTTCGTCCGTACCACCAAATCTGCGCCAATATTCAGGACCAAATTTTCCAGTAAGTTTAAACCATTGATCTATCCCTTATTTTAATATCACGAAGCAACGTACATATATAGATCGTTTTATTAATTTTTATATAGATGCAACAAAGATCTGGATTTACACCTCCGCCGCAAATGAGCAATGCAGCCCCAGGACCTGGAGGAATAATGAGACCTAATCAGCCGTATACCAATATGCGTCAAGGTCCAATGCCGACGCCTCCTGTTGGTAAAAGGAGTGCCGATCAAAGAATACCTTTGTCTCAGCAAAAACCGTATGTAATGCACATCGTTCTCACTGTACACTCTCTCATTTATTTTCATAAGAAAATAAATACAGCTATCTCTCTCTCTCTCTCTCTCTCTCTCTCTATAATGATCATCCTACACAAATTTATTTTCTACAAACTTTACTCTTACGTAACTCTCTGTGTGTGTGCGTACGTGTGCCGTGTATGTGTCTCGTGCGTGTATGTATATATATATATATATGCACTCGTTTACTCATACACGATTTATATCACTTTTATCTGGAAAATCAGGAACCATACATGTCATCCTCATGCTGCCGACAAATTTGTACACACATTGATCCTTGAATCTGTAATTTTTACAAAAACTTATATAGGTATTTTTGGAACAGTGACTTTTCACATTCCACATCCAAGAAGAAAAAGAAACTTGCCGACAAGATATTACCTCAAAAAGTACGAGATTTGGTACCAGAATCCCAGGCATATATGGATTTACTTGCGTTTGAAAGGAAGTTAGATGCGACTATAATGCGTAAACGTCTTGACATACAAGAAGCCTTGAAACGTCCAATGAAACAGAAACGAAAGTTACGTATTTTTATTTCCAATACATTTTATCCGGCCAAAGAAGCGGCAGAGGGAGAGGAGGGTTCGGTTGCTTCTTGGGAACTGAGAGTCGAAGGCAGATTATTAGACGATACTAAAAATGATCCTAATAAGGTATAGTATATGTCGCGTTAAGAATTATTTCACGTTATTTATATCATAAATCTTTTCTTCCCGTTAGTAATAATATTTTTCTACTATCTGTATCGCAACAGGTGAAAAGAAAATTTTCATCCTTTTTTAAAAGTCTAGTTATTGAATTAGATAAAGATTTATACGGACCGGATAATCATTTGGTTGAATGGCATCGTACGTTAACTACTCAAGAAACCGATGGATTTCAAGTTAAAAGACCAGGAGACAAAAATGTTCGTTGTACCATTCTTCTACTTCTTGATTATCAGCCTTTACAGGTATTACATATTTTAGTTGTATACGATTATATGTACACACACACACACACACACACACACACACACACACACACACACACACACACACACACACACACACACACACACACACACACACAGATATATATATATATTATAATGCGAACTTTTTGTATTATTTGTTGCAGTTTAAATTAGATTCACGACTTGCACGATTATTAGGTGTACATACGCAAACTCGACCTGTTATCATTTCAGCCCTTTGGCAGTACATAAAAACTCATAAACTTCAAGACAGCCATGAACGTGAATTTATAAATTGTGACAAGTATTTGGAACAAATCTTTGCTTGTCCCAGAATGAAATTTGCTGAAATACCGCAAAGATTAAATCCATTATTGCACCCACCTGATCCCATTGTGATTAATCATGTCATTAGCGTAGAGGGTATGTGCAATTAAACGCGTACAGTCATCGACGACAACTCTAATATAATCCATATACGTAAACCGTTTAGTTTTAAATTGTATCTATTATTAATTTTGATATAGGCACGGAAACGAAACAAACTGCATGTTACGATATAGAAGTCGAAGTCGATGATACATTAAAAACGCAAATGAATAATTTTCTATTATCAACCGCAAGTCAACAGGAGATACAAAGTCTAGACAACAAGATACACGAAACTGTTGAAACGATTAATCAACTAAAAACGAATCGTGAATTTTTCTTAAGCTTTGCTAAGGATCCTCAACAATTTATTAACAAATGGATAATATCACAAACGAGAGACTTGAAAACAATGACGGATGTCGTTGGAAATCCAGAGGAAGAACGTAGAGCTGAATTTTACTATCAACCTTGGGCGCAAGAAGCTGTCTGCCGTTACTTTTATACTAAAGTCCAACAAAAACGAGCCGAGTTGGAACAAGCTCTTGGCATACGAAATTCATAAAATTATTAAAAAATTGTCTATCAGTGCGATGAAATGTTGTATAAAAGGTTTTCTCCATGATGTTTTATTGCAGCGATTATAATATCTGAGTTTTTGTAATGTTATATGTAGACTACGAATGGACTCTCTCTCTCTTTCTCTCTCTCTCTCTCTCTCTCTCTCTCACACACACACACACACGCCTGTTTTCGAAAATCGGGATCGTACAATTGATAAACACCGAACATTTATATATTTATAAAGTAAATATATATATATATAAGAAAGAGATACTTATTTATACAAATACATTTCGTATATTACTGAAAAGAGACATTTTTAAAGCAAATTATGAAATCTTGCATTATATTCCATATTTGCTGCAGTGCTATTATTAGTAAACCTTACGCGTAACAGTAAATAAAGATATTGACACAAATCTAATATATCTTGTTTTAATATATATATATATATATATATATATATATATATATATATATATATATGTATATGTGTATATATTTATTTATTATATTCGAGATTCTCGGATGAAATTTTTCAAGTTTACGCTGCCGTTTTTATCGATAATACCTGTATTATCGATAACATGACGTTTCCGATGCGCATGCGCAAAAAGTTGTTCATGTGGCGACATCTTCCGTCTGTCGATGTGACTAATATATATGTACATACATATATCGTATATCTCCGTAACCTAGACGAAAAGTGTTGTCGACATTAAACTTTATTTTCTTTTTACAAATAGAATTAATTATGTATTAACATAATATTCGATATAGTTAGAAAAATGTTGACGACAAAGGTCTTTTTTAGGAAGACCAAAGGTGGAAATATTTATAAGGTATAACTAATATTTGAAGGATCATAACCATTGGATTTATACTTGTTCGCGCGCGCGTCAATTAATAATTTTATTCCAATTATTATTCAGACTGTTAGGGAACACTACTTGCGGGATGATATTTGGTGTGGCTCAAAGATTTGCAAAAGTAATTCATATCATTGCAAACAGAAGAATCGGGAATGCATTTTAGACGATGAAGATTCCAGTGCAAAAAGCGCATTGTTTTCGTCATCGTACTATTTGTTGTTGGATACCAATATCATTTTAGATCAAGTAAGTCGAATGTATTTCGTCTTGTTTTAAGATATTAATATTGTTTGTGGTGGCGAGCACCTTCCTTTTTTAACAGTAGAGATTAGTGGAAATGCAAGGATGGCTACCTTGGACGGTATTTCTTTCCGGGGTCCAACCTTTGTCAAGAATCTTACAACATCGACGTAGTTTTATAATATCATTAAATATATATTTTTATAGATCGATATATTGTCAGAAAATGCCCTTTACAACGTTATTATTTTACAAACCGTTTTGGAAGAAGTACGCCACAAAAGCCCGACCATTTATAAAAGATTAAAAGAAATTATCGGCGACGTTAAAAGAAGGTTTTATATTTTTGTAAACGAACATCACAAGTAGGTTATATCCTGTTAAAAGTAAAAATTTAATATCGAGATATTACGCCATAATTAATCGACGTCTTCTTATTTTTTAAGAGATACTTACGTGGAAAGAGTACCTGGTGAAAATATAAATGATCGTAACGACAGAGCTATACGCGTTGCAACAAACTGGTACAATAAACATTTAAACGTCGACGGGCAAAAAATTCTTATCGTCTTATTAACGGACGATCTGGATAATAAAAAGAAAGCCGAACAAGAAAATATTCCTGTCTTTTCTAGTAAGCTACACATATAGAAATAATATATTTAATATTAAAATGCGAATAACGATAGATAATATAAGAAATAATATCGAAAAATGATGACATAAAATTTATACAGTGGAAGAATACGTTAAATCATTGGAAAGCTCAAGTCTCCTGTTAGATAAATTATGCAAGAGGAATTTTATATTGGAAACGGAAGGACAAGAAATTTTTCCTTGTCATTTGCCGCCGTCGGAATTGCATAATGGTATTAAGAATGGAAAATTTTTCCAAGGGACATTTTCCGCGTCCAAAGAAAATTTTCTGGAAGGATGCGTGAATGTGGATGGAATAGAAAAATCTGTAAGAAATTTTAATTAAGTAATATAAGAAAAATACGCGATCGGGTGCATATAAGTAATACATTTTTGAATCTTATTAGATATTGGTGCAAGGTAGAATGGGTCTCAACAGAGCCATCGACGGTGACATAGTTGCGATAGAACTTTTACCGGAGGATCAATGGTCAACTCCCAGCGAGATCGTGTTACAGGACGAAGACGAAACGGATATTATAGGAGATATATTGGACGACGAAAAAGAATTAAATAATTCAAACAACGTCAAAGAAACGGAAAGAACTCCGACGGGGAAAATAGTCGGTATCATTAGAAGAAAATGGAGGCAATATTGCGGTATCTTACAACCGAATATTATTCAGGGGGTAAATATATTTTCATATGATCGGTTATAATTATAAATTATAATTATAAATTGGTTGCGATATGATAACGCCCTGCGCTCATCTCATGTCGCATATTTCAGAACGTAATACATCTTTTCGTACCTGCCGAGAGAAAAATTCCTAAAGTTAGAGTAGAGACTAGGCAATACGAATTATTAAGCAAACAAAGAATTATAGTGGCCATAGATTCGTGGCCGAGAAATTCGAAATATCCGTTGGGTCATTTTATACGAGCTTTGGGTAACATAGGAGATAAAGAAACGGAAAACGAGGTGTTGCTTTTAGAGCACGACGTTCCTCACAGCCGATTTTCCGACGCAGTACTTAGCTTCCTTCCGAAAATGCCATGGACCGTATCAGAAAATGTAAATATACTTGGTTTTATATTGATAACGTTCTTCTTACAAAAAGGGTTTTCCCCCCCCACCCAATTCGTCCTTTCAGGTTATCGCAGAAAGAGAAGATTTAAGGCATTTGGATATTTGTTCGGTAGATCCACCAGGGTGTACCGACATCGACGATGCTTTACACTGTAGATTATTGCCAAATGGCAATTACGAAGTCGGCGTTCACATTGCGGATGTATCTCATTTTATTAAGCCTGGAACGGCTCTGGATAAGGAAGCCGCTTTAAGGGGTACCACGGTATATCTCGTCGATAAAAGGATCTCTATGATACCAGGTGGGAAATGTGCGATTTACTTTGTCTAATCTTTCAGTAAGTATCGTTATTCTAATAAAATCTGTCGGCTTTTTTTTTTTTTTTTCTTTTTTTTTTTTTTATAGAACTATTAAGTAACAATTTATGTTCCCTGAAAGAAAACGAAGATAGATTGACTTTCTCTTGTATATGGGAGATGGACTCGGATTCGAATATCATAAGTACTAGATTTTGTAAGTCCGTCATTCGTTCGCGTCGTGCTATGACCTATGAAGAAGCTCAAATCAAGATCGATGACGTTAATCAAAAGGATGTGATCGCCGAATCGTTGAGAAATTTAAATGATTTTGCGAAAAAAATGAAAAAGAGACGAACGGACAATGGGTACGGCAAAATATTACTCTCTCTCTCTCTCTCTCTCTCTCTCTCTCTCTCTCTCTCTCTCGAACGTGCTCGTTGATGCGTTGATTTATTTACAGCGCTTTGACCTTGGCCTCACCCGATATCTATTTGCAAGAAGATAACGAAACTCATGAACCGATTGACGTGCAAGTTAAAAAATTGAGAGATACAAATTTTATGATAGAAGAATTCATGTTACTTGCAAATATTTCAGTAGCGGAAAAAATTATTAGCGAATTTCCAGAATGTGCTATGCTTAGAAGGCATCCTGAACCACCGCAAAAAAATTTTGAACCATTGATCAAAGCTGGAAAAAATCAGGTAAGTAAGATAGTAAAGAGAAAAGAGAAATGTATCTACGAACGTATTTATTTTGATACGCATTTTTACATTTTAATAGGGCTTTGTAATAAATACAAACAGTGGAAAAGAACTAGCCGAATCGTTGGACAAAGCGCAAAAAGAGGACAATCCTTATTTCAATACTATGTTGAGGATTTTGACGACGAGATGTCTTATGCAAGCCGTATATTTCATTAGCGGAATGCATCAACAAAATGAATTCTATCATTACGGATTAGCTACCCCGATATATACGCATTTCACATCACCTATCCGCAGGTTAACAATTATTCAAACAAATACATTAATTTTAGTAAGAACGTGTTTGGATACATTTCATATATATCTTCTTTAATGTCCACGTTTTCATTATCCGTAGTCCAAGCATATACCACCAAATTCTATGTATAAGGGTTAATTCGCCATATATCCGTTTATAATATATGCAAAACTCGCGTCAATTTATTCGTAGATATGCGGACATTATCGTACATCGTCTCTTGGCGATATCTATCGGAGCGGATGTTACTTATTCGGAGATAATGGATAAACACCAAAATCAGAAGTTATGTTATAATTTGAACTATCGAAATAGGATGGCACAGTACGCTGGTCGAGCATCGATTGCATTGAATATACACGTATGTATATGTTATCTCTTTTGTTATTTACGCGTATTGTTTATTTAAAAAAGAAAACGCACACGTATCAATTACTCGATGTCGTTTAGTTGTTTTTCCGAGAAAAGGTCAAAGACGAGGAAGGATATATTCTTTTTGTACGAAAAAATGCCTTGCAAGTACTCATTCCGAGATACGGTTTAGAAGGTACACTGTATTTAAATAAAACGGACGCTTCCGTTACGTTTACGTACAATCGAGAGGATCATTCTCAATCATACAAAAATATAACATTTCGTACATTTGATCTTATCGTAGTGCAGTTAAGTTTAGACAGATCCAACGTTCAACACGAGAAATTGATTTTCCAGCTTGTAAAGCCAGAGGTAAGACTATAACGGAAAACGATTAAAAATATATATTTTACTGCACATTGGTCGACAAATTTTACTCCCGTCATTAAAATCCTCCGTCTTATTACAGATTCCAGGTTTCAGCGTTCCTCCGATAACGACTCAACCCGCCGAACAATCTGTTTCTAATATGGAACTAAACGCAGTAAATACAATAGAAAAGCGCAAAAGTGACAAAATCCTAACGGAAAGTTCTAATACTAATAAAAGGAAACATAAAAGAAGAAAGAAGAACTAAAGCGAGGCAAAATATAATATATTTTTTGCAAATTATAATTTATGTAAAATATTTATGTAAATTATAATAAACTTTTATGGGAAATTAAAAATAAATCGAATAAACGCGCGCGCGCGCGCGCCCACGCTCTCGTATATAAATTAATACGAGTTAATTCGATGAAAATTCGGGCTTTGTGCGCTTGCTCGTAAATTTTACGTAAATAATATTATGTAGGTAGAATCGGTGGGAAGGTGAGAGAAATTTAGCATTCGTTAAAAAAAAATTTGTTATCGAATCAAACGGACCTATTAAGAAAAAAAATATAATGAAAATACAATAGGTGCGATCGAGTTAGAGCGTCATCGATGATATAAACCTACCGATTGCTCGTGTACTTTGATAAAAAGATCTTCGCTAGATGTCTCTGCATACTCCTGTCAAAGTCAAGTTCACGTTTTATTTTCAAATGAAATCTCTAATGGAATAAAAATGGAATATTATTGCATCGAGTAAGAGAAGAAGAAACATCGACTTTCTTCGAACGATTAATACTTTCATTATTCGTATTATCCTTGTCGGTAATCTTGAAAGAAATTTGTCCCATGATTTTCCATGGAAAAATTGTTTACAAGATTATAACGGATGTCTTTTCGTGGTTTAAGAGATAAAACGTAAAAAAAGAAGATTTTTGTGAGAAGAGGAACCTTGCCGAAAAATTATTTCATCGGCGTTAAATATCTAAATCGTATGAATTGAAAAGGAAACGGATAATGGTATGTGTATGTGTGTATATACATGTCATATATATACATATACATATATATATATATATATAACCCGGCGTATTGCGTTATTAGACGATAACCATTAGTTATTAGGGTCGATTGGCATAAATAACTCGACGCGAGGACCACGTTAAAAGAGTTGTTACAGTGTACGTGCGTATATGGTAATTACGGTCTTCCGAACATCGTTGTTCGTCGCGTTGCTCACGGACGTTGCTAGAGATGCATAAAATGTCAGAACAAATTTATTTATACCAACGGATCTTTCATGTTTATCCTTAATGTCGTTTATGTTCTATCGAAGGCATATCATTGAAAATTTTGCGTGTTTTTCACGTATAAGTTATATAAAAACAAAAGTTTTCTTATACTCGTCTACGCGGTATTGTTCGTGTGATCTAGTAAAAACGGATACGCGTGCGCACACAACAGAGAGAGAGAGAGAGACGCACGCACGCACACTTTTCTTTTCTTTTCTTTTTCTTTTTCGTCAGTAATTTAACCGTAAACGTTCTTGTTCTTATCAATGTGTTAAGTGACAGTAATGAAGTCGATGCATATTTTCACCTCAGCATTACTCGACGTAGCGGTAAGTGCTTCAATGAACAAAATCTTTTTCAAATAAAACACGGTTGAGATAGGAAACAAACCGTGGATTTTACAAATAAAAACTAAAAGAAAATTATGATTATATATATATATATATATATATATATATATATATATATATATATAATAAAAGAATGTTTACGAGAAAACGTAACGAGAGTATTCGAAGATGTATATTATGATATTAAATTATTCTTTCCCGTTACATGTATATCGAATTATGTAAAAATGATATTATCCTAATCAGATTAAATCTAAAAATATAAACGGTGCTGATTTTGAATGTTGGATCGAAAAAATCTGACATTCCGCGTCATTGTAGTAAAATGGTGCGTGGGTTGGAAGTACGTTGCAAGTATAATTTTATATGATTATCGATGTCTCATCTTACCAGATGAACGGTAGCAAAAGTTTAAGGTCAAACGGTTGATCGTTTCGTTAATTATATATAAAACGTTTATTTGATTAAGTTTTTATTGAGAAGGCTAACGCGCCTTCGCATCTTATAATTTTCAATCGAACGTTCGAACGATCATAGTCGATTATTTATGATTTTTCAATATCGTCGACACGAAATGTTTTCTATAATTTTAGATATAATACGTTAGATCTATTTTATAAATCGTTATATAAATCGTTAAAATGTATATTATATATATATATATATATAGATATTTTTCTTTTTCTCCTTCTTTCTTTTTTGTTTTTTTTTTTTTGTTTTTTTTGTTTTTGTTTTTTTTTCTTTTTAAGTAAAATGAGGGGAAACAATACGAGCCAATACAACGACGACGATTTGTTCGGCAACGGTGGCCCTTGCCCACCTTGTCGACTTGCTATTAACGAGGAAACCGGTAGACTAAAGTACGTGATTTATAAAATTGGCTCTTCATTTTCTTGTTCTTTATTAATTATTTCTTTTTTTTCTTTTTTAATATTTCATTAGATGGTGCACGGAAGGCGATGATACTTGGCGATTTCGCGTCAGACTAATGCTATTGATTCCTGCGGTTTTATTGCCAATCACTATAATTTTCATTGCATTATCGCGATCGCAAATCACCGATAAATTACCACCCCATCGTCGTACGTTCAGCCCGATTGACAATTCTCAAGAACAACAGACTAAGAATAATCTCGTTGAAAATTATAATACCTTGCTCCGATCATCCGAGAGCAAAGAAATACAGCACTCTGTCGATGGGAATGAAGATGAAGATGAAATTCGTATCTCCGAAATTCAAACAAGTTACGTACCACCAAACGTTCATTTTTTAATACAATCCTCGAAACGACGGAAGAGGCATACGGATGCGGTAATATATACATATGTGTGTGTTTGCGTATAATCTACGTTATCTACTATAATTTGCGTGCGCGCGCGCGCGCGCGTGTGTGATCATATATATATATATATATATATATATATATGTGTAAATAGGGAATTCAAGCGATACATCGAGTCTCATCGATTTAATTTTATCCACTCTTAATTATGTTCGTTCGTTCGTAGGAAGCAACGTTCGACGAAATACGCGATAGAATCCTATCCAAGGAGAAAAAAAAAAAAGTATTCGTAAGTATAACAAATCCCACCACGTAAAATAATAAGGCAAATCTTTTCAAGTTCGAGATTGATTTGAACGCAGATAGCTAGTGAGGTCACTCGGAAAACGACGGCAGGCACGCCGTCGAACGACGAAACGGATTATTTTCCATTCGATTATAATCCAGAATTAGAATTCGACGAGCCCTACGCGTACAGCGATATAGAGGATTACGAAGACTACTCGAAGTTGGTACTCCCTTTTCTCATTTCCATCCAACGGTTCCTCGTAGAGTTTCTAATCGCATTTTGCCTTGTTCTTTTTGCATTCCTCGTGCGTTATCTCTCCACGGCCTTAGAGAGGAAAAGACGGAGCACACGGTTACGGGGGAAAAAGAGCAATTAGATTTTGGGTCATCGAATAAAAGATATCGAAACGTCAAAGATAAGACGGATGAACGATCGCAAGATCGGCGGCTAATCGATCATACCGAGCGGATAGGCGCTTATTCCGTTTCCATTGGCAACGCCTACGGACGATGGCCTCTACCCGATCGCCACGATAAGGAGGAGAAGGTGGAGAAGGAGGAGGAGGAGGAGGAGGAGGAGGAGGGGGAGAAGGGGGAGGTCCCACCAGATTTCCATGCATTTTGGAAGGACGAAGGAAACGCGAAGACCATCAGAGAGGCTCAAGGTACATGCGCATACCGTACAATTTTATCGATCATTCTATGGCGCTCCTATCGATAAGAGCTGATCGATGACTCGTCCCTTAGCGAGGATAATGTTAGAATACATGGATAGGACCGCCAATCCGTGCGAAGATTTTTATCAGTACGCTTGTGGAAACTGGGAGAAACGTAATCCCATTCCAAAGGATAAGGCGGCCTACGACACCTTCGAGATGCTAAGAGAATCGTTAGATATCGTTTTGAAAGAATTGCTGGAGAATAAAGTTCCGCGTAACGTCGGATTAAATACCAAAGATGCAACGGTCAAAGCAAAGTATCATTTTAAGAGTTGCATGAATTACGGTTAGTTCATTCAAATTTACCCGGCCGAATATTAATTTCCTTTTCTTTATAAAACGATCGTAAATGCATAAATGGACGTGTGCCTAGAGATCTTGGAGCAGCGTATGGAACAGCCGGTGTTACAACTTTTAGAGGAACTCGGTGGGTGGCCGATCCTGAAGCCCGATTGGGATGCCGATAAGTTCGACTGGCTTCTTTTGGTCGCACAGTTGCGCCTATACAACAATAATATACTTATTTCCGAATGGGTTGGTCCGGATATTAAAAATAGCGACCAATATATCATACAAGTGAGAACGCGTTTATATTGAAATAACTCGAAGAATCCTTCAAGATCCTTCTTTAAATATATTACTTTTAATAAGACCACATTTTCCTTGATCTTTTGCAGTTCGATCAAACGTCCCTCGGCCTACCTACGAGAGATTATTTCCTTCAGCCATCCAATATGATTTATCTGAACGCTTATAAAGATTATTTCATTAAAATAGTAACCCTTCTTGGCGCTTCCTTGGAAAATGCCACTGTTCATGCGAATCGATTGATAGAATTCGAAACGAAACTCGCAAAGGTATACGTAAAATGAATATATCAAATATAAGTTAGGCATATGAAAATTGATTTATTTCTGATAGATAACATTTTCACCCGACGAGAGACGGAACGTTTCGGAACTTTATAGAAAAATGAGCATCGGTGAATTGAGATCGACGGTGCCTCAAATCGATTGGCGTAAATACCTTTCGATCGTTTTAGCACGTCCCGTTGATACTTCCGAACCGGTTGTCGTATTTGCCCTACAATATATTCAAGATTTGGTGGATTTACTCTCAGAAACCGAACCCAGGTGAATATTTGTTTGATACGCTATGAATAGCCCTTAACCTTTTTGGTTGTCAGCGGTCTAATTGGGATTCTAACGACGGTTTCCGTCCTTCTTCTTTTTTCTTTTCTTTTCTTTTCTTTTCTTTTCTTTTCTTTTCTTTTCTTTTCGTTTTTTTCTTAGAACTATAGCGAATTATATTTTATGGAGATTCGTACGTCACAGAGTGAACAATTTGGATGATCGATTTCAAGAAGCTAAGCAAAAGTTTTATTACATTCTCTTTGGGATAGAACAGGCCCCTCCGAGATGGAAAAATTGTGTATCACAGGTCAATGCCAATATGGGTATAGCCGTTGGTTCGATGTTCGTTCGAAAATATTTCGACGAGAAGAGTAAGAACGATGTTAGTTATTCGACCGCTTGAAACAACTAGATTAACAAAAATATAACATTTTTCTATTGTAACGCATTAATATGTAAGAGATGATAATTGTTTTAGACGCTATCCATGACACGAGAGATACAAGAATCATTTAGGGAATTACTGGATCAGACTACTTGGATCGACAACGAGACGAAACGATTGGCTAGCGAAAAAGTAAATGCTATGCTTTTAAGAATCGGCTATCCCGACTTTATCCTCCAGCCACATTTATTGAACGAACGTTACAAAGATGTATGTAAATCGGCTCGATCGCATTATCCTCGTAACGATAATCCACTTTGATTTGATATAATCTACAGGTCGTAATCCATCCGGATAAATACTTTGAGAACACGTTAAATATTTTACAACATTTGACAAGAGTGGAACAAGATCGTCTTGGTAGTTCGGTTAATAAGACTCTCTGGAATACCGCGCCTGCGGTTGTCAATGCCTATTACAGTCGCTACAAAAATCAGATAAGTCAGTCCTCTTTTCGATATTATATCAATGATATTTTTTATTACATTTTGTTTGCACTGGTTCTTCCTTCCTTCCTTCCTTCCTTCCTTCCTTCCTTCCTTCCTTTCGTTCTCTCCTCCTAAAAAAGTCAATTATTAATTCGACATTGAAAATAGTAGGAATGTCTGAGGTATCGCGGTAAAAATCTTATTCCACGAGTATCTATGAAATCGATCGCATTTCTCACTTCGTACTCCCCCGTCTCAGTGTTTCCAGCGGGCATACTACAACCGCCCTTTTATCACAGATACTTTCCAAAGAGCTTGAATTACGGAGGAATCGGTGTAGTGATCGGTCATGAAATTACCCATGGTTTCGACGACAAGGGTAGATTGTTCGATAAGAACGGCAATCTACACCGATGGTGGAAAAACGAAGATATCAATGGCTTTCATGAAAGAGCAAAATGTCTTATTGGTAAAAAATTCATTGGTATCGCATCGATATATATATGTCTGTCTCGAATATACTTCATTATCGATAAAAAAGTTCAGCTGTATTTTAGACCAATATAGTCGCTATACGGTAAGCGAGGTTGGCGCCCAAATCAACGGTGTAAATACGCAAGGAGAGAATATCGCCGATAATGGAGGCATCAAACAAGCATTTCAAGTAAATAATAATAATAATAATAATAATAATAATAATAATAATAATAATAATAATAATAATAATAGTAATAATGTATCTCTTTGAAATACGAGGAATATTATAAAAAATCTTTATACGTGTAAATAATGATAAAAATGATTTTATAGGCTTATGAAAGATGGTTGTATACAAATGGCGACAAGGACGAGACTCTGCCTGGTATCGACGCAAACGGAAGGCAATTGTTCTTTTTGAATTTCGCACAAGTTTGGTGTGGTTCGATGCGACCGGAAGCTGCTAAAAATAAATTAAGAATTGCTGTCCATGCTCCTGGAAAATTCCGCGTTATCGGTACGCTGTCGAATTCAAAGGCTTTCGCGGATGTCTTCCATTGTCCCCTTGGCACACCTATGAATCCTATTAACAAATGTTCAGTTTGGTAGCATAGCCGTAGATAATTATAAAAAATATCTTTTCAAAATAGGTCGTATATATGATATATATATATATATATATATATATATATATATATATATATATATATATATATACACACACACATACACACACATACATAGACACGCACATTACTTTCTCAACAAGTATAATTTTGCAATAAGTTGTATCCTTCGTTCGACGGAATATATTTTTAAGCCGATTTATTTACGAAACCGAATGAATGTAAAATTAAAAAAGAAAAGTAAAACAAAAACATGATAAAGTTTCGTTTTAAATTTCATTATAACAGCAAGAAAATGACAAGTCCATTTTATGCCTTGAACAGTGCGTTCATTATTTTTTATATTTTGTCTTCTTTAATATTTTGCGCTACTAATGTTTACAATTTTTTACGAATATTAATGAATTATATCAAAAAGACATTCCACGTCACCAATGAAATACATTCTGTACACGTAGTTAATGTTAATTACTTTATTACGTAATACTCACAGCGGTTCAAAAACGCACGAGTTGTTTCCACGCAAGTTATACACATAAAGAATTTTCGGTAAAAACAATAAAAAATGTATATACATTCCTTTATAAATAAATATAATATGTATATCTATATGCGTTTATATATGCGTATACGTATAAGTTTCCGTGAGTTTTTAGTATGCGCACTTAAAAAATGACGTTCATGACCCATTAAAAATCGGAATGAATATTATCGATTCTATGTCGAGACCTCAAAATTCTTGGTAAATGTTTTCTCTGTGTGTATGCGTATTTGTACAGGCTGGCTACATAGATTATACCGACATATTTCCTTTTCTCTCGTTGCTACGTTTCTACTTGTTTATTATTATTCTTTTTTATTTTGCACTTTTGATATCCGTTCCAGTTTGTTCAAATTTCTGCGTAATATCACAATTCATTTTTTAATGCAACGAGATCTTTTCCCATCTTCGAAAAGTTAAAAAACGTTTACAAGTGCCTAAATCGTTCTCCGTACTCTATAAATTTGATACCTTCTTTATTTCGATATTTTCTACGACCGGGGAAAATTATATTGTCGTACGTCTAAAGAGTTCACACACACACACACACACACACAAACACACATTCGCGCGCGCGCGCGGTTGTATCGGTGAATTTTATTTTTTTTTTAATGTTTCTTTTTCCATTTTCCTTTCAAAATTTCTCCTTTTTTATACAAAGCAAAAAAAAAAGAAAAGAAAGGTAAGGTATAACGTTTGAAACAGTTTGGACACAAAGATTACTCTCTAATGATGGAAAATTGGAAAAGTATAATTGTTAATAACGATTAATGTGAAAATGGGAATATGTTTGAAACGCGTTATCAAACAGGAGTTAGTACTTGATGTATTTACGACGATTAATAAGCTCTGTCAACCTGCACACAGTTTGCAGTGATTTTTAATATATACATACATACGTACGTACGTACGTTCCTACACATGTATCATAATTTCATATATATATATATATATATATATATATATATATATATATATGCATGCATACGTATACGTATGTATGCATGTATGTACGTACGAAGAATACTGCATAAGTAATACAACCCCTGTTATTGCAAATATTTCATATGAATAAACACAAATCGTAACAACATTTCAAAAAAGGACACATTTGTCACATAGAGATTCCAATGACCTTAACTCTATTATGTATAGACATTATAAATCATTATTACATGAGCTTGGACATTTTACCTTCTACAGCATTTTATCAAAATTGGCCTATTAAATATATAAACATATATTTCGCATGTGCTACTTCCGTCCACTTAATAAAACGACGTGGAATTATACCATAACTTCCTGTTAACGTCTATTAATGTCATTGCGTATACGTATTACTTGATAACAGAGATCTTCACTTATGCAGAAACTGGTACTCCAAAATGTCTTCTTCATCTGTAAAGAATAAAAATATTTCATGTTCCAAAGTATATAATGTCATATATCTACTGCACTAAAAGGGCGCTATACACTTAAATACACATACATTCTGTTGCAATTATAATGTTTGTGCAATGATAATTCAAAAATATAATCTATCAAAAAAGTGTGTGTATAATAATAATAATAATAATAATAATAATAATAATAATAATAATAATAATAATAATACAAATGCAAACATATCAAATGCTAAACATCAATGGTGCAATAAATTTTATTTGTTTTTTTTTCTTTTCTTTTATTTTCTATCGTTGAAAGGTACTCTCTGCCTCTCTGCAAATTCAGAATAATTGTTTTCTTTCGAAACGATCAAAGTCCATAATCAGACTACCTTTGCACGAGTAGCCAAACCTTGTAATCGTAATCATTCTATGCTCTTTAATGGAATCTAAAAGAAAATATTAAAATAAAACTACACTCACAAATATTATCTCTGGCATTGTTGTCCAAATTACTTGTCTGCGTGCGACATTCTTCGTGCATACGTCGCCCTGCATAAACCATCAGCGCAGCACAAGGCACAAAATGGATTTTATTATGTCAAAGACATAATAATAATCCATATGCATATAACAGCGGTCAAAAATTAAATCGAGTCGCTATCAATTTTCAAAATAAAAAGCAGACGCGCGACCTTTTAGAGCAGCAGAAGTGAAATAACAAAAATTAAATCAATGATATATGTCTGCGAACCACAAAATATATCAATAAAATACATCGCGTTTAAAGCAACAATATATGTAAATGTTATCGACGATATGAAATTATTTTCCAAGTTTATTAAAAGAACGAAACTCTTGAGGTACTCAGACATATTATATATCGAACCTGTCGGCAACATAAAATATTTTTATATTTTACAATGATGTATAATGAGATATTAGAATAATAATATTGACGAAGAACTTTTGTAACTAGTTTTTCACGATACATACATATAGATAGAGATGCATTGTTTGTTAAATTCAAACGTTCAATTTCACTATGCAATTTTCCATACAAGTTACAGCGATGACAATTATCTTCGTACCGTTATCAACTACCGTATTATCAATTCGTGTATGAAATCTACAAACTTTTATATATATTCCACGTCATTGGTTATTATTCGGTAAGCAATTTTATGTATCTATATCTATCATATATACAATACATATATAATGGTTTTCCAAAGTACGTCTATAAACAAGTTGCAATGTATATAATTATTAACGTTTATCCAAATTAGATTAATAATTTATTTAATTAATATTAATGAAATTATTCTCATTTATAAATTATTTTATGATATAATCGAAATTCGAGCATAAAAATTAAATTTGAAAAATTGCATAGAGTTGATTTTACAAAATTGCTCTTCACATTATTGTGAAACAACAAATACATAAAATTTGCAATTATATATATATATATATATATATATATATATATATATATATATATATATATATATATATATATACGCGTATTCAGCAATTGAACGAATTCATAAATTTTAAGAGAAAATATATTCTAAATACTATGCAGTGCATGAAAAAGAATCAGCCATAATATAATTTGAAAGTGAACACAATTTTATATACAATATTTCGGTCCTAGGAGTATGCACAAAATCTTATTTTCAATCATGTCGTTATTTTCTTTGTATAAATGCAAATGACATTTTATGTACTGAGAATATATAATAATTTAAATAGGTTGTAAAATTGTTTTGAAATGAAAGCGTACAATAAATAAATTTTGCTTAACAATGAAAAAGAAAATGTAATCAAAAATATTTTCTACAAAGTATAATTAATAAGTGCATACACCTGAAAAATACGTGTACAAGTTTTGTTTGTTTCCTTGCACTTTTAACACAGATAAGATGGCACATTTAATACGAGAATAATGATTTAACCTTATATATGTACACATTATCGAACCTTTCATGGTGTTATATCAAATAATACAGTTGCGAACAGCTCTTTTCTTTCAGATAATTTTAGATGTTTGGAATAAAATAAAAGCGTCCGTGTCACACATAATAGTAATAATAATAATAATAATAATAATAATAATAATAATAATAATAATAATAATAATAATAATAATAATAATAATAGTAATAATAATAATAATAATAATAATTGTAATAATAATAATAAAAATAGTAATAATAATAATAAAAATAGTAATAATAATAATAAAAATAGTAATAATAATAATAATAATAATAATAATCAAACGATGCATCAACTATTGCATAATGTGCCTTTATAAATTTGGCAAATGCCTGACTTTACACATTCTTCATCATATAAAGATTATTTAAGGCAACAGTTGGTGAATCGTTCAGTACATGGAATAGTACATTGTTGATTTTAAAGGAATAGTTGCCCCATTGTCGTAGACAGTCCTAAAATGCAATGAATGGAGAAATATTAATATTATTACAGACCATTTATTACATACAGGTACACATGCACTATACGCTATTAACACCTTATTTCAACATACATTTTTGTCAATAGTGTTATTGTTGTGATCATGCTTGTGCTTTATATTTTGTGCTATCATGCTTTTGCAAGTATAATTACATTAAGATTAAAGCAGCGTATATCACTGTGCATCTACTACGGAAGAAATATATATTTTCAATGATAAATAAGTAATTCATACAAGTAATTTCATATTTTTATACACTACTATATCTAGTATTTAATTTTATTGAAGATTATAATAATATTTCTATTTTTTAAGAATAATTTTAAATGCACTAATATAGAAATAAGCCGTTTATATATACAAACGCACATATCGAATCCGATTCTATAGATATATATAGAATATTGATACTTATACCAAGGAATAAATACCGACATAAACATGAAGAGTATATCGTTCAGAAAGTTTTCAGCAAGAAATTGGCTTTAAACTGTACATAATATCTTTATGGATTAATAATAATCTAATAACGCCCAACAAAATGGCAATTATTTAATATATAAATCCAGCGTTAAGTTATATATTACGACTATGCGCCAAGTTTTAATCTGCCGCACAAAAGTACATCTATCGTGTAACTATGTAACTATACTTGTTTGTTATATATCTTCATTCGATCTAAACGCAGTTTAGCCAAAAATAGCACGTCTCTCACAAATCTACCGAATTCAAAAGCTGTGTTTTGGAACTTATTTTTCTTTTTCTACTTCTTATTATTACTATTACTATTACTATTACTATTTCTATTACAAATACTATCGTTATTGTCGTTAATATCGTCGCTGCTTTGTCGTCGGTATAGTTACTCTATCAACGTCAGTATTGTTATTCTATCCCTAAAAGATAAGTTTAATTTATTCGTAACATTAATACTAGTACCAATATTATTTGACATAAAATTCTAAATAATTTTACTTACAAATAAAAAAAGAATTGATAATTTAAATATCCTTTCGCATGACGGAGAGAAAATAATTTTATATTATACTTTCAATTTAATCTTATGCTTGGTTGTATAGTTCAATTATTTGTTGAAAATATTTTAGACTATAGAACCGATAGAAAACTAACTTAAACAATTAACATTATATAAAATTTGTTTTAAATTATTTTAATATTGTCAATGATATTATAATATTCCGTACTATTCCAAGATGTTATTATATAAAGAGACATTAGTATTTACATTTACATTTACGTAATACATGCAAACATTGAAATAAAAATATGTTAAATAGATTTAAAATTAGAAATTTATTACACAGCACGGTGCAAACGAAATGCAAATTTGTATTAATACACACGAATAATACCAAAAATATTGCAGGCTATATATACCAAATTAATGAATGAATGCTATACTATCATGCAAGGAATGATATTGATCGTAACTACACTAATAGATAGATGTAGTAATTAGATTGTATGACGTATTAACATGAATCGTAAAAAAACATCTTAAATCAATGTCCAAAGTACAAGCCAGACAACGTAAAATTGTGTCTGTCTGTGTATGTATGTATGATGTATGTATGTATGAATGTGTGCTGCGTGTCTGTGTGCGTGTACACACACACACACACACACACACACACACACACACACACAGAGCACACATCATGTACTTATTGTTATCTCATGTACATAAGATATCGCATAACATTCTATCATATCCTATATTCTCAGTCAGATTTATAAGTTATATCTATTTACACGATACTAGCATCTACATAACATCGACAAAAAATTCACAAGGATTGCCCATCGCAATACGAAATGACTGTCTACTACCAGATAAGTCTTGTTGATTTTGTTGAGTTCCCGAACCAGTTCCTGTCTGTACAGACTGCTCAGAGCCACTGGACCGACTATGGCTTCCGTTTGACCTTTTACCATTGGAACCATTCCCATTACCAGAATTCTTACTTGGCATACTTGGCACAGATGGGATATGTAATTCCGATTCGGATGCCGAAGAACAAGACTTCAGGTCGTGGATAGGTTCCTTACAAATATGTTCGCTACCTGCACTGCTACCACCTAATAAATCGACGAATGGCCGTATATAATCGGCACAGTGAGATCTTTCCACGTTTACGATGTGGCATACGATACAACGCGGATCGTATGCAAAACAGAATCTTATAAGCGTATAAATGACAAAATTTAAATCGATAATATTCCTTACCTGAACCGCTATGAACACTTTCCTCCCTATGATATCCATATACAGTTGGTTCGTTAGTAAAATTAAATGGCATCGGACTGTAACCAGTCGCGGAATGAGGTGCGTACGTCCCTGAGTAAGGCATGTCCCAAGCGTTAGGAGGTGGTAAAGGTCCAACCGTGTCACAGTCTAATTTCATGCTGCTCATGGCGGAACACAGATCACCAAATATATAATAACATTGTTCGGAAAACGTGATCTTATTCACGGTATGTCTGATGAATCCAGCTTTTAGCATCAATGATGCGTATTTTCTAGCTTCACGACGATCAATAATTCCATCTACGTGTGTACTAAGCCAATCAACGACATCTGCCCCAATAAATGCGTTTGGAATTGTTATTTTAAGCCACATGCGATCACGAATTTCCAAACCCGAGTCAGGACGTGCCATGGCACGTACTATCGTTGGCATATCTGTATTAATGGTAAGGTGAAGTTCCTCTAGTGGTCCTATTCGATAAAATAATTATTAAAACAATTATTAAACACGATTAACAATTATTAAACGAGGTCTTGCCATTGAAAACATGGGAGAACTTACGTTCTGTATCTGGTAGAGTACTTGCAAGACTACTCGACGTAGATGTTAATGTCGTTGCGCTTGGTGGACGAGGTGGGAAACCTTCGCCTCTTATAGCCGCTGTATGCGCCACCCACGCACCCGGATCTATAGGACGCACCGGTTCTGTTCTTGGTATGGTAAAGTAACCTTTCGGATTTGGATCCCAACATTTTGCGACGACCAACTTGATAGGTCTATACCAAAATAAATAAATAAAACAGAAATTTATATCCTTATTGTAAGAATACGCGAATGAAGGATTCTTCAATCTTTATTCTTTTTTAAAGAAAAACATCCTCTTTCTTCGAATACTTTTTGATGCACATATCAAATACGAGCACACTTACAAATTACACATCTACAAACAGATGTAATATATTTAAAATAAATAAACTCTCTCTCTCTCTCTCTCTCTCTCCCTCTTACCCTGGTTTTTGCACAACTTCGCGTAGAACTCTTACTGCCTCGTCGTTTGACATGTTCTCAAAATTAATATCGTTAACTTGAAGAATCATGTCACCGGGTTCTATTCGGCCATCTAAAGCTACAGCTCCCCTATATCAATTACAAAAATTTATATTTCAATGGAAAAATTAATTAACAAATAGAAATGTTGCGAATTAAACTATCTTATCGATTAATGTAATTCAATAAAATGCATATTTTCAGAATGTTTGAAATAGATTTCTTGCAATAATTAAGATAATTTCTAATACATTGTACGTTAAAAAATATAAAAATATATCTAAGTAAAAACAATTGAGATAATAAGAGTCTACTAATTTCCTCCAATGGCAATATTTTCTTCTATTTGCTGAACGATAAATTTATTGTGTCGGATAAGAGAAAAAATATTTGTAAATAAATAAGGCTCCAACATACATTCGGGGATATATACATATAAATATATAAGTTCGCGTGCGCGCGCGCGCGTGCGTGTGTGTGTATTAAAAAATGTCATAATATTGGACCCTCTGTTCTCGCATGAATAATACAGAGAATTATATAATAATTTGTGCATATAAATTTCTGTATAATAATGCACAACGATAAGCATGTATTTAATGATAGCGCATACACACACGCACGCACGTGCGTACGTACGTATATGAGGATTTAATATAGAGAATAATATTTTATTAAACGACAATTTAATAAGTCAATAACCATACCCTTTCATTATAGATCCAACATAAATTCCTCCATCTCCACCCTTGTTACTCTGTCCGACGATACTTATTCCAAGGAAATTGACAGTGTCCATATTTAATGAAACCGTTATGATATTCAAAGACATTGTGCTATCTGTGATACTGCTAAATGAAGATGTTCGAGACATAGGAGGTAATCTGTGTCTTCTTCTTCTTTGAGGTCTACGTCGATCTAATATGCAGAAAATAAATATGAAAATATAGGTAAAAAAATATTTGAAAATAATCGCGACGGAACTAAAAATAAATAACAGAAGCTTGGATTAAAATATAAATGATATTACATATTAACCTAAAGTTGCTCTGTCAACCGCACTACTCATATTAGTATGACGACCTGTTGTAGATGTAATACGACTACTTGCATCATCGTCAGATTCTAAAAACGTCGTCGTTTCTAGATCCGAGCTCAATATGGAGGCAGTTTCGTATCCATGACCGGAGCGATGTTTAGAGTGACCATTTATTCGCAATCCTGTACGCGCGATATAAATATATATTAGTCAATATATTTTCTTATACAGAATAACATTCTTACTTATTTACGTCGGTATACAGACGAACCATTATATTTGTTATATTTCTCGTATTTGTCCGTATGATGTCTCGAACTTTTATGTAAATGATGTCCTTGTCTGCTACTTATAATACTTTCAGTTTCCGTCAACGTATCATCGTGCGAAAGCGGCGGCGGACCACGATTCGTATGTCCAGGCGTTAAGTGATCAACCCGGTCGTGCTTAACGTCGCTGTGCGCCACGGAATCCGTACAATGCGAAACGCCATCCGATACATTACTGCCTTCGGCGGACACCAACTGTTCAAAACAAACATTAATGCTTTAAGATTCTATGCTATATGCATAATAATCGACGTCGATATTCATACGCACTGAAAATATTTTTATATATCTTTATACCATATAATATTATTTCTTTATCGAGAACGTACTATTCGCCGCACGAAAATCGACGAATATAATAAATACTAATATCGAACGATGCTTCAGAAAAAGTCAATAAATAATAAAATAACATTTGCGCTATATATATATATATATATATATATATATATATATATATATATAGTACGCGAGTATATTTAATTCATATTTAGTTTAAGCTCTCGAGTACGTACTCTTATGGATAATTACATACGCCCCTCTCTAAGATATTTTAGAGTATATTATCATATAGAAATGATCGATGTAATTGTAAATAACGATTGATGAAATGTAAATAAACGTATCTTACCCACGAGACCACTCGTCCGTTGAAGCACGGAAGATGCGCATCGTCGTCTACAATCTCTTCTTTCACAACTCTATTAGAAAAATAAAATAGAGAGGAAGATTAAAATGAAATAATTTACCACGCTCGCACGCAAAACGAGTATATAAATAATTATCTTTTGATCGAGATCAAACGGTTCATCATCGGAACGCGTACTATTGCAATAAAAACGGTGAGAAAGATAGGATCTATAATGATTTTCCCATATAAAAAAAAAAAAGAAAAAAAAAAAATAAGTCGAATAAATGAGCGCGGCGAGGAAAAACAATAAAACAAATATCGTATATATCTAGAAAAGATTCGATCTTGAAGCAACACACAGCGCGTATCGTTACAATGCCTTGACATTTATCTGGAAACTATAAAAAATGTGATATAACGTTTTCAACGTGACGGTCGAAATATGTAAACGTTTTATATCGATTTAAATTTGATTCTACCAAATATGTTTGTATATCAATTGGACACCAACCCGAAGTCATCGTCCATTGATTTGAAGAAATACTTGTAATTCGGTCGGTTGAGGACATTTTTAAAATCTGCCAAAGTCACCCTCTCCGGTGATATAGTAAGCTTCACCAAATAAGGTGTTTCTTCGTCGTCGATATGGTAAATAATTTTGGTTTCCTCCATGATCGTGAAATAAATAATTGTACGTTGATTCGATAGAAAACTTTGTATCAGTCAGGCCCCCACTAACACGAGCAATTGTCTCAAACCAATATGGCGCGTTGCAGTTCGAGCCAAAGCCCTCACGCGCACCGAGTTTTTTAGTAGCATGTAGTCATGAAATAGACACCAAACACCATTGATTAATATAGATTCCAATATACGAATGAGTCAGAAAAATCTATTCGTTATTATTCCAAAAATTCGTTCCCTTTCGTCCATTCGTATCTTTCTTATCCTTCGAATAAATGTCAACACTCCTGCCGACGTAATCGCTAGAGCTACTACAGCGGACCTTCCATTGCGCCCCCACCTCGCTCTACTACTACCCACCTCTACCGACTGTCACGTTCGAGAAAATCCGCCGATGGTGCTACGATCGTCTCTGTCTTCTCTTTTCTCGACCATCGCGACCACGTCCATCTACGAGGGATACGAAATAATTTTCATCAATTAATTATTGTATCCTTTTTTTCTTTTCTCGTGGAATTTTTTCTCTTTTTTCTTTTTTTTTTTTTAATTAATCTTTCAACGTCGGCTTATAAATTGCGTTTTCGTATAGCAACGACACCGAAACTTCTTCCTTCTCTATCGTACGATACCTACTAAAATAGAGTTAACTTGTTTACTTCGAATCGATAAAACATGGGAATCCTTATTTCGTAGGGATTTTGGTGTTGCGGTTACCCTGGCTCCCGCACCATATCGATGATGATACCACTTCGTACTATCGAATCTACGTTATTTAAGCGATCGTATATGCGCATTTGCGCGTTCGACGTTTCGCTTTAAAGGTAACGATTTCCATCCAAAATTCCTATGAGATGGATTTTAAGTTTCTTACGAGTCCTTGTTCTCTCGCGCGAACGAATCAACTTTTTGATAGAACGCCGAAGGAAAGTAACTCTCGAAGCGATACGACGAATTATCCGAGGTAAACATATTCGTCGATAGTTGAATTCGACGAGTATTGAAACGTTAACGAGAAAGAAGACCCAAGGGGACGAACGACCAACGATGATTTTCACGGCGACGAATTAATGTCTTTATCTTCGTCGAAGAATGCGGTTCGAGAAATCGCCGGGAGGCGTTAGCGCCCCTACTACGTGTGGTTTGTCCATTCGCCGGTGTGTCGTCGTTCAGTTACGTCTCTTTCGATAGCGCCTGCGATCCACGATTCTACGGAAGATGCGTATTTTGAGCGAAAAGATTTAATAAGGGCGCCAAATTGATACGAAATATAAATATATGTATATATATATATATATACACCAGACATTTTTCTCTTTCTTTCTTTTACTTTTCATTTTTACCGAATATTGTACAAATTATTTGTATCGGTTACTATTTTCAAGCGATCCTGTACAGATTTTTAATTTATTTTACTTAAAGTAAAGTACGAAACGAAAAGGGAATTAACATTTATAATCGCATAATAAATACGAATCTTAAATTTATTTTACGTTCGCATAGGCGTTCAGAATCGAGCTATTCCTTATAACGTCTGCTGTTCGACCTATCATTTTTCTGCAATATATAATGGTTATAACATATAGATGTTTAATTTTTAAGAATATAAAAATTGTATAAAAATATATAATTTTTTACCGATAATTATCTGAAAATCCATATAATAACTGGCGGGTTGTTTTACGTTAGAAGTCCATACCATACACTGTACCGTCAAAAGTCTATTCGCTGCAAAATATTTTATTACATATTAGACATTATCCTTTCCTAATATTCTTATATCCGACGACGTAATCGCAATACGTCGATACAAATTTCGATCGTTCGATCGTTCCGCATCGAATTTACGATATTAAAAGTAACGTTACGTGTAAGATTCTTAAATTTGATAGCAACGACAGGAGATACGTAATCTTTTTGCCCTCTAAATGGAAAATATTCAACGGGGAAGCCAGGATTAGGAATGTAATCAATTTTTCCGACATGTTCCTTGTCTATATTGTCTGCTCCGTTGCAAGATAACCAAACGTAGGCCTATTTTTTAAATACATACACGTAACGCACGCGTATAATTAAATTATTCATATTCGAATCTCATTAAATGGATCTTAAAGGACGTACCTTATCCGATTTCTTAATGATCTTTTGCAAAAAATTTGGCATACTATTTGGTAATACGGAAGATCGATTGTAATAACGCGGAATCCAACCGAGTCTCTAAAATGCGCGATATCAAGCTCCGATTAGTATAAAGTACATAAATACGATAAATTGCATGAAATAATCGTAAAGATAGATTTTGTAATCGATATTTAATGAAACGGTAAAGGCAACGTGCAAATGAACTTACTTTATTGAATTTAATTAGAACACAAGGCTGAATCGGTATCGTATATCCATAAGGAGCTTTTCCGCAAGTACCGAGGCTTTTTACATCGAAGAAACAGGGCTTTAATTTACTACTATACGGCCTCAATTGACCCTCATCGCATTTTAATTCTCGTTGCGAGCTATTCATCGTGTAATCTGTGTAACATGGTTTTTCGTTAATATTTTATGCGTTTTATTTGCCCAAAGCTATATATATATATATATATATATATATATATATAATACGCGCACGCGCGCACACACACACACACACACACACAACAAATCCTGCGTACGTTATATGTACCTTTAAGAAAGTCCGTTAAAGCTTCAACGTATCGTTTGGATCGAGCATTTTTATTTCTTTCGCTTATCCAAATGATCGGCGAAGTGAGCGGTAATGGTATGTTCGGTTTGTAACCGATTCCTGTGCAAAATGTTAAAAAATAAAATATAAAGGAACGATAAATGAGAAAGAAAAATAATATTGATAGAAGAGTAACCTGGATTTTCGATGATCAAAGACGTCGGTAATAAACGAAGATCTAAAAAATGTCTAACATCGAGCAAACCACTGTATGTAAAGAACGGTTTTTTTAAATCCTTTATATATGAAAGGCTCAAGTGCATTTGTAATGCAAATATCGAACCGAGGACGCCAAAAAAGAAAAAGTAAAAGATGACCACATCACCTGTTTCATTTACATGGATAAATAATATTATCATTTCTATATCAGAAGATATCCATATACGTAACAAGTATTATATACATAATTATTAATTTCTGAGAAACTGTGAAGAGAGGGAGGGGGAGAGAGAGAGAGAGAGAGAGAGAAAGAGATTATTTAGATAAATAATTTGAGTAAAATAATGTAGTAATTGAAAAAAGGAAAGCACGCAAATAGATTATATTTTTACCCCACTCTTTCGCGGTTCTGTCGAAAAATGTCTTTTTTTCGTCGTTCCAAATAAATCTCAAGAAATTTTTAACCGGCCCCAAATCCGTTTGTGGTCTTCTTTTTTTATAATAAACTTCGTCGTGCAAAATAATCATTTGCAAATAATTTTATATTTTTCGCGATTATCGTATTCGTTATAATCATATATAACGCTTGCGAATGCGTGGCGATTATGCATATGAAGTGAATCGCGGTCATTATTATATCGATGTATATATATATATATATATATATATATATATATATATATATATATATATATATATATATATATGAACCTGCAATATTCGAACGATATTTTTGTTGAAGAAGGGACTTTTGTTTTCGGAATAATAGAAAGATACTTTTGATAACGATTTCACGAGTATTTTATGTCCAAGAGAGGAGTACGAATACGCGAAGAAATAGAAGAGAATAGGAGAAATCTCGGGATAGAAAACCCAATAAAAAGATGCCAATAAAAGATGTGTATTTTTTACACGAGCCAATAGCAATGCGCAGAGAAAAAGTTGAATGGTCGTAAGTTTGTTTATTGTAAAGCGCCCGAAGAATAGATTACCTTTATGCTCGATTGAAAATGAGCACATCGGCCAGTCAGCTGACCCGTCTTGTGATAGCAGCCACCAGCTTCTACCAGTCGTATCGGGTGTATTCGCTTTATGAAACGCTGAACGTTCTTCTTGTAAGTTTTCTCCCATTGTTACTCGATTATTATTTCTATTACTTTCTATTCTTTTGCCGTTCCTTCTATAAATTGAAATACATTTAATAACCTTACAAATATCGATATTAAAAAATTTATATGTTTGTGGAAAATCCGTTCGCCCACTATCGATCGATTTACGTTCCCTTACATCTCTTCGAATTCGACGATTAATTTTTATACGCTGCCGTATGTTTTTGATAACTGTACAACCTGTAAACGCACATATTTATACGCGTCTGCATTCGATTAAACGCATTTATATATCGTGCTTGTCATTATACGATCGGTAAATTGCCTATTGCTATTTAAAATCATTCGGCTAGTGTTAAATCCAGGGCTACGCCTCTTTTTCGAACAGCCTGCTCTCACGTGAGTTTTCGAAAGATAATCTCTGACAATTAATTCTTTTCTACTTCTTATTACGTTGCAACGATTATTTTATATAATATGGAATAATAGATAACGATGATGTTACGTGCGGGACGGTTTTTTTTCCTTTTCTTTTCTTTTCTTTTCTTTTTTTTTTTTTTTTACTTTTTATTTCATTTTATTTTTTATATTAAAACACGAACCTCTCAATGAATGATATATTTCGGTTATGTCATTGCTGTCACATCTCTCTCGATTTTTAACAAATATCCCAAGATAAAGCAAATATAATTTCGAATGTTGTTGTTTCGTTGTTCGTTTTTCGTTATTCGTTTTTCATCGAAATATTAAAATTTTTGTTCTCTTTATTTAATTATCCTTGTAATAAATATTACTTTTATATTTTTTATTTTTCAGTTTACTCCAAGCCTTATTCCATAATTTTCTTACAGGTAGATATCGCTTAACTATATAAATACGCATACGCAATGACGAGCCACGGGCTGTCAAAAGTTGGGCAGGAGGAGAAGGAATCTAAATTTGGATATGTCTATGCCGTTTCCGGGCCTGGTTAGTTTATCTTCCGATTTCTTCTTATCTTGTAATAGTACTAATGACAAATTGCAAAAAATATAAAATATTAAAAATAACAAAAAAATCGTAATTTATTTATCTTTAGTCGTTACCGCGGAGAAAATGTCAGGCTCCGCTATGTACGAATTAGTTAGAGTCGGGTATTACGAGCTGGTAGGAGAAATCATTCGTTTGGAAGGAGACATGGCTACCATTCAGGTATTCTTTATCCCATCTATTTAATAAATTTAATCGAGCAATTAATTTTCTTTGCGTTCGTTTACTCTCCCCATTATCTCTCTATATCACATTTATAATAGGTATACGAAGAAACCAGCGGCGTTACCGTAGGCGACCCTGTACTTCGAACCGGGAAACCATTGTCCGTAGAATTGGGTCCTGGAATATTGGGCAGTATTTTCGACGGTATACAGCGTCCATTAAAGGATATTAACGAACTTACCAATTCCATTTATATACCAAAGGGTATCAATGTACCTTGTTTGTCGCGTACCACGTCCTGGGAGTTTAATCCTTCGAATATAAAAAATGGCAGTCACATAACCGGCGGTGATCTATACGGTATAGTTTACGAAAATACATTAGTGAAGCATAGAATGATTTTACCCCCAAAGAGCAAGGGCACCGTCACTTACATCGCGCCGAACGGAAATTATACCGTCGACGTGAGTACCAACCATTTCTTTCCTCTTTTATACGTAATATATTATACGTAACGGCTAAGAGGGTCGTCCCCCTGTTCCGTGGAAGATTAGCTTTAATAGAATATTTCATCTAAACTCGACAATTGCATCCTCGCCACGTCGAGTATTGAGATCTCTATTCGTCGCTTTACAGGATGTCGTATTGGAGACAGAATTTGACGGCGAGAGGCAAAAGTATACTATGCTTCAGGTAAAAATGCTCGATGATTATTTATTCGAAGATGTATTCCTGTACGTCCTCTGTAAGTACGTTTGAATCCGTTCGATAAATTTCTTCTTAATTCGAAAGGTATGGCCGGTACGTCAACCCCGCCCAGTTACGGAAAAATTGCCGGCTAATCATCCGTTACTTACCGGACAACGCGTATTGGATTCCCTCTTTCCGTAAGACAATATATATATATATAAACTGTGTTTCGTAACTGTTATCGTCCAAGGACGTAGAATTCTTTTTAACTATTATTCTATGATTCTAGGATCGATTGAATTATTATTATTATTATTATTTCTCGTCGATTCAAATTTTTTTTTATCGGTAGGTGCGTACAAGGAGGAACAACGGCTATTCCTGGAGCTTTTGGATGTGGAAAAACAGTAATTTCTCAAGCTTTGTCGAAATATTCCAACTCTGACGTTATCATATATGTAGGATGTGGCGAGCGTGGTAATGAGATGTCCGAGGTACTACGTGATTTTCCCGAATTAACCGTCGAAATCGATGGCGTTACCGAATCCATCATGAAACGTACAGCTCTGGTAGCTAACACTTCCAACATGCCTGTAGCTGCTCGAGAGGCTTCTATTTATACCGGTAGACAAAATTTGTACCTGACAATAATTATTTTATCGTCTCAACTCGTCGAGATTTTGTCGTCACGTAAACAATTTTTCTACATTTCTAGGTATCACTTTGTCCGAATACTTCAGGGATATGGGCTACAATGTTTCGATGATGGCAGATTCTACTTCTCGATGGGCAGAAGCGTTGCGTGAAATTTCTGGTCGTTTGGCTGAAATGCCCGCGGATTCTGGTTATCCTGCTTATCTTGGAGCTCGATTAGCCAGCTTTTACGAACGTGCAGGAAGGTACTGGGCTGCTTATACTTGCGTTACGTCGAGAGCATATGAATATATATATATATATAAACTCAAATTGTTCAAAAAACCGACGATATACATCTTTATTATATTCTATTTTACAGAGTAAAGTGCTTAGGAAATCCTGATAGGGAAGGATCCGTTAGTATCGTCGGTGCCGTGTCTCCACCGGGTGGTGATTTCTCAGATCCTGTAACTAGCGCTACCCTCGGTATAGTACAGGTAATCTCGCGTGGAAACTTTATTTGCCTTTTTTTCCTTCCTTCCTTCCTTCCTTCCTTCCTTTCTTTCTTTTTTCCCTTTTCCCTTTTTTCTAACCGAACCCTTATAAATTATTAATTTGTCGTAAATTATTACGCATCGTGCGTGCGCGCGCCCGCCGTTGCATTAGGTCTTCTGGGGATTGGATAAGAAACTCGCACAACGCAAACATTTTCCATCGATTAATTGGCTCATATCGTACAGTAAATATTTGCGTGCCTTGGACGATTTCTATGACAAGAACTTCCCAGAATTTGTACCATTGAGAACGAAGGTAAAAGAAATTTTACAAGAGGAAGAGGATCTATCCGAGATCGTGCAGCTGGTCGGTAAAGCTTCCCTCGCCGAAACGGATAAGATTACGTTAGAGGTAGCGAAACTTTTGAAGGACGATTTCCTCCAACAAAACAGGTTAGTCGCGGTATATTGAAATAATTTTATGCATATCGTTACGTTCTACGTGTGGGTTTACTCAAGTAAATCTTTTTTTCTACTCTACCAGCTACTCCCCGTACGATCGTTTCTGTCCATTTTACAAAACCGTAGGAATGTTGAGAAACATGATTGCATTTTATGATATGGCGAGGCACGCGGTAGAATCTACCGCCCAATCGGACAATAAAATTACATGGAATGTAATTCGCGACAGTATGGGAAATATTCTTTATCAACTGAGCTCGATGAAATTTAAGGTAAATACGATTGTATTGTCCCTTGTATACGCCGTTCAACGTCCACACGTATATGGTATATGGTATATGGTATATGGTATATGGGGTCGCTCATGTAATACAACAAATTATCTCAGGCGTTCAATTGTTAAATTAATACGTATTATCGCGTTACGTTATGTATTTTACAGGATCCTGTCAAGGATGGAGAAGCTAAGATAAGAGCTGATTTCGATCAGTTACACGAAGATATCCAACAGGCATTTAGAAATTTAGAAGATTAATTTGTTACGAGATTATATCGATGCAATGATTATTATTATCATATGCAATGTTGTCACTTGCGACAACGTTGGATGATCACCTTCATTTTTAGATAGTTTGCCATCAAAGGATATCCCGGTTTAATTTAAAAGAACAAGGAAAGCAAAACCGAAATACGAGAGGAAAAGATAAAGAAAGTACTAAAAACACCTCGGTTAAATCGGTTATTCTTTTCACGATAACATAAATTACTTTCACGAAGTAGCAATATATACGTGTAATGCATTAAATTTACGCCTCTGTGTGTATATCGGGATGGTTGATATAATGCTGCACCTCTACTACTACTACTACTACTACTACTACTACTACTACTACTACTACAATGCATATAAATACGCCTGAGACAATAAAGCGCGGGATGTTCTTCTTGGATACCTCTCTCTGTGTCACTTGGAAAATAACTTTATTATTCTATTACTTGCAACATTACTTGTGATAGAATCACTTGTAATTAGGAAATTATATAAAATTAGAAGAGAAGATATCAATTTGCAATGAATTCTTTTATCGCTTCCATCTTCTATGCATTTGTATAATACACATGTGAAAATATCGCGTGAAATGCTTCCTGGATATAAAACGCAATGATAAAGTATAAAAGGAGACCTATTACATCTAATAGAGTTTTAATCTATGGTGAAGATACAGAATATGAGATATATCAACATTTTTCACTGAATTTAAGAAAAAGAAAAAAAAAAAACCCGCTTTATGCCGTTAAACGACGTTAATTCAGTGCGAGAAAGACATGTTACCATTAGCTGTAATGTTATAATTCTCTTATATCGTTAGAAGAGGAAGATCTTTTTTCGAGCATAGAATCATTGCTGTAGAACGCAAAGTGGAAAATTATACTATATTTGTTGTTTCAGTAAAACACGTTTGACGTTAATTCTATTGTACAATATGTAAAAAGTAAATAAAAATCATAAATAAAAGGAATATCTTTACCAAACGGTTGTATTTTAAAGAAGGACAAACAATTGAGAGATCACTTTTATCGGATTACTTTAATGATGTCACAACGATCAATAATAATTATTTAACAATGCAGTATACTATGTACATTAACGAGATATATTACAATTATTTACTGCCTAATTAAAGTTTAGACGTGTCATTTACTACGTATGTGCAAATATCACATTGTCGTTTACACGAACGTAAAAGTATAATCAATACATTTTACATCCCATTATAGTTTCTTCTATATTCCATAATATTTCACGAGCTCGCTCGTGAATATAAAAAGAAGTATTAAAAATAAAATATATCCAATAATATTCTCTAATATTCCATTGCGTATTTGCAGTTGATAATATACTAGTAATTATTGAAATTACATCTCTACGACCATAGTCAAATAGTCAGCCTATAATAATTTCCTCGGTAACGAATACATTATTAAATGTACCTGAACATTTCGAAATAATTACTACCGTGAAAAATCTACCATAAAGTTATTATGTGTGAGATATTACGACGGATGAACATTGGGCCAATTTATTGATTTAAATATAACAAATTCAAACGCGATGGTGATAATATAAATAAGCAATATATTTATAAACATGAAACACAATAGTAACATGTTTACCTTGGTGGTAAATTTGGTTGCAAGTTTAAAAATATACAATATCAAATGGAATACATAACTCGAACTCTCATTATACAAATCTGCTTTGTTTATGATAAAAGAACTTTTTTCTTTTCACCCCTTTATATAGATCGAGAAACACATACAATTTTACAATATATATATAACTTGACTGTATAAACTAAACGTTTTAATCCTGTCTTTGGATTAGAAGAAATCTTTTCATATATTAAAATATTGCATCGTGTTTTCATAGCATCGGCAATGCTATCTCTCTCGCACGCACGCACGCACGCACGCACGCACGCACGCACACACACACACACACACACACACACACACACACACGACAAGCGCACATACACTCCTACGCACATTCATAAATTTCGGTCATCCTTATTACTTTCAAAATCCTAATTAAATGATAATTAAAATAACAATTATTATAGCGCAACTTATATAGACACTGCTCGAATAACAATATTAACAAAGTATACTTTAAACCACAGCATTTAAAATGCAATTTGCATATCAGAGATGGTAATAATTATAAAAGGTTGTTCATGATTATTTATTAGGATATTCTAATTCATCTAATCGTAAGTAAATATTTAATCAGATTCTGATTTACCCCAAAATCATAAAATTTACTACAAGTTGATGTCGGTTTAGAAAACAGCAAACAGTAAAATTAAAAAAAAAGAGATGGGGGGAGAGAGAGAGAGAGAGAGAGAGAAACAAAGTAGATATTTCTAACTCTTACATGACGGCTAATATTTACATGCGACACTCTAACTCGAAATTACGAACTCAAATGGACATCGGTACTTGTCCCCGAAGACGAAGACAACTGTGTTCGAAGTTGAAGGTTTTCGCGCTTTAACTGCGAAATGAGCTGTTTCAAGGCGGTTATTTCCTGTCTTAATTTTTCATTATCTCTTAAACATTGACCCAAGCCCTGATTTGCAGCACGTAATTCACCTATGTACTCGCAGGCCTTCGCTAAAATCCCTCCTTTGCTCTAACAAGCAAATCAAAAAAGAACGTTCGTTATTTTGCAATAATGCAAAAAATATATTACCATATATACTAACGGATCGGCGTATATATCTATCCAATCTATCGTCCAATTACCTGCGTTTCATAGTTTGCCTTTCCTTCTCCGCCGTTACCACCGCCTCCGCTAGTATTGGTGGTGGCATTACATTCCGGTATTATTTTTCCCAATTTTGCGATCCAATTATTAATTTTATCTCTACGCCGACGTTCAACTTCATTGTGCGTTGCTCTTCTTCTATCATCTCTCTGAAATATGATTTCCATTTGTCCTCTGTTTAAAAGATAACAATTAGAACTTGATTAGATTTAAATACCTTTTTTAAACCGGCGTTACAATTTCTTGGGGTTTCTATTTGAAGAGCAGTAGTCCTTGGAACTAACGATCTAGACGTTTGAGCGGTAGTGAAAACATCATTAGCATTGCCAATGACATAAAATTGTCCGTTCAAAGGAGACGTCAAAACTTGTACGGTATTGCTTCCCGGTTGTCCTACAGGCAGTTCTATTTCATTACCACTGGACGTACCGTTTACTTGTACCACTCTATAAGCCAGCGCTTCCTGATATCGCATTCCATCGTCTCCGACTGCTTCTGCTGATATATAATCGTATACCGAATATATACATGTGTGTGTGTGTGTATATGGAAAGAGAGAGACCGTATGGGTACTCTCCATAGGATTAAAGTTATCCATCTAATATATCCCCAATATTAGAATTACAAGTAATGTTAAAGCTCACTCCTTGAATATCAAATAAATTATAATAATCTATAGTGTTCGTATAAGAAAGGTAGGATATAAAATATATAGTACCCTTTTACCTTCGCAATCAACAATCTCTGCTTCTTCAATAACAATTCCTGTTCCAGATTCATCCTTTGTTCCAACGGTGCTGAAAACAAAATGCTTTATCTGAAATACGTTCGTATAAAATATCATTGCAGTTACAACTATGCCTATTACTTCCACGACTCCTGTCGTCCTACGGCTGTAAGTGCGCACCGTGCACTATCTGGTGACCTTGACGAAACCTCAGGCGGAACAGGAGGAATATGTGTTTTCATCATTAACCAGCCGATAGTTAATATAAACGCTACCTGACATCCTGTTGTTGAAGGTGTTGATCCAAAATGTCCATATTTTCCACCAAAAATGTTTGAATTTGCCAAAATTCACGTGAGCTGGTCACGGGACGCGGCAACGAGGTCATGTGGTGCACAAGATGGCGATTTTCGACTTGTGCACCATCTATCGCTATTGCAACCCGAAAACGAACAAGTTATCTACGCAGTACCGTTAAAGTTCTTTTTACAACATTTTTTACGCTTCATGTTCCTATCCTATATCGTATTTCTATGCAACAATATGTCGTCGAATAGAATTCGATTTAATTGGAAATTGCGATACGTTCGCATGCAAAATTATTTCGTCCGAATTATGACAACTAGACGAGGCAATCTTAATTCTAAATTTCGATAATAAGATATATATTTCTCTATTTTATATCGATAAATTAACATCGGTGAATATTTCAACGTGATATATTACATATTTAATATCATTTTATATAGACACACACGCACGCACGCACGCACGCACACACACACACACACATGTATATTTAAGTAGCGCATATATCTCTGGGTAAACTGACGTAATTTCGTACGCTCGATGCCTTTTATAGGTCGATGGTGGTGTTTTCATGCGAAACAAAATCGTATGAGAATATAAAAATACATTATCAATAAAAATATCATAGGAAATGATGTGTGGAGAAGAAAGAAAAGAAGAGCTTCCTAAGAAAACGATACGTTCAATCGTATTAATCGATTATTAGAAAGGATCGAATTATAGTCGGTACTCGATGAAATACCGTATTACTAACTTGTACCAGGAATTCAAAAATTACAAGTTTGCCGCCCTTTCTGTTTAATCCCTAGAACGAGAACGTCATACAAGTTACAATGAAATATTTTTGTTGGCGTACTGAGATAGATCTGACAGTCGAGTGGTCGAGTGCTCGCGAGTGGGTGGGTGGTGGTGAGTGCAAATAAGACAATAAGAAAACGTAATATATACTTGAAACGCCTCAAGTAGTATCTCGTCGGAGCTATGTTTTTAATAAATACGAAGGACGATAAGAGCGACTGAAATTGTTTTATGATGAAAATTATTATTATCCCCTATTGACGTATAGTCGTAACTATGATGCTCACGACCACTTTATTTCTTTTTATTTTATGTAATATCGAACAAGGTCAATTTGTATCCGTACATCCTAAATTATTAGTGGTATCATATGATGCTTTTAGGTATGAAGCTTTGTATACGTACACAAACGCACGCACCATATTCGCCACGTTGATAGTACGTTTGAAGATTATTTTTATTTTTTTTTTTTTTTCTTTTTCTTTATTCTTTCAGATACGATTACTTTAATAGAAATGTTACCCCTTTTATGAATAAGTTGAGGAACGAAGGCACCCATGCCGATTATATGATGAATATTTTTGTTACTAAAACTTTTCCAAATCATCATACAATGGCAACCGGATTGTATGCGGAAACTCATGGTGTCGTGGACAACGAAGTTTACGATCCGGTGTCTCGCAACATTACCAAATATTCCTCTAAACTTTATCATTACGACAATAGGATTTTACCCATTTGGACGGTTAATGAAAAAAATATGGGAAGACATAGCGGTACAATGATGTGGCCTGGCAGTATATTTGAATACGGTGGCACAACTCCTGCTTATGCACAAGTATATTTTTCTTATTACTTATATAATATCAAGTATCCCATATTGACGAGTATAACTTATTTTGTAAGTTGTATATTAAAAATTATTGAATATTATGATTTTTCAAGGCTTTCAACGATACCGTTGATTGGAAAGAGAGGGTGGATACATTGATATCTTGGTTCGTACACCCCACAACGCCAATAAATTTAGGAATATTATATATAGAAGAACCAGATTATCACGGTCATTTCATTGGAATAAACAATTATTCCTTTAATAAAATTCTTGAAAAGTTAGATCATATTACAAAATACTTACATATCAAATTGGAGCAATACGGTTTAAATGATGTTAACGTTATCCACTTGAGCGATCATGGGATGGCTACCGTTACATTGGACAGAATAATAGACTTGAATAAGTACATTAACAGTACCGATTATACTTTTGTAGGAACATCGCCGGGTTTACATATTTATCCAAACACGGGTAAGCTTTTTATTTTTTTTACATTTTTTAGTCGCTTAATTGATTACACGAATTACATTTTTCATTTCATCCGATTATATTTATGCAGGAAAAGAAGAGTTAATATATCAAAACCTGAAATTTGCCGCGGAAGAAACAATGAATTTCAAAGTTTACAGAAAAGACGAAATTCCAGAAAAATATCATTACGGTAATAACAAACGCGTTGGCCCTATTTTTGTTATAGCAAACGTGGGATACGCGTTCCAGAATCTAAACGACACTATTCAGTTTTATAAGAAGAAGTTTAACATCACCGGTAATTACTTATACTCGATACCTAAACCGTCCTTAGTTTGTACATTATTTATATTTAATTGGGTAAAATAGTTACGTATCCAAATGATGATGATAATAATAATAACAACAACAACAACTGTATATTTTTAAATAACACGTATTCTCTTACAGTCGATAGCACATCCGAATTTGGATTACACGGTTATGACAACGGAGCGATAGAAATGCATCCGATATTCTTTGCGAAAGGTCCTGCATTCGTTCCCGGTTGCAAGTTGGAGCCATTCAAAAATACCGATCTGTTTCCTTTATTTTGTAAGATATTGGACATAAAGTGTCCAAAAACCAATGGTACTTTGACAAATATAAGCAGATGCCTTAAATTACAATCCGATAATATTTCGATACTAACTTATCAAATTATATGTAAGTAGAATCTTGCTGCTTTATAATAGATATATATCCGCGATGATGAAAATCTTTATCATTTACAAATAATCAATTCATTTATGATTAATTATTTATATTTCAGTTGTAGGTATTACATTTGTTATAACGCTTATAGGAATTAATGGAGCTATATTGATGTTTGTGATACGGAAGAGAAGAGTAGGAAGAGCTAATTATAGGTACAGAGCTATATAGAGTATAATTGGCTACTGGTACGATTATATATTTCTGCGAAAATTGTATAATTAAATATATTTCCATAGTACAGTTAAATATGGATATCTTTTGATAAACGCATTTCTGTTTTGCAGGAAATTTTATTATAGCGTTGACAGATAAATTTGTAAAAAATGTGATTTAATTAAACTCGTTTCTTTAATTTGTTCTCAAATAAACGATACCATACCCCCGTGGTGTGCGCGCACGCCATAACTTAAATAAATCCTAATTACGATAATTTTATAATAATATAAAAGATTGCTAAAATAACGCGGTTTGTAAGTTATGAAAATTTAAAGAAGGCGCGTTAGACGTGCAATAATTATTTCGATTCGACCTTCGTCGATCGATAATCTAAACAAGAAGGACCTTTGGAAGGTCAATACGACTTATTATTATTATTATTATTATTATTATTATTGTTATTATTATTATTTTGTAAAAGCGTTGATCGCGGGAGGATCGGCTAGTTTAGTAGGGCAAACAATAGTCGTACCATTCGATATCATTCCTACTTCTCTTCGCATTTCTCAGCCACGCCGCCAAACATACCGCGTCTGAGCGTCATTCTAACCTTCATTTACACCGTCAATCGCACCGCATTTTCGCTGCTACGTCATTTGCTCTTTCATTCTCTCCGACAGTCGCTCCGCAATCCTTACAAAGTCGCAACTCTTGCTCTTTCATTCTTTCCGACAGACGCATATAGCAGCGCATTTCCGCTACTACATATATACATATCAAAAGGGCTCATTGGCTTCACAGTGAACCAATGAAAGAGAATTGACAACTCAAGGTTTTAGCCAAGTGTCTCCACATAAAGTTATTTATATATGTAGTGGCGGAAATGCGCGATATGCGTGTGTCTCCACATAGGTAGCCACCCTCTCTTCTTTTTCTTTGTTGGATTACTCCAGTGTTAAATAAATGTTATTTTTTAATTTTTGCGATTTCTTTGTAACAATAAAAACCACGCACATTTTTCAATAAAATGCCCTCTCCAGCCATAATGTTTCAATACAAAACGTCCCACTACAATGTGTTATTATATAGCGCATCATCTCCGCCAATAAGAATGCTGCAGAAGCCCAAGAATCTTTCGAGCAATCCTATTGGTCCGTTTCTTAGTACGGAAAATCATATAGAGAACTTCAAGCTCAAGCGTTTTTTATTGTATTAATCAATTAAAAACAAAAAAAAAAAAAAAAAAAAGTTTTTTATTGTCAACTGTGGCGGCAGTCACACCGCTAACAATTTGAAATGTCTAGCTCTTCTCCGTTACCTGGAAAAAAAGTAAAATCCTACTTTCGAGCCTCAACCTCAACCTAGAAAAATTTCAACCGCTCCTATTAATAACTGTTTCACAAAACCGACGGATTCATATGCTCAAGCTCTCAAAAAAAAACCTCAACGCTCCTCCTTGAACTCTTCTCCTTCTCCACCTCTTTTAGACGAGTCCGCTATGGACGTCATTTCTAAAATTCATGCCACCCTGACCTTAGCCAGTGAGATCAAAAAAATTTGTAACTGGGACCGCGCATGATGCGAGCCTACCATCTGCTCAAGACCAAACTCTCAAACTGCATTTCGGAAATTGAGAGACTTATTGCAATCAAGTCTGTCCTTGACAAACTCGATGCACCTTAGTCTTTTTCCCTCGTGGAACGCGACTAGTATTAAAAACAAGACTCATGAGCTTACTTTCAGCGCACAAACAATCCGTACTTCAGACTCCTCAGGAACATGCTCTCGCAGAAAATTCACAATCTCCTAGACTCCATCAAAATTTAGGCTAACAGGCAAGATTATCCTAGATCTAAAAAAAAAAAAAAAAAAAAAAAAAAAAATTAACGTTTTTTATCAATGTCGTATGTGTGTGTGCTTTTCAAAAAATGTGAAGTGAAATTTGGTTAATGTGTAAATTTTGCGGTGTAACTCTTCATTGAGGTAAATGTTTTGAGCGCTATCACACCTTACAACATTATTAGTCTTCGTTATTTACTTCATTTTATAAATTGTGGATTAAAATTTTCCTTTTTAATTTTTCCTTTCTTCGGGTAAATTACTTTATATTCTCAACTCAGTTTTATTTTTCTACTCAGTTATTTTGGTAACGGGCCAGAAATTCAAAGGCTTTTTAAATTTATAGCAATTTCTTTGTAACAATAAAATTCACGCACATTTTTCAATAAATTGCCCGCTCAAGCCATAATGCTGCAGTACAAAACGCCCCACCACAATGTGTCCCCGGAGAAAGCTGCGGAAACCCAAGAATCCTTCGAGCAATCCTATTGGTCCGTTTCGTAGTACGGGAAACAGTATAAATAGCGCGTCGGTCGAGTAGCGCGTCAGTCGAGCGTTAGTCGTCGAGCACCGCAACAGTCGAGCACCGCAACAGTCGAGCACCGCAACAGTCGAGCAGCGCAACAGCCGAGCAGCGCAACAGTCGAGTAGCACGTCAGTCGAGCGTTAGTCGTCGAGCTGTTCGTACGTTAAGAGAACCTAAAAAGCAATTTTCATTGCTCACTTTTAACTCTTATTGTTCTCTTATTATCCATCGTCTCTCCACATCGGTAGCCATCCTCTCTTCTTCTTCTTCGTTGGATTACTCCAGTGGTAAATGTTTTTTATTTTTATTTTTATTGTTACAAAGCAATACAAGCGAGTTTATTGTATGAAAAGTGTTTAATATTTTTTCCCATACACGCACAATTAGTGCCGTTGTTTTGATATATGTCTGAAAAAATACGTTAACGGCCAAACGGTTAAGGTACGGAGAAAAGTTTTTAAAACCCGTATTCGTGAAGATCACTACTATGAATCTTTTGTGAGTGGATTTTAGTGTTTCAGAATGTTGCTCATGCTTGGTTGTGTTGAGTGTGCCCCTCTGTGGATGGGGAGGAAGATGGACATGTATGCTTTGTGGCAGCAGAGCGGTTTCCTGTTTTCAATAACTAATGGCGTTATATTGTTTCTACCTGTGATGATTCCTGTAATGCGGCTGGAGTTAATAGAGTGGGTAAGTTCATTTTAATTTTGTAAGGGAATATGTTCCCGTATGAAAGCCAAAGACGTTTTTCGATAGGTTTTCTTTTTTGCGATTGCGTTCGGGTTTTGTTTGAGTACGTCCGGGTTTTGTTTGAGTGCGTCCGGGTTTTGTTTCAGAGTACGTCCGGGTTTTGTTTCAGAGTACGTCCGGGTTTTGTTTCAGAGTACGTCCGGGTTTTGTTTCAGAGTACGTCCGGGTTTTGTTTCAGAGTACGTCCGGGTTTTGTTTCAGAGTACGTCCGGGTTTTGTTTCAGAGTACGTCCGGGTTTTGTTTCAGAGTACGTCCGGGTTTTGTTTCAGAGTACGTCCGGGTTTTGTTTCAGAGTACGTCCGGGTTTTGTTTGAGTACGTCCGGGTTTTGTTTGAGTACGTCCGGGTTTTGTTTCAGAGTACGTCCGGGTTTTGTTTCAGAGTACGTTCGGGTTTTGTTTGAGTGCGTCCGGGTTTTGTTTTAGATTGCGTTCGGGTTTTGTTTGAGATTGCGTCCAGGTTTTGGTTCAGTTTGCGTCCGGGTTTTATTGCGGTTGGGTCGGGGTTGCTCCTGGGTTTTGTTGTTTATATCATCAATATTTTGAACAATTATATGTATAAATGAAAATAATATTAAAAATATTTTAACTTATTCTTTACTTAATCATTTACGATGAATATTAATTATTATTTTTGATATTTCAATATTTTTAATTTATTTTCTTTTTATACATTTTCAATAATTTTGTTTTTTTTTACTAAATTCAATATTAATACATTTATAAATTTTATTATTTCAGAATTTTAATTATAAAGAATTTAATTTTTTTATCATTAGATTTTTTAATTATTAGAGCCTTACCACCTTTTTTAACTTTTATTATTAAAATTAATGCAAACAAAATTATAATTGAAGGATTTCCATTTTCATCTTCATTTATTTTAACATTAATTTCAATATTTACTGTAATCTTTTATATAAATATTATCAAATTAAATATATTTAGCTTAATAAAAAGAAAATTTTATCTTACAAATATATTGAATTTAAACTTTAATATCTATTCACTAATGTTATTAAATTTATATCTGGCTTTAACATTTATATGTGGCATGCAAAAGATGTAATACAAGTTTATAATTTTAGATCATGTAGTTTGAATAGTATGATATATATTTAATATTTTCTATTCGGTATACATAATATTTAATATGACAGAAATTGTAAAAGCAAAAGCCACAGCTTGTTTTAACAATTTTTCTTCAACAGGTCTTCAGTTGTTGATCGCGCGCAATGCGATCTTAGAGTCAGTGCTTGTGCGAAATGTAGTTTGATTGTTTTGCAACCGAACGAGTTGCTTTAAAAATCAGATAAAATAAAATAAAATCGCGAATTAGAGTCAGTGTTGTTCGCCGATAAGAATTTCTCGGTCGCGTTAGTAAAACAAAAAACAAGAATTAATGTCCTATTCTCGTTAAAACTATTTGTTCGGCCCGCGTTGTTAGAATCATTAACACACTTTCGGCCAATACGGTGGAAGAGGATTGCGTTCAAGATAAATATTGTAATGGTCGAAAGTGTGAATTTAAAACATTCATCCCCTGCATCTTTAACGACGAATGTAATGCTTCGTCTGGATACCATTACGCGTAAGTATAATTTCTTTATTCTAATCGTTACTTCTCATTCATTATTGAAATCAAATATTTTTTTCATCATTATCATTCATCGAAGATATACTTTCAATATGGAACATATAATTAATCTTTTTCTGTACGACTTTAATTACAGATCATACACAATTTCAACCAACTTCACGACGTCGTTCGACCTACGTCGAGGGGGACGAGTGTTTTGGAGCCATCGCAGAACTTCTCAAGTAGTAAGTGAAAAATTTTAAGTTCCTCCGGTGCCCATCATGCCGAGGATGAAAGGTCCATATCGGCACGGGTTACTGGTTGTATTCGTAGATGTCTTTCGTTCGAAACGAACAAAAGTGTCCGTGAATAAGATCTTTTGATTTTATTCACGAGTGGTTCCCTATATGTGTAGTTAACTATTTTATTGCCAATTTTTATATTTGTATGTGTGTATATATATTTATGTCAGGCTAGGGTCTTCTTGTCTCAAAATCGTTTAATTAACAGTGCTGTTAATTAGCACTTTTTTCCCCGTCTTTGCCCGCGATATTAGCAATGAAATCGGGTATTAATTTACCCGATTTCGTCCAAATAAAGCATTATAACGTGATTTACGTTAAATGCATTGCTTCGTACTTAGTATATTTAATCGCGATTTGCTTCGATATTTTGATATATCGATATAACAATAAATGAGCAAGAAGACAAACCCCTTCCGCGACGGATAGATTCTGTCAGTTAAATGGTGGATCATAATCCCCGTTCTTTCCTTAGAACATCCATTTAATGAAAGGAATCGTCCGAGTTTGTTTTTTAATATATAAATTAAATTTTTCAATAAATTAAATTTTTCAATAAATTAAATTTTTCAATAAAGTACATTTTTGAATAAAGTAAATTTTTCAATAAAGTAAATTTTGCAATAAATTTTCTCGTAGAGTCATAGCCCGCTTAGGCCTAGTTTATAAGTTAATCATTTTTTTAGATCAGGATTTTCAGCTCTAATTATACTAATACCCGTTTCTCCTCCCCCGTGCTTTCTGCGTTCTCATCCATGCGTTTGCCCAGGTGTTACTCGTATGGGTGAGAAACGGTTAGCGTGGGTTAGTTATATAATAGTTTAAGATTTCCTTTTGGCGGCTGTCATTGTGCTGGTGATTGCAACGGTGTACCTTGCACCTGTATGTGCGTCTTAGGTGGTGCATTGTACATCGTTTCGCGATAACTTTTTAAATAATAATAAATAAATATAAATATCTTATTATATTAAATATCGTTTTGCATGTAGTTACCACATTTTTCTGTGGAAAATTATAAATACTCGTACGTATTACTAGTATACATGTGTATACTAGTATGTACTAGTATTTTTGCTTTAGTCATATATCCAATAATCATTAGCCTTGACAGTCGATTACAGCAATTGGTACGTACCCATAATATATATTAGAACAATACGCGGTTGAACTGGGGTGTCGGAGGTGCCCCGGGGCATGCTCTCTAGTGTAGGCTTTTGCACCCTGGTGGTATGTGAGAGAACCGTGGAGTGTGTGTGTTGGTGTGGATGCTTTGCAATTTTTAAATATAGGTGACAGTCAGGCAGGTAGCATATCTTTTCTGAGTGAATGTGAAAACTTATATTGTATAAGTAGGTAGGGACCGGAAGACGTTGGATCCGATTCTCACTCGGGAGTGGGATGTCCCGTCTCCGGGGATTCGCGAAGTTTCAGCAAATTTTACGATCTTTCAGCATGTCTGAATTATCTTTATTCTTTTTTAGATTTTTTTGCTGACACTTCGCATCGCACAATCTGTATCAGTATAAAACAGTTCGAAAAATTTTGCACCCAATGAGAACATTAGATTGCATTCCGTATCTTTTGAACTTGGCAAAGGATTTCGAACTTGTTCTATACTTAGTTATAAATTAACGCTTGCACTTCGCGATTCTTTAAATATTTACGAATCTATATATATAATACAATATATATATTTTTCCTTTCTTAAGTCTTTACCGAAACTTTTTTCATTTTTTTTAATGCAAGCAGTTAATCTTAGTTTGTAATAGGTTCATCGATTAGAATGAATATTATGTCTGCTGGAGCATTCGATTAAATGTGCCTGTGTAAATGTGCACGGTTGGTGGATTCTTTGAGTCCATTGATTGTCCACAGGCTAGGATAGCTTTAACGGTATATCGGTCAAGTATTAATAAATAAATAAAGATCATTAGAAAATCGAGACGCACCCAGGTAGATTAGGAAACGCAGTTAAGGATACGCGTTGGGATTCGTCAGTGCCGTTTGGGGTGATGCATTCGCGAATTTTGCCATGCCTCAGTGGAAACTATTTAGAAGGAATCGGTACTTTACGTCGCAAGCACTTACCGCCCGTTAGGTTAAGCTAAATAAAGAACAAAAAATACCCCAAAAAACAACCAGCGAACCAGTGTCGTTTACTTCCCAACTCCTTCTAGTTTGCGTCTCGTTCAGAATGCGTGCGTTAACACGAGCGGTTTGAGCCTTGTTGCGTAAAGTGAGATATCAGGTCGGGATTAGGTCGGTTTTAGATCAGGGACGATTTCATTCTTATAGTACAAACCACTGCGGCATGTCAATTTTCGTGGGTGCGTTGCATCGAACGGTAGGGCGTTTTTTGACGCGTAAACTTTTCATGCGTCGAACGTAGGGAATGCTCCAATGCAGTGGTTAGGGCACGAAGCAAGAAGTAGCTATTTGCCGAAGAGGCCCCCACTATCTGTGGCTCAAGAGGGCAACTATCGACTACGAGTCATTTTTCGAAGTTGGTCGGCTTATCCGAACTCTTCGTTAATGGCTCGTGGTCATATTAAAATCCCATTTACCCTTTTACCACGTTGACACTTACGCTCGTAGTAGTTTGCTCCTGGATCGGAGATGATGGACCATTCCATCTCCTTCCTACGGTGTTCCGCACTCGCGTACGGTCTTTTTGCTAATTAGAATCAAGCTTTTTCAATGTCATTATTAATTAATAGTCTTTGCAAATTTATTTTCTTAAACTAAGAGTCATCGAGTTTTTCCTTTAAAAGTAGGGTCAATTTTTCATTTCTAAGTATAGTCTTGTTGTCCCCCTTGCATTTGATTAAAGTCGAGTCGTCCCCCTCTTTTAAATTTTAGATTGAAGTCGAGTCCTTGTATTTTAAAGTTTTAAAGTAAATGAAGTAGAGTCATTTCTTAGATTTTTAGTTTAAAAGTAGAGTCACGCTCGTTAATTATTGTGTGGACGTCCGTGGCCTGCAGCAGCTTTGGCACTCAGGAGTGCATATGGATTACCCAAGCATGTTGATTTTTAATTCAGAATAATCAGATACTTTTTCTTTTTCCCTTTTATTTTCATAACTGCATAATGTGTATGTATATATACGATATATATACATACTTCATACTACATGTCAACACAGTACTACCGCGGGTCGCTCAATGGCCCATATGCGGTAAATAATGTAAAATCTCCTGATTTTACATTATCCTCATCATCATCATCATCATCATCATCATCATCATCCTTTTGTAATCAGACTTTCATTATTCTGATTATTCCGCTTATTCCGATTATTTTGCTTATTCTAATTATTCTAATTATTCTAATTATTCTGATTATTCTGATTAAAAATCTACAAGACTCGATGATTGACAATGAGGAAGGATAATATGCCTGCATTCAGGAATGCGGATGGATATATTATAGTAAGGATACAAATTTCTCATTCAGAATGATCAGAAGTAAATAAATGAACGAAAGCACTGATGAAGACACTTAATGAATACATATTTAAATATTTCGCAATATACTTTTCAAGGAACTAAAGTTATCTAATAATAAATAGAAAAAATATTTTATTCCATATATAATAATTTAATTATATTTAAACAGTGTAATTAAATCAAAAGACATACTTAGAATCATTTTGATAAGAAATGTGTAAGTCTTGCTAGATGAAAAAAATAAAATGAATGGCAGCCAGCACTCAGGAGTGCATATTACAATATGTCAAGGGTATCCATTATTATTCCAAAATGTATCAACAAATGAATATGAAATGAGAGAATTAATAAGTATACATGAGAAAGAATGAGAGGACTTAAAAATTAATACTTTCGGTAGTGGAATCTTTATTTAAACAATCACTATTGCACACGGGTATAATATAATAATATTTAAACAATAGTACATTCGTTTAAACAATAAAAATACTGGAACTCGCGAAAAACTTAAAATAAATCCGATTAAATATTTCGATACTATAAAATTTTTTCGGGGGAGTAATTGGCCTTGCACATCAAAAACATAAACGTTTCTTTTCTTGACTGACAATACATACTTTGACGATACATTTTAACTCGCGGTAGTTGGCCTTGTGCGATATAAACATAAACAGTCCTTTATTAACTTTGACAATAACCGAGTCAGTCTTACCTTGTACTTCGACGCGTAAACATCGAGCCTCTCTAAATCTAAACGCGAGAAATTAAAAATTAACACTCGTTAATTTAATAATTATTTAAACAATCACTATTGTACACGGGTATAATATAATAATATTTAAACAATAGTACATTCGTTTAAACATTAAAAAGACTGGAACTCGCGAGAAACTTAAAATAAATCCGATTAAATATTTCGATACTATAAAATTTTTTCGGGGGATTAATTGGCCTTGCACATCAAAAACATAAACGTTTCTTTTCTTGACTTTAACAATAACCGAGTCAGTTTAACTTTCTACTTCAACTAGTAAACATCGAGACTCTCTAAATCTCAACGCGAGAACTTAAAAATTAGTAGCTTTCGATAATTTATTAATTATTTAAACAATCACTATTGCACACGGGTATAATATAATAATATTTAAACAATAGTACATTCGTTTAAACAATAAAAATACTGGAACTCGCGAAAAACTTAAAATAAATCCGATTAAATATTTCGATACTATAAAATTTTTTCGGGGGATTAATTCGCCTTGCACATCAAAAACATAAACGTTTCTTTTCTTGACTTTGACAATAACAGTCACTTTCACTTTGTACTTCGACGAGAAAACATTCAGACTTTCTAAATCTAAACGCGAGAACTTAAAAATTAGTAGCTTTCGATAATTTCTTAATTATTTAAACAATCACTATTGTACACGGGTATAATATAATAATATTTAAACAATAGTACATTCGTATAAACATTATAAAGGCGGAAATGCGCGTGAGACTTAGAATTGTTTCAATATAAAATTTGCGATACTTCAAAATTTTCAATGCGGGATAGTTGGCCTTGTGTGACATAAACATAAACGATCCTTTTCTTAACTTTGACAATACATACTTTGACGATATATTTTAACACGCGGTAGTTGGCCTTGCGTGATATAAACATAAAAAGTCCTTTATTAACTTTGACAATAATCGAGTCAGTCTTATCTTGTACTTCGACGCGTAAACATCGATACTCTCTAAATCTAAACGCGAGAAATTAAAAATTAATACTTTCGGTAATTTAATGATTATTTAAACAATCATTAATGTACACGGGTACAGTAAATTAATAATTAAAAAATAGTACATTCGTTTAAACATTAAAAATACTGGAACTCGCGAAAAATTTAATATAATATCGTTTAAATATTTCGATACTATAAAATTTTTTCGGGGGATTAATTGGTCTTGCACATCAAAAACATAAACGTTTCTTTTCTTGACTTTGACAATAACAGAGTCACTTTCACTTTGTACTTCGACAAGAAAACATCGAGACTTTCTAAATCTAAACGCGAGAACTTAAAAATTAGTAGCTTTCGATAATTTATTAATTATTTAAACAATCATTGTTGTACACGGGTATAATATAATAATATTTAACCAATAGTACATTCGTTTAAACATTAAAAATACTGGAACTCGCGAAAAACTTAAAATAAAACCGATTAAATATTTCAATAATCAAACTTTTATGTAGGGGTAATGGCCTTGCATAACATAATCATAAACGATCTTTTTCTTAACTTTGAAAATAACCGAGTCAATTTACCATGCACTCCGTCCAGTAATTATCGAGACTCTCTAAATCTAAACGCGAGGATTTATATTTAATACTTTCGGTAATTTAATAATTATTTAAACAATCACTAATGTACACGGGTATAATATAATAACATTTAAACAATAGTACATTCGTTTAAACAGTAAAAATACAGGAAATAATTACGTTTGAGAAATGTCCGGTTTTAGTCTGCGCCAGCGTCCGGGTTTAGTCTGCACTGAGCCTGCGTCCGCGTTAAGTCTGCACTGAGCCTGCGTCCGCGTTAAGTCTGCACTGAGCCTGCGTCCGCGTTAAGTCTGCACTGAGCCTGCGTCCGCGTTAAGTCTGCACTGAGCCTGCGTCCGCGTTAAGTCTGCACTGAGCCTGCGTCCGCGTTAAGTCTGCACTGAGCCTGCGTCCGCGTTAAGTCTGCACTGAGCCTGCGTCCGCGTTAAGTCTGCACTGAGCCTGCGTTCGCGATTAGTCTGCACTGCGCCTGCGTCCGCGTTTAGTCTGCACTGAGCCTGCGTCCGCGTTTAGTCTGCACTGAGCCTGCGTCCGCGTTAAGTCTGCACTGAGCCTGCGTTCGCGATTAGTCTGCACTGCGCCTGCGTTCGCGATTAGTCTGCACTGCGCCTGCGTCCGCGATTAGTCTGCACTGCGCCTGCGTCCGCGATTAGTCTGCACTGCGCCTGCGTCCGCGATTAGTCTGCACTGCGCCTGCGTCCGCGATTAGTCTGCACTGCGCCTGCGTCCGCGATTAGTCTGCACTGCGCCTGCGTCCGCGTTTAGTCTGCACTGAGCCTGCGTCCGCGTTTAGTCTGCACTGAGCCTCCGTCCGCGTTTAGTCTGCACTGAGCCTCCGTCCGCGTTTAGTCTGCACTGCGCCTGCGTCCGCGATTAGTCTGCACTGCGCCTGCGTCCGCGATTAGTCTGCACTGCGCCTGCGTCCGCGATTAGTCTGCACTGCGCCTGCGTCCGCGTTTAGTCTGCACTGCTCCTGCGTCCGCGTTTAGTCTGCACTGAGCCTGCGACCGCGTTTAGTCTCAACTGCGCCTGCATAACAGGGTTTAGACACTACTACGCCTTCATAAGAGTAGTTTAGACAGTACTGCGACTTCATAAGAGTAGTTTAGACAGTACTGCGACTTCATAAGAGTAGTTTAGACGCTACTGCGCCTAAATATAAGGTTTAAACACTACGGCGCCTTTATAACAGGGTTTAGACACTACTGCGCCTTCATAACAGTATTTTAGAGACTACTGCGCCTTCGTAACAGTATTTTAGAGACTACTGCGCCTTCATAACAGGATTTAGAGACTACTGCGCCTTCATAACAGGATTTATACACTACCGCGCCTTCGTAACAGGGATTAGACACTACTGCGCTTTCATAACAGTTCTTTAGAGACTACTGCGCCTTCGTAACAGTACTTTAGAGACTACTGCGCCTTCGTAACAGTACTTTAGAGACTACTGCGCCTTCATAACAGGATTTAGAGACTACTGCGCCTTCATAACAGGATTTAGAGACTACTGCGCCTTCATAACAGGATTTAGAGACTACTGCGCCTTCATAACAGTTCTTTAGAGACTACTGCGCTATCATAACAGTTCTTTAAAGACTACTGCGCCTTCATAACAGTATATTAGACACTACTGCGCCTTCATAAAAGGGTTTAGACACTACTGCGCCTTCATAATAAGGTTTAGACACTACCGCGCCTTCATAATAAGGTTTAGACACTACCGCGCCTTCATAATAAGGTTTAGACACTACCGCGCTTTTATGACAGGGTTTAGACACTACTACGCCTTTATGACAGGGTTTAGACACTACTACGCCTTTATGACAGGGTTTAGACACTACCGCGCCTTCGTAAGAGTATTTTAGACACTACCGCGCCTTCATAAGAGTATTTTAGACACTACCGCGCCTTCGTAACAGTATTTTAGACAATACCGCGCCTTGATAGGAGAAGTTGACACTACTGCGCTTGCATAACAGGGTTTAGAAACTATTGCGCCTTCATAACAGTATTTTAGAGATTACCGCGCCTTCATAACAGTATTTTAGAGACTACCGCGCCTTCATACAGTTCTTTAGAGACTACTGCGCCTTCGTAACAGTACTTTAGAGACTACTGCGCCTTCGTAACAGGATTTAGAGACTACTGCGCCTTCGTAACAGGATTTATAGACTACTGCGCCTTCATAACAGGGTTTAGACACTACTGCACTTTCATAACAGTTCTTTAGAGACTACTGCGCCTTCATAACAGTATATTAGACACTACCGCGCCTTCATAACAGGGTTTAAACACTACCGCGCCTTCATAACAGGGTTTAGACACTACTGCGCCTTCATAACAGTATTTTAGACACTATCGCGCCTTCATAACAGTATTTTAGACACTACCGCGCCTTCATAAGAGTATTTTAGACACTACCGCGCCTTCATAAGAGTATTTTAGACACTACCGCGCCTTCATAAGAGTATTTTAGACACTACCGCGCCTTCATAAGAGTATTTTAGACGCTACCGCGCCTTCATAAATGGGGTTTAGACGCTACCGCGCCTTCATAAATGGGGTTTAGACGCTACCGCGCCTTCATAAATGGGGTTTAGACGCTACCGCGCCTTCATAAATGGGGTTTAGACGCTACCGCGCCTTCATAAATGGGGTTTAGACGCTACCGCGCCTTCATAAATGGGGTTTAGACGCTACCGCGCCTTCATAAATGGGGTTTAGACGCTACCGCGCCTTCATAAATGGGGTTTAGACGCTACCGCGCCTTCATAAATGGGGTTTAGACGCTACCGCGCCTTCATAAATGGGGTTTAGACGCTACCGCGCCTTCATAAGAGTAGTTTGGACGCTACCGCGCCTTCATAAGAGTAGTTTGGACGCTACCGCGCCTTCATAAGAGTAGTTTGGACGCTACCGCGCCTTCATAAGAGTAGTTTGGACGCTACCGCGCCTTCATAAGAGTAGTTTGGACGCTACCGCGCCTTCATAAGAGCAGTTTAGACGCTACCGCGCCTTCATAAGAGCAGTTTAGACGCTACCGCGCCTTTATAACAGGGTTTAGACGCTACTGCGCCTTTATAACAGGGTTTAGACACTACTGCGCCTTCATAACAGTATTTTAGAGACTACCGCGCCTTCATACAGTTCTTTAGAGACTACTGCGCCTTCGTAAGAGTATTTTAGACACTACCGCGCCTTCATAAATGGGGTTTAGACGCTACCGCGCCTTCATAAATGGGGTTTAGACGCTACCGCGCCTTCATAAATGGGGTTTAGACGCTACCGCGCCTTCATAAATGGGGTTTAGACGCTACCGCGCCTTCATAAATGGGGTTTAGACGCTACCGCGCCTTCATAAATGGGGTTTAGACGCTACCGCGCCTTCATAAATGGGGTTTAGACGCTACCGCGCCTTCATAAATGGGGTTTAGACGCTACCGCGCCTTCATAAATGGGGTTTAGACGCTACCGCGCCTTCATAAATGGGGTTTAGACGCTACCGCGCCTTCATAAGAGTAGTTTGGACGCTACCGCGCCTTCATAAGAGCAGTTTAGACGCTACTGCGCCTTTATAACAGGGTTTAGACGCTACTGCGCCTTTATAACAGGGTTTAGACGCTACTGCGCCTTTATAACAGGGTTTAGACACTACTGCGCCTTCATAACAGTATTTTAGAGACTACCGCGCCTTCATACAGTTCTTTAAAGACTACCGCGCCTTCATACAGTTCTTTAGAGACTACTGCGCCTTCGTAAGAGTATTTTAGACACTACCGCGCCTTCGTAAGAGTATTTTAGACACTACCGCGCCTTCATAAGAGTATTTTAGACACTACCGCGCCTTCGTAACAGTATTTTAGACACTACCGCGCCTTCGTAACAGTATTTTAGAGACTACCGCGCCTTCATACAGTTCTTTAGAGACTACTGCGCCTTCGTAACAGTACTTTAGAGACTACTGCGCCTTCGTAACAAGATTTAGAGACTACTGCGCCTTTGTAACAGGATTTAGAGACTACTGCGCCTTCATAACAGGGTTTAGACACTACTGCACTTTCATAACAGTTCTTTAGAGACTACCGCGCCTTCATAACAGTATATTAGACACTACCGCGCCTTCATAACAGGGTTTAAACACTACCGCGCCTTCATAACAGTATTTTAGAGACTATCGCGCCTTCATAAGAGTATTTTAGACACTACCGCGCCTTCATAAGAGTATTTTAGACACTACCGCGCCTTCATAAGAGTATTTTAGACACTACCGCGCCTTCATAAGAGTATTTTAGACACTACCGCGCCTTCATAAGAGTATTTTAGACACTAATGCGCCTTCATAAGAGTATTTTAGACACTACCGCGCCTTCATAAGAGTATATTAGACACTACCGCACCTTCATAAGAGTATTTTAGAAAATACCGCACCTTCATAAGAGTATTTTAGAAAATACCGCGCCTTCATAAATGGGGTTTAGACGCTACCGCGCCTTCATAAGAGTAGTTTGGACGCTACCGCGTCTTCATAAGAGTAGTTTGGACGCTACCGCGCCTTCATAAGAGTAGTTTGGACGCTACCGCGTCTTCATAAGAGTAGTTTGGACGCTACCGCGCCTTCATAAGAGTAGTTTGGACGCTACTGCGCCTTTATAACAGGGTTTAGACGCTACTGCGCCTTTATAACAGGGTTTAGACACTACTGCGCCTTCATAACAGTATTTTAGACACTACTGCGCCTTTATAACAGTATTTTAGACACTAATGCGCCTTCATAAGAGTATTTTAGACACTACCGCGCCTTCATAAGAGTATTTTAGACACTACTGCGCCTTTATAACAGGGTTTAGACACTACTACGCGATTATAACAGGGTTTAGACACTACTACGCTTTCATAACAGTTCTTTAGAGACTACTGCGCCTTCGTAACAGTACTTTAGACTCTACCGCGGTTTCCTAAATTCTTTAGAGACTACTGCGCCTTCATAACAGTTCTTTAGAGACTACTGCGCCTTCATAACAGTTATTTAGAGACTACTGCGCCTTCATACAGTACTTTAGAGACTACTGCGCCTTCGTAACAGTACTTTAGAGACTACTGCGCCTTCGTAACAGTACTTTAGAGACTACTGCGCCTTCGTAACAGTACTTTAGAGACTACTGCGCCTTCGTAACAGTACTTTAGAGACTACTGCGCCTTCGTAACAGTACTTTAGAGACTACTGCGCCTTCATAACAGTATTTTAGACACTACTGCCCCTTCATAAAATGGTTTAGACACTACTGCGCCTACGTAACAGTATTTTAGACACTACCGCGCCTTCATAACAGGGTTTGGACACTACTGCTCCTTCATAACAGTAATTCTTTCGCTACCACCGCGCCTTCGTAACAGTAATTCTTTCGCTACCACCGCGCCTTCGTAACAGTAATTCTTTCGCTACCACCGCGCCTTCGTAACAGTAATTCTTTCGCTACCACCGCGCCTTCGTAACAGTAATTCTTTCGCTACCACCGCGCCTTCGTAACAGTAATTCTTTCGCTACCACCGCGCCTTCGTAACAGTAATTCTTTCGCTACCACCGCGCCTTCGTAACAGTAATTCTTTCGCTACCACCGCGCCTTCGTAACAGTAATTCTTTCGCTACCACCGCGCCTTCGTAACAGTAATTCTTTCGCTACCACCGCGCCTTCGTAACAGTAATTCTTTCGCTACCACCGCGCCTTCGTAACAGTAATTCTTTCGCTACCACCGCGCCTTCGTAACAGTAATTCTTTCGCTACCAACGCGCCTTCGTAACAGTAATTCGTTGACTACCACCGCGCCTTCAAAGCAGTAATTCGTTGACTACCACCGCGCCTTCAAAGCAGTAATTCGTTGACTACCACCGCGCCTTCAAAGCAGTAATTCGTTGACTACCACCGCGCCTTCAAAGCAGTAATTCGTTGACTACCACCGCGCCTTCAAAGCAGTAATTCGTTGACTACCACCGCGCCTTCAAAGCAGTAATTCGTTGACTACCACCGCGCCTTCAAAGCAGTAATTCGTTGACTACCACCGCGCCTTCAAAGCAGTAATTCGTTGACTACCACCGCGCCTTCAAAGCAGTAATTCGTTGACTACCACCGCGCCTTCAAAGCAGTAATTCGTTGACTACCACCGCGCCTTCAAAGCAGTAATTCGTTGACTACCACCGCGCCTTCAAAGCAGTAATTCGTTGACTACCACCGCGCCTTCAAAGCAGTAATTCGTTGACTACCACCGCGCCTTCAAAGCAGTAATTCGTTGACTACCACCGCGCCTTCAAAGCAGTAATTCGTTGACTACCACCGCGCCTTCAAAGCAGTAATTCGTTGACTACCACCGCGCCTTCAAAGCAGTAATTCGTTGACTACCACCGCGCCTTCAAAGCAGTAATTCGTTGACTACCACCGCGCCTTCAAAGCAGTAATTCGTTGACTACCACCGCGCCTTCAAAGCAGTAATTCGTTGACTACCACCGCGCCTTCAAAGCAGTAATTCGTTGACTACCACCGCGCCTTCAAAGCAGTATTTCGTTGACTACCACCGCGCCTTCAAAGCAGTATTTCGTTGACTACCACCGCGCCTTCAAAGCAGTATTTCGTTGACTACCACCGCGCCTTCAAAGCAGTATTTCGTTGACTACCACCGCGCCTTCAAAGCAGTATTTCGTTGACTACCACCGCGCCTTCAAAGCAGTATTTCGTTGACTACCACCGCGCCTTCAAAGCAGTATTTCGTTGACTACCACCGCGCCTTCAAAGCAGTATTTCGTTGACTACCACCGCGCCTTCAAAGCAGTATTTCGTTGACTACCACCGCGCCTTCAAAGCAGTATTTCGTTGACTACCACCGCGCCTTCAAAGCAGTATTTCGTTGACTACCACCGCGCCTTCAAAGCAGTATTTCGTTGACTACCACCGCGCCTTCAAAGCAGTATTTCGTTGACTACCACCGCGCCTTCAAAGCAGTATTTCGTTGACTACCACCGCGCCTTCAAAGCAGTATTTCGTTGACTACCCACCGCGCCTTCAAAGCAGTATTTCGTTGACTACCACCGCGCCTTCAAAGCAGTATTTCGTTGACTACCACCGCGCCTTCAAAGCAGTATTTCGTTGACTACCACCGCGCCTTCAAAGCAGTATTTCGTTGACTACCACCGCGCCTTCAAAGCAGTATTTCGTTGACTACCACCGCGCCTTCAAAGCAGTATTTCGTTGACTACCACCGCGCCTTCAAAGCAGTATTTCGTTGACTACCACCGCGCCTTCAAAGCAGTATTTCGTTGACTACCACCGCGCCTTCAAAGCAGTATTTCGTTGACTACCACCGCGCCTTCAAAGCAGTATTTCGTTGACTACCACCGCGCCTTCAAAGCAGTATTTCGTTGACTACCACCGCGCCTTCAAAGCAGTATTTCGTTGACTACCACCGCGCCTTCAAAGCAGTATTTCGTTGACTACCACCGCGCCTTCAAAGCAGTAATTCGTTGACTACCACCGCGCCTTCAAAGCAGTATTTCGTTGACTACCACCGCGCCTTCAAAGCAGTATTTCGTTGACTACCACCGCGCCTTCAAAGCAGTATTTCGTTGACTACCACCGCGCCTTCAAAGCAGTATTTCGTTGACTACCACCGCGCCTTCAAAGCAGTATTTCGTTGACTACCACCGCGCCTTCAAAGCAGTATTTCGTTGACTACCACCGCGCCTTCAAAGCAGTATTTCGTTGACTACCACCGCGCCTTCAAAGCAGTATTTCGTTGACTACCACCGCGCCTTCAAAGCAGTATTTCGTTGACTACCACCGCGCCTTCAAAGCAGTATTTCGTTGACTACCACCGCGCCTTCAAAGCAGTATTTCGTTGACTACCACCGCGCCTTCAAAGCAGTATTTCGTTGACTACCACCGCGCCTTCAAAGCAGTATTTCGTTGACTACCACCGCGCCTTCAAAGCAGTATTTCGTTGACTACCACCGCGCCTTCAAAGCAGTATTTCGTTGACTACCACCGCGCCTTCAAAGCAGTATTTCGTTGACTACCACCGCGCCTTCAAAGCAGTATTTCGTTGACTACCACCGCGCCTTCAAAGCAGTATTTCGTTGACTACCACCGCGCCTTCAAAGCAGTATTTCGTTGACTACCACCGCGCCTTCAAAGCAGTATTTCGTTGACTACCACCGCGCCTTCAAAGCAGTATTTCGTTGACTACCACCGCGCCTTCAAAGCAGTATTTCGTTGACTACCACCGCGCCTTCAAAGCAGTATTTCGTTGACTACCACCGCGCCTTCAAAGCAGTATTTCGTTGACTACCACCGCGCCTTCAAAGCAGTATTTCGTTGACTACCACCGCGCCTTCAAAGCAGTATTTCGTTGACTACCACCGCGCCTTCAAAGCAGTATTTCGTTGACTACCACCGCGCCTTCAAAGCAGTATTTCGTTGACTACCACCGCGCCTTCAAAGCAGTATTTCGTTGACTACCACCGCGCCTTCAAAGCAGTATTTCGTTGACTACCACCGCGCCTTCAAAGCACGTTGACTACCACCGCGCCTTCAAAGCAGTATTTCGTTGACTACCACCGCGCCTTCAAAGCAGTATTTCGTTGACTACCACCGCGCCTTCAAAGCAGTATTTCGTTGACTACCACCGCGCCTTCAAAGCAGTATTTCGTTGACTACCACCGCGCCTTCAAAGCAGTATTTCGTTGACTACCACCGCGCCTTCAAAGCAGTATTTCGTTGACTACCACCGCGCCTTCAAAGCAGTATTTCGTTGACTACCACCGCGCCTTCAAAGCAGTATTTCGTTGACTACCACCGCGCCTTCAAAGCAGTATTTCGTTGACTACCACCGCGCCTTCAAAGCAGTATTTCGTTGACTACCACCGCGCCTTCAAAGCAGTATTTCGTTGACTACCACCGCGCCTTCAAAGCAGTATTTCGTTGACTACCACCGCGCCTTCAAAGCAGTATTTCGTTGACTACCACCGCGCCTTCAAAGCAGTATTTCGTTGACTACCACCGCGCCTTCAAAGCAGTATTTCGTTGACTACCACCGCGCCTTCAAAGCAGTATTTCGTTGACTACCACCGCGCCTTCAAAGCAGTATTTCGTTGACTACCACCGCGCCTTCAAAGCAGTATTTCGTTGACTACCACCGCGCCTTCAAAGCAGTATTTCGTTGACTACCACGCGCCTTCAAAGCAGTATTTCGTTGACTACCACCGCGCCTTCAAAGCAGTATTTCGTTGACTACCACCGCGCCTTCAAAGCAGTATTTCGTTGACTACCACCGCGCCTTCAAAGCAGTATTTCGTTGACTACCACCGCGCCTTCAAAGCAGTATTTCGTTGACTACCACCGCGCCTTCAAAGCAGTATTTCGTTGACTACCACCGCGCCTTCAAAGCAGTATTTCGTTGACTACCACCGCGCCTTCAAAGCAGTATTTCGTTGACTACCACCGCGCCTTCAAAGCAGTATTTCGTTGACTACCACCGCGCCTTCAAAGCAGTATTTCGTTGACTACCACCGCGCCTTCAAAGCAGTATTTCGTTGACTACCACCGCGCCTTCAAAGCAGTATTTCGTTGACTACCACCGCGCCTTCAAAGCAGTATTTCGTTGACTACCACCGCGCCTTCAAAGCAGTATTTCGTTGACTACCACCGCGCCTTCAAAGCAGTATTTCGTTGACTACCACCGCGCCTTCAAAGCAGTATTTCGTTGACTACCACCGCGCCTTCAAAGCAGTATTTCGTTGACTACCACCGCGCCTTCAAAGCAGTATTTCGTTGACTACCACCGCGCCTTCAAAGCAGTATTTCGTTGACTACCACCGCGCCTTCAAAGCAGTATTTCGTTGACTACCACCGCGCCTTCAAAGCAGTATTTCGTTGACTACCACCGCGCCTTCAAAGCAGTATTTCGTTGACTACCACCGCGCCTTCAAAGCAGTATTTCGTTGACTACCACCGCGCCTTCAAAGCAGTATTTCGTTGACTACCACCGCGCCTTCAAAGCAGTATTTCGTTGACTACCACCGCGCCTTCAAAGCAGTATTTCGTTGACTACCACCGCGCCTTCAAAGCAGTATTTCGTTGACTACCACCGCGCCTTCAAAGCAGTATTTCGTTGACTACCACCGCGCCTTCAAAGCAGTATTTCGTTGACTACCACCGCGCCTTCAAAGCAGTATTTCGTTGACTACCACCGCGCCTTCAAAGCAGTATTTCGTTGACTACCACCGCGCCTTCAAAGC